>JAWPHD010000459.1:0-17500 GCA_037043455.1 Cyrtodaria siliqua | reverse complement strand
TGCTGATGCCTAATTTATTACAGAATCATGACCCTTTATTTGACTAATTATTTATTTGAATAATCAACTTCATTTGGCTTTCACTTTAACACGTTTCAAGGATTGTTATTACACCTAACATACAGTTCACACGTGATGGTATGATGTATCTCTGCATTTATGGGTTTTCGATTCTGCAATTAATTTTTTTACACAACTGTGGACCTTTGTTTTAATGAGAATTTCTTTTACATTAAAAAATTAACACATATTTTAAACATTTATTATTCTTGATTTTGCCCATCATCGGCTAGAGCAAAAACGCGGGGTATTCGTCACCTTCACTGGTAGTTCTAGTTAATATCACTTTAAAAAAATGTTCTGCTGAGTGACCATGTTGACTACAGAGTGATGCCCTCTTAATGTTAAACCCATGGCACTTAAACATATAAGTAACTTAATAAAGTTATATAACTGTACACAGTTATGAAATCTAATTTGGGTTGTTCTATTTTTAAAAACCTGATTGGAACAGGCAATCATTTTACATGTTCGTGATCCTGATGATATTCATTTTGATAATGTATCTGTTTATACATGTATTTTGTTCTTTTTAGCTTATCTAGTTTAGCACCGGTGTTAATGACAAAATAACAAGTTTTATTTCAATAGCAAATATTATTTGCATATTGTATTAGGTATTCGCTAAATACTACCTGATACTTTATATTTTTGAAGATAGCATCGAACATTGTTTTATACTGCCATATCTGATAGGGCAGCAACGATACTCCTACATGACGATACGATACGTATCACGATATACAGGGCTCACGATGCGATACATTTATCAACTGATACAGTTAACGATCCCATCCAGCAAATATATATGTTTTTGTATCCATTTTCAAACATTCATAATTATCTCTTTTCAAGAATGTCCATCTTATTCCTGAATAGGATAGCCTTCCTGGCAATACAAATTGACCCATGTCTTAAATATCAACAAGACTCGTTACTCAAAGCAGATCGTACATATGTTTGTATTGTGTTTTTTTTCGGAGTTTTTGGTTAATCGCTGGACCTTTAATATCTAGGTCTTTAACGATTCACCAAATATTCGAAACACCGCTGTATTTTGCCGTATGTTCGGTTTTACATTTACATTTTTATGGGAATTTAAGGAATAGGCAAAACCTCTTGTGTCCCATATTCCAAATCCTGAGTCCAAATCAGTATCTTGAATCATTCGATGAAATTCTGACACGTCTCTGTTCAAGAGAGTACTTATTTAAAGCTGAAAGTCTTTCTGAGATTTCTTAGCACTGGTACTGGTTTGGTTGCTCGGTGGTATATTTTTTCTAAACATGAAATATGCTTACGATAATAAGGGCTCCAAATCTGAACACAATATTCTAATAGAGGACGTATATAACTGGTATATATAATAATAAAGATTTTTTTATCAGAGTGTTTAAAAATTATTTTCAAATAACCGAGACCTTGCATCGCTTTCTTTGCTGCCGCACTACACTGCTTACTTGGCTTTCCAGTTTTACTGATAATACCTCCCAAATCACTTTCTGAATCTGAATTTTCAATATCTATATTGTTTATATATTCTGCATTATCATTACCAAAATGGATTGTTTCACACTTGGCTACTTAAATCTCGGAAGCCCTAGATCTGACCATGATTGTAATGTATTTAAATCATCTTGTAATATATTCATATTTTTACAGGAATTGAAAATCTTTGTATCATTCACAAAAAAGCTGTGATTTACTGCCAATAATATATGGTAGTTCATTTATAAAGAGTATAAACATAAGAGGCCCCAATACTTATCCTTGGGTACCCCACTTAAGACGTCTTTTTCTGTAGATGACTGTCCTCTAATAACTATTGTTTGTTTACGTCCAGTAAGAAAACCTTTTATCCATTAAAAGACCTTACCCTGTATCCCGTAAGCCTGTATCCAGTTTCAATAAAAGTCTCATGTTCAACTGAATCAAGTGCACTTCGGTAGTCAAGATATACAACATCTGTAGTTACCTTTTACAAAGATATGTTGATTTTTGCTGATCACATGTTCTGAATTCAAGTGAACAAGCATGCTTTCTTTGAATATTGATTCAATTATTTTACAAGAAACACATGTTAAACAAATGCTGCCTTTTTGGTTAGAGAATAGTTCATGACGGGGTTTCTTTATTTACACTGTCCCGTATTTTGGGATGAAGTAGGGTAAGTGTGAGGCGCCCTATAAACTGGTTTAAACCCCCAAGCGGCCTATTTTGCCACTGACCGTTCCAAGGTGATAGCCCTACTGTCAACCTGTTTTGTGTGTGTGATACCTTTATTCCTTATTAACCATTACGTGTTCCGAGTATTAACTTTCATACCCCATCCAACCCCTGCTCCAAGAAGGGAAAACGGGGTTAATAGTTAAAACATATTTATTTTTAGATTGCGAAACAAATTTTGCAACTTATATTAATCACTCTCAATGGCTTCCTGTATAGAACCAGTACTAAGCAATGTGGATTAATTATCTTGCTCAAGGATAAATAACGTGGCCGCGGCGAGGATCGAACCCACCACCTCTCGATCTGGAGTTCGGCGCTGTAGCACTGGACTACGCACTCCACTACGGGGTTGGCTTAAAACCTTAATTCCGGCATAAAACGTTTGCAAATTGTCAAATTAAAACATGTAATATGTAATTTTAAACAGGTTATCACGTTTTGTTTCAATAAACAATGTTTTTAAACGTGTTTTATTGTCGAAATATCGCTTATAAAATCCTGCTAATATAACCTTTCCCATCGCTTAATGGAATTAAGGCGGGAGTGGTAATGTTTGTCGTTTTGCGTGTTTTTGTGTTTACTGTGTTCTGTGAAAGCTCCATTTCATGTTCGACTTTTATATTTATTTTCAGAAATAACTTATCACTTTACTAAATAACTTAAACAAGTTATGTTTTACCCCCAAAGATACATGCCTATGGCTACACGTCAAATGTGGTTAATTATTCAGAAATAGCTTATTTAAGTTATTTTTCTTCATTATCCATATTAATATGTAATAACCAACACAAGGATGACCCAACAAAAATAGGGGAATCTTTCGTTTAAACTAAGCTAATGACATATTAATCAACCTCCTGATACATCTAGTTATTTATATGTGTGGTAAATAATAAACAATAACTTGTAGGAGTTATGTTGGACCCTTCAGATTAAGAAATAACGTGTTTAAGTTAGATAAATTGTATAAGTTATTTAGATAACTTGTATAAGTTATTTAGCAAGTAACTTAAATTAGTTAACACTACTTACTGTCTATGTACCCTGTCGATGTAACATTTTAAATGAAACTTAAAAATGGTAAACATTTTAACCGCATAATATTGATGATGTGATTACTTGTAAAACAGAAAAGATTAACATCATAAATGTCATATTTTGTTTATAACTTTGATAACATTTTAAATTTTATAAATGAGTTTCTGTGAATCTGTGTTCTGACGAATCTGTGTGGTGTGACAGTAGAGTCAATAGGCATGTTATGTGAATACACCTTTCTAAACTGTACATGCCGCTTATCATTTGTAATACGACCCAGTTTTCAGAAAGAAGAGTTGGATTCTAATATGCTAATTATGCTAATAGTTCCCTGTCCATTGTGTATGTTTTGTATTTGAACCTCGATCTGCAGTCATTGATATAACTTATTTGAGTTATATTTTATGTAACTTAGAAATATAGAAGCACAGAGCACATCTCTGGAAGCCATTATGTTTTGCAAATAGACATAATTAATATTACTTTAAACGAAAATGTCCTGCTGCATGACCACGTTGACTGCAGAGTGATGTAGTATTAATGTTAAACCCATGACACTTAAAAATATAAGTAACTAAATAATGTTATATAACTGTACACTTTGTAAACAGACTATCATTTTACATGTTCGTGATCCTGATGATATTAATTTATGATAGTGTATCTGTTTTATTGATTTATCACTCGTATGCTGAAGAAGTTTTGTCTCAAAGACAGACCTTTTACAAGCCTCGGCTTAAATAACTTCATACTGTGTCCTTTCGTTGCATGTGTGGTATGATCAGTAACTTTAAACAATGATGAAGAGTCCAAATCATATTTATGTTTCAGTATCTTGAATGTTTCGATGAGATCGCCTCTGACACGTCCCTGTTCAAAAGAGTACATATTTAAAGCTGAAAGTATTTTTTCATATCTGAGATCTCTTAGCTCTGGTACTAGTTTGGTTGCTCGATGATGTAATATTTTCTAAACATTCAATATCCTTACGATAACAAGAACTCCAAGCCTGAATACAATATTATAATAGAGGACGTACATAACTGGTATATATAATAAAAAAGCTTATTTTATCACTGTTTTCTAATAAGCGTATCGTTGCAGCGCTTTCTTTGCTGCTGCACTACACTGCTCATTTGGCTTTCTATTCTTACTGATAATAACTCCCCAATCCCTTTTTTAATCTGAATTTTCAATGTCTATATGTTTTAATTTGTAAGTATTTCTGGAGCATCATAACCAAATGGATTATTTTACACTTGGCTACATTAAATCTCAGAAGCCATATATTTGACCATGATTGTAATGTTTTTAAATCATCTTGTAATATATTCATATATTTACATGAATTGAAAATCTTTGTATCATCCGCCAAAAAATGTGATTTTAATATCTGGTAGTTCAGTTATAAAGAGTATAAACAAAAGAGGCCCCAATACTGATCCTTGGGGTACTCCACTTAAGACGTCTTTTTCCGTAGATGACTGGCCTCTAATAACTACTGCTTGTTAACGTCCAGTCTTAAAATCGTTTATCCAATTTAAAACCTTACCCTGTAACCCTTAAGCCTCCAATTTCACTAACTGTCTCTCAAGTTCAGCTGAATCAAATGCACTTTGTTAGACAAGATATACAATATTTGTGGATATAATATACCATTGTCTTCATCATTAGTGACTGATTCTAGAGTTTGTAGCAGGTTTGTTAGTCATTGTTACCTTTTACAAAGCCATGTTGATTTTTGCTGATCAAATGTTCTGAATTCAAGTGAAAAAAAATACTTTCTCTGATTCACGTATTTTACAAGAAACACATGTTAAAGTAACCGATCTATAGTTCATAACAGAGATTCTAGGACCTTACTTAAGAAGAGGGGTGAACTTTTCCCACTTTGCCCACACAAGGTGAGCTCTGCTATCTTCTGACAACTCTCAGTGTTTGTCTTTTGTTGTTGTTGTTGTTGTTGTTTTTTTGTTGTTTTTTCTTTTTTTTGGGAACATAACAATTGGGATTTTTAGCGCGAATTTTCGTAAACAAGGAAATAGATACATTAAAACATTAATGTCAGAATTGGATCATTAATACTGTTAACTTTACACCAAGTCAACGGAGGCAATTAAAAGCGTTTTGTACTCTATAAATGTGACATATTTACCAAAATTGTTTCTATTTCTTCAAAATTGGGTAAAAAAAAGATATGTTTCGGCATTAGAAATATGACCGAAAAACGGCTATTAAAACAGCCCCCAAAAACACTGAGTCTTGTTTAGATTAGGAATGGGACCAACATATACGACTGAAAAGGAAGACTGTCCAACCCACATTATGTAGACACTTCAGTCTTGTTTTAATTTGGGGATAAGTTCAGAGGTGTAATTGATTTATTACTAAATAACTTTAACAAGTTATGATTTACCCCCAAAAAACACATGCCTATGGCCAAATGTGAACTATGGTAAACTTTTCAGAAATAACTTATTTATTTTGTACCGATTTCAGTTATTTACTAAATAACTTTAACAAGTTATGTTTTACCCTAAAACAATGCCTATGGCCACAAGTGAAATATGGTGATGAACTTTTCAGAAATAACGTCTTTAAACTATTTTGCTACTTTCTCCATATTATTATGTACCTCATTTTAGTTATTAGTAGGTAACTAATATCAGTTACACCCCTGACAATTAAAAGCTTGAATAAACTATTGCTAAACCTTGCGGAGAAGAATTTATGGCAAATTAGTTAACAACAAAGATGAAAGAACCATCAAAAATATCAGATGTTGCAGGAATATTATTGTTTTGATAGAAAACAGATTTACAAACAGATGAATATCTGAAACTTATTTCAGTTATTTTGAGAAAAAAAAGCTCTAATAACCTAAACAAGTTATTTTTCTAACTTTTGCCTGATGGATAAGACTGAGACACATCGCAATCTGTTTATACATATTACATGATTATGTTGATCATTTTATTGATGTGTTACCTGTATCATTTTAAGTTTACATGTGTAAGAAACTAAATTTATGGTATATTAAAATGAACACCATCTTAATGGCAGAGACCTATTGGGTTACTTCCCATACAATTGTAACATGTTTTCACCTTTTTATTCAAACATATTCTATCAAACATGTTACCCATAATAGCGACCTATTTCATGCATACTTACCATTTTCATAACTTTAAAATATTTAACATAACACATTTTCTGTAGGCTCACTGAATAGCATAGTTGACAGGGCAGTACTGATAACTGAATATAGTTATTCCAGGAAGGGACTTAAATCTTACAATGAAGTGTTAATTAAACAATCATATAAATAAGTTGTTTCCCTTGGAAAGGTGTTTACATTTACTCATAACTTATTTAAGTTATCTATCGAACTGTATTCAAAGGGAGAAAACTCCTGAATTATTGATAAAATAACCCATTAAAGTTATTAGAGAATAACTTCAATCAGTTACACCCCTGACTGTGTAGTGAGAGAAATTAGTTATTGGACTCTTTTTCAAGTTTTGTTGTTGTTCATGTGGAATATTACCTTAAAATGAAATTGAAAGCGAGCTTCTCTCACCATTTATGATGTATCTCTCACCACAATTGATGCATTTATTAGCTAGACATTCAAACTAAGAATTTCAACTTATGCTTTCTGAAATCAACTGGCATTTTGTGAGTGTGCAAGTGCTAAATTGTTTCGGCCAAATGACCAATACATTATTGTTTTGGGGGTGATTGTTTCAGCCAAAGTTTTATCAGACCTCTCAGACACAATTGTGAAATCTGTCTCTTACAAAAAAACCACCGAAACATTATAGTTGGTCAGTAAAATACCTTAAGCATCTGTTCTCCACCAGCATTATCAGTCAAAATAACATCCTCAGCACCCGTTTCTATGGCAATCTCTAAGTAACTATCAACGGTCGTGACATCCATGTCTGAGGTCACAGGCACTGTAATCACACCCTTTTGATCAAAATGATGTTGCCATGATGAACGATCAGATAAAACTCCTCTGTAAAAATAAGATAAAACAATAATGTGGGAGAGCCACTAAAATTAGAAAATGTGATCACAGGACACATATGCCAGTCTCTGCCTTTTGGATGGTATGAAAGCAGAAGCATTGTAGATTATTGTTTGTTTTGTTGTTGTTTTTGGTTATAACAAGAACGTTAGAAATGTTCAATGCTCCCTGATAGACAATTGTCCAGTTAGTTACTTTTATAGACAATTGTCCAGTTAGTTACTTTTATAGTTTTATATAAGGATCATTTTGAGCTAATCTGCAATTTTTATGAAATTTATTTTTTATGATAAAATATGATGTACAGTGTTAACAAGGCAAATATGGCATTCTCCAATTCTTAGCATTTATAAAGATTTTCTTAAAAAATGTAACTTTATGTAAAACTGTAAAACTGTGATCCCGAGGGCAAAGCTTATCACCATTAGATAGAAGAATTTTTCAAACAGGGAAAAAAAATTAATACACGTATCAACATGAATTATGTCAAGTTCTTTCCCATTAATTAAAATGCCCTTCTTCAAGTGTCAATTCTACCGATGGCAGTAGGTAGGTATACAGTTCTGGTTCTATCCAGGAAAAATGGGCGCAAAAAATCGACCATTATATATGGCTAAAATGATGTAAAACAACATTCAAACAACCAAACAAATAAAAAAAATATAGTGCGACAAAAACATAAACAAGAATTGTCAGAAGACAACAGAGTTCGCCTGCAGTGGAGGAAAGTCGAAAACAGGGGCAAACAGAAGTGGTATCTGGGTGGGAAGGGTTAGGATAGAGATGGAATGTTGCAGCTTTTGTCTAGAAAAAAAAATAAAAATAGAGGTTGTTTTAGTAAAAACGGATGGCTAGGAGAACTAGTCTGGACAAATTTTGTGTATTAAAACCTGCCAAAAATTACTTCACATGGCAAAGATATACGCATCTAGGCTTGGTACAGATCATCCTTGCCGAGTTTTGTTGAAATCTGGCCAGAGGATCAGGAGAAATAGTCAAGACAAAGTCTGTGTACTAAAACTTTTAAAGGGCCATAACTCTGCCAAAAATAATACAAGAGGCCCAAGAGGGCCTGTGGACGCTCTACTGGCTAAAGATAAAGTTTATGCTCTAGGGGCCATAACTTTTTCAAATATCGTTCAACCAGAACATGGTGATGATATAGGTAACTAGGCTTGGTACTGATTGTCCCTGACAAGTTTCGTTGAAATCCAGCCAGAGGTTCATGAGAACTAGTCTGTACAAAGTTAGTGTATTAAAACTTTTAAGGGGCCATAACTCTGCCAAAATTCATTCAACCAGAACACGGCAATGATAGGTGCAACTAGGCTTGATACTGATCATCCCCATCAAGATTCGTTGAAATCCAGCAAGGAGTTCAGAACAGACTAATCTGGACATTTCTCTATTAAAACCTTTAAAGGGCCATAACTCTGACAAAAATCATTCAACCCGAATATGGCGATGATATGCACAACTAGGCTTGATACTGATCATCCTTGTCAAGTTTCGTTAAAATCCAGCCAGGGGTTCTGGAAAACTAGCCCGGAAAGTGTTTGTGTATCAAAAACCTTTAAAGGGCCATAACTCCATCAAAAATCTGTTAACCGGAATGCGACGCAGATATGCACAACTAAGCTTGGTGCTGATCATCCCTGTAAAGTTTCGTTGAAATGTGGGGAGACGTTCAGGAGAATAGTCCAGACAAAGTTTGTGTATTAAAACCTTTAAAGGGCCATAACTCTGCCAAAAATCATTCAACTGGAACAAAAGATTTGCACAACAAGACCTGTAACTGATCATCCCTAAAAAGTTTTGTTTAAAATTCCGGCCATGGGTTCAGGAAAATTAGTCATGAATTAAAACCTTTAAAGGGACATAACTCCGCCAAAATCATTCAACTGGAACACAGTGACGATATGTACAACTAGGCTTGGTACTGATCATTCCTGAAAAATTTCAATGAAACTTGGCCATCTTCTTAATGAGGCCAAAATATAGCATATTTCAGAAAATCAAATAAAGGGCCATAACTCCGGTGTAAATGGTCCAATCTGGCTGGTTTTCAAACTTGTCAGAGATTTCATTGATAGTAACAATCTGGTAAAGTTTGGTAAAGATCGGATGAAAAATGAAGACCCTATCATATTAACAAGGCAAAATATAGCATTTTTAACTAAATCAGGGACCATAACTCCGCTGTTACTGGTCCGATCTGGCTGGAATTTGAAATTATCTGAGCTTTAATTTATATTAACAATCTGGTAAAGTTTGGTAAAGATCTGACAAACAAGAGGCCCAAGAGGGCCTGTGGACGCTCTACTGGCTAACACAGGTCTTATAACAACAATGAAGCGAGTGAGTGCCGTTTATGTTTTTTTGAAAGTTTCGGGCAAAAAACAGCTTTTTAGCTAAATCAAGGGCCATAACTAAAGAATCTGATAAAGTTTGGTAAAGATCAGATGAACAATGAAGGCCCTACCGTATTAACGAGGCAAAATATAGCATTTTTAACTAAATCAAGAGCCGTAACTCCTCTGTAACTGGTCCGACAGGTCCAACATAGAGCTAAAAAAAAAAAAATAATAATAATAAAAAAAAAAAAAAAAAAAAATATATATATATATATATATTATAAAAAAATATATATATATATTAAACAAAATTAATAAAAATAAGTAATAATTAAAAAAAAAAAATATTAAAAAAAAAAAAAAAAAAAAAAAAAAAATATTAAAAAAAAATAAAAAAAATAAAAAAAAAATAATAATATAAGGCCATCAATAAAAATATGTATGTTTGCCGTGCTCCGACCGACTCACCCGATTTGGCAGCGACTCAAATAATTTTAATGACCTCGGGCCGAAAAAAAAAAATTAAACAAAACAAAAAAAAAAAATTTTTTTTTTTTTTTTTTTTTTATTCAAATGATAATTTTATTAGCCAGATTTGTTAAGCATCTAATCTGGATTGCAAAGGTTATCAAAAAGTTGCCTTAGTACAAAAATGGCATAATATATGCGAACAATATATATAAAAAATATCTAAAAATAAAACTTTTTCCTACCTTAAATACACATGAATAAAAGAATTATGTGCAAGTCCTTGTGTTTAGTTTTAATAACCTATGCCCTAACATCGTACCTATGCCCTAACATCGTACTAGGGCCTTTATAGTGTTATAGATTGGATAAGCTTTTGATGTAAAAAAAATACCTACCTACCCACCCTCAAAATTCTGGGTAGGAGCACAGCAAACAAACAATTTTTATTGATGGCCTAAAAAAAAGAGAAAGTCATAAAATCTGCTAAAGTTTGACAAAGATCAGATGCAAAATGAAGGCCCCATCGTATGACGAGGCAAATTATAGCATTTTTAACAAATCAAGGGCCGTAACTCTGCTGTAACTGGTTCTATCTGGCTGGTTTTCGAACCTGACCAAGCTTTTATAGACATTAACAATCTGATAAAGTTTGGTAAAGATCGGATTAAAAATGAAGGCCCTATCGTCTTATTGAGGCAAAATATAGCATTTTGAACTAAATCAAGGGCCATAACTCCGCTGTTACTGGTCCGATATGAATGGTTTTCGAACTTGTCCGAGCTTTCATTGATATTAACAATCTGATAAAGTTTGGTAAAGATCGGATGAACAATAAAGCCCCTATCGTCTTAACGAGGCAAAATACAGCATTTTTAACTAAATCAAGGGCCATAACTCCGCTGTTACTGGTCCGATATGGCTGGTTTTCAAACTTATTCGAGTTTTCAACAACATTAACAAACTGATAAAGATTGGTAAAGATCGGATGAACAATGAAGCCTCTATCGTCTTAACGGTGCAAAATATAGCATTTTTAACTAAATCAAGGGCCATAACTCCACTGTTACTAGTCCGATATGGCTGGTTTTCGAACTTGTCCGAGCTTTCATTGATATTAACAATGTGGTAAAGTTTGGTAAAGATAGGATGAAAAATGAAGGCCCTATCGTCTTAACGAGGCAAACTATAACAATATAGCATTTTTAACTAAATCAAGGGCCATAACTCCGCTGTTACTTGTCAGATCTAGCTGGTTTTCGAACTCATCCGAGCTTTCATTGATATTAACAACCTGTTAAAGTTTGGTAAAGATCTGATGCAAAATGAAGGCCCTATCGTCTTAACGAGACAAAAGTTAACGCCGACGCCGACGACGGACGACGGACGCCGGACGCCGGACGACGGACGACAGACGACGGACGGACGACGGACAACTCGGCATCCCATAAGCTCTGCTGGCCTTCGGCCAGTAGAGCTAAAAATGAAGGTCCTATCGTCTTGACGAGGCAAAATATAACATTTTTAACTAAATAAAGGGATCTAACTCCGCAGTCACTGGTCCGATCTGGCTGGTTTTCGAACTGTCCAAGCTTTCATTGATATTAACAATCTGGTAAAGTTTGGTAAAGATCGGATGAACAATGAAGCCCCTATCGTCTTAATGAGGCAAAATATAGCATTTTGAACTAAATCAAGGGCCACAACTCCGATGTTATTAGTCCAATATGAATGGTTTTCAAACTTGTCCGAGCTTTCAATGATATTAACAATCTGATAAAATTTGGTAAAGATCGGATGAACAATGAAGCCCCTATCGTCTTAACGAGGCAAAATATAGCATTTTTAATTAAATCAAGGGCCATAACTCCGCTGTTACTGATCCGACATGGCTGATTTTCGAACTTTTTCGAGCTTTTAACGACATTAACAATGTGGTAAAGTTTGGTAAAGACAGGATGAAAAATGAAGGCCCTATTGTCTTAACGAGGCAAAATATAGAATTTTAAACTAAATCAAGGGCCATAACTCCGCTGTTACTAGTCCGATATATAGCTGGTTTTCGAACTTGTCCAAGCTTTCATTGATATTAACAATCTGATAAAGTTTGGTAAGGATCGGATGAACAATGAAGCCCCTATCGTCTTAACGAGGCAAAATATAGCATTTTTAACTAAATCAAGGGCCATAACTCCGCTGTTATTGGTCCGATATGGCCGTTTTTCAAACTTGTTCGAGCTTTCAACGACATTAACAATCTGATAAAGATTGGTTAAGATCGGATGAACAATGAAGCCCCTATCGTCTTAACGATGCAAAATATAGCATTTTGAACTAAATCAAGGGACACAATTCCGCTGTTACTAGTCCGATATGGCTGGTTTTCGAACTTATCTGACCTTTCATTGATATTAACAATGTGGTAAAGTTTGGTAAAGATAGGATGAAAAACGAAGGCCATATCGTCTTAACGAGGCAAAATATAGCAATATAGCATTTTTAACTAAATCAAGGACCATAACTCCGCTGTTACTGGTCCAATCTGGCTGGTTTTCGAACTTGTCCGAGCTTTCATTGATATTAACAATCTGGTAGAGTTTGGTAAAGATAGGATGAAAAATGAATGCCCTATCGTCTTAACGAGGCACAATTTAGCAATATAGCATTTTTAACTAAATCAAGGGCCATAACTCCGCTGTTACTAGTCCGATCTGGCTGGTTTTCGAACTCATCCGAGCTTTCATTGATATTAACAACCTGTTAAAGTTTGGTAAAGATCGGATGAAAAATGAAGGCCCTATCGTCTTAACGAGACAAAAGTTAACAACGGACGGACGACGGACGGACGGACGACGGACAACTCGGCATCCCATAAGCTCTGCTGGCCTTCGGCCAGTAGAGCTAAAAACTGGAACATGGCGTCGATATGCATAACAAGACTTGGTACTGATCATCCCTGCAAAGTTTCGTTGAAATCCAGCCAGGGTTCAGGAGAACTAGTATGGACAAAGTTTATGTACTGAAACCTTTAAAGGGCCATAACTCTGCCAAAAATTATTCAACCGGAACATGACGATTGTATGCATAAGTAGGCTTGATACTGATCATCCCAGCAAAGTTTCGTTGAAATCCAGCATGGGGTTCAGGAGAACTCGTATGGACAAAGTTTATGTATTAAAACCTTTAAAGGGCCATAACTCTGCCAAAAATCATTCAACCGGAACATGGTGACGATATGCAAAACTGGGCTGCTTGGTACTGATCATCTCTGCAAAGTTCTGTTGAAATCCGGCAAGGGGTTAAGGAGAAGTACTTGGGACAAAGATTGTGTACTAAAACCTTAAAGGGGTCATAACTCTGCCAAAAATCATTCAACTGGAACACGACGATGACCTACGTAACTAGGCTAATCATCCCTGCAAATTTTCTACAAAATCCGGCAAGGGGCTAAGGAGAACTAGTACGGACAAAGTTTGTATATTAAAACCTTCAAAGGGCCATAACTCCGCCAAAAATCAATCAACAAAAATACGGCGATGTCATGCGCAACTGCGCCTGGTACTGATCATACCTGCAAAGCTCCATTGAAATCCGGCCAGGTGTTAATGAGAACTAGTCCAGACAAGGTTTGTGACATACAGACAAGACAAGACAGACGGCAGACAGACAGACAGACAGACAACAGACAGCACAAAAACAATCCCATAAATGATAAACAAGAGGCCCAAGAGGGCCTGTATCTCTCTACTTGCTATATGGTGTCCATGGTGTGGTGTGATGGGGTGGGGTGGAGTTGGGGGGATAGAAAGGATTGATTGTCAGATATGGCAAATTAGTCTTTTATAAAGTGTCTTCAATTATCAGGAATGTTTTTGGCTCAAGAGGGCTAGAGTTTTGAACAAATCAAACTTCCGTTAATATAAACACTCAAACCAAGTTTGACATGTGACCCAGTGGTGGGGTCAAATTTGACCCCAGGATCACCATTTGAACAAACTTGGTAGAAGACCATAAGGTGAGTGTAAATACAAAATAATAAACAGTTGGCTGATGTAGTTTCAGAGAAGAAGATTTTTTAAGTTTGTCCCTATACATGTATAAGTCTATGTAAAATATGTGACCCCGGGAACAAGGCCAACCTTTGAACAAACTTGGTAGAGGACTATAAGCCGATGGTAAATACAAAATATTAAACCTTTAGCTCTTTTTTCCTATATATATATCAGTCTATATAAAACTGTGACCCTGGGGCGGGGCCAAATGTGACCCCAGGGTCACCATTTGAACAAACTTGGTAGAGGACAATAAGCTGATGGTAAATACAAAATATTAAAACTTTGGCTCTTATAGTTTCAGAGGTGAAGATTTTTCAAGGTTTACCCTACATAAGTCTATTTAAAACTGTGACCACTGGGGCGGGGCCAAATTTGACCCCAGGTTCACCATTTGAACAAAATTGATAGAGGACCCATAAGCTGATAATAAATAAAAAATATTAAACCTTTAGCTCTTGTAGTTTCAGAGACGCAGATTTTTCTTCCCTATAACTCTGTGTAAATATGATCCAACAAGAGCCCCTAAGCTCCCAATTAAAGAACAAGAGGCCCAAGAGGACCTGTGGACGCTCTACTGGCTAATATGGCTCTTGTAACATCAATGAAGTGAGTGACTATCGTCTTTATAAAGAGGCAAAATATAGCATTTTTAACTAAATCAAGAGCCATAACTCTGCCATTACTGGTCCGATCTGGCTGGTTTATTAACTTGGCCAGTAGACATGGTAGAGATAATAAAAAAACTTTAAAAAAACAACAACAAATAAATAAAAAAAAATAAAAAAAAAAATAATAAAATATAAAAATAATAAAAGTAAAAAAAAGGTCAAAAGATCTGATAAAGTTTGGTAAAGCTCAGATAAACAAGAGGTCAATGACCTTGAAGCTCTACTGATTGATTTTGATTTCAGGAAGTAGTCGCTACAGACTTGTTTTTTTGAAAATCTATTTTTAACCGTGGCGGCCATCTTGAATTTCCGGCAGACCTGAAATTTTGCTAAGATCAATAAGACATTAAGAGCAACATTCCAGTGAAGTTTCATGAAAATCCGTCAGGTAGTTTCAAAGAAGTAGTCGCTACAAGTTTTCATTATATAACTCTATGTAAACAAAGCAGCCATGTTTAAGGTCAAATCAAAACGATTTTCGACAAGGACCAACATCATGTCATACTGATCATTTTAGAAAAAGTCCCATATCAATATCTCTTATTGTTTTGAAGAAGTAGTCGCTACAAACTTATTTATTTTAAATCTATTTTTAGCTGTGGCGGCCATCTTGAATTTCCGGCCGACCTGAAATTTTTCTGGGATCAACTAGACATCAAGAGCAACATTCCTGTGAAGTTTCATGAACATCCGTCAAGTAGTTTCAGAGGAGTAGTCGCTACAAGTTTTTACTATATAACTCTATGTAACCAAAGATGGCCACTGGCAGCCATGTTTAAAGTCGAATCAAAATAATTTTCCACAAGGATCTACATCATGTCATGCTGATCATTTTAGAAAAAGTCCCATATCAATATCACTTATAGTTTTCAAGAAGTAGTCGCTACAAACTTAATTTTTAAAAATCTATTTTTAGCTGTGACGGCCATCTTGAATTTCCGGCTGACCTGAAATTTTTCTAGGATCAATTAGACATCAAGAGCAACATTCCTGTAAAGTTTCATGACAATCCGCCAAGTAGTTTCAGAGAAGTAGTCGCTACAAGTTTTTACTATATAACTCTATGTAAACAAAGATGGCCGCTGGCAGCCATGTTTAACGTTGAATCAAAACGATTTTTGACTAGGATCAACATCATGTCATGCTGATCATTTTAGAAAAAGTCCCATATCAATATCACTTATAGTTTTCAAGAAGAAGTCGCTACAAACTTGTATTTTAAAACTCTATTTTTAGCTTTGGCGGCCATCTTGGATTTCACATCAAAATGAATTTTTGCTAGGATCAACTAGACTTTATGGGCAACATTTCTGTAAAGTTTCATGAATATCCATCCAGTAGTTTCAGCTGTGAAGTCGCTACAAATAAAAGTTTACGGACAGACGGACAGACGGACGACGGACGCCGCACCACGGCATAAGCTCTGCTGATCTCTGATCAGTGGAGCTAAAAATGAAGGCCCTATCGCCATAGACGGCAAAATATAGCATATTTAACGAAATCAAGGGCCATAACTCCGCTGTTACTGGTCTGACTTGGCTGGTTTTCGAACTTGTCTGAGCTTTTATTAACAATAACAATCGGTAAAATTTGGTAAAGATCGGATGAAAAATAAAGGCCCTATCGTCTTAACGAGGCAAAATATAGCATTTTTAACTAAATCAAGGGCCATTACTCTGCTATTACTGGTCCGATCTGGCTGTTTTTCAAACTTGTCCGAGCTTTCATTGACATTAACAATCTATTAAAGTTTGGTAAAGATCAAATGAAAAATGAAGGCCCTATCGTCTTAACGAGGCAAAATATAGCATTTTTAACTAAATCAAGGGCCATAACTCCGCTGTTACTGGACAGATCTGGCTGGTTTTCGAACTTGTCTGAGCTTTCATTGACATTAACAATCTGGTAAAGTTTGGTAAAGATCAGATGAAAAATGAAGGCCCTATTGTCTTAACGAGACAAAAGTTTAACGACGGACGGACGGACGGACGACGGACAACTCCGCATCCTATAAGCTCTACTGGCCGAAGCTAAAAATGAACCAAGGTTTCTCATGAAGCAAAGTTTCTTATTAAAAAAAATAAAAATAATATGCCTACAATGAGGACCCTGGGGTTTCCAGTGTACATTACCAATATTGAAAAGGGCCATAACTCCGGTGTTACTGGTTCGATCTGGCTGGTTTTCAAGCTTGTCCGAGTTTTCATTGATATTAACAATCTGGCCAAAGGACAAGGTATGATAAGGGGGTATCTTGGCCCCCAATATATTCAAAATGCAAAAAAATAATATTTACATATAATCTGTTATGCATATTGAAGTCATATTCTATCTTCAAAATATATTTTTATTTATTTTATTTATCTAGAAGATTTAACAGGGTCTCAAAAAATGTAATTTTGTTAGATTTTGTAGATTTTGGACCTTTCTGGGCAAGATTTTGTTCCTAAAAATATAGAGCGCACCTCCGAGCACACACAGTTTTTTGGCTGATGATGCATCCCTATCAAGTACCTGTTTCAACAAAAAATCAGCTGTGCTCGAGGGTGCGCTCTGTATTTCCAAGACCAAAAACTGATCGAAAACTGCTGAAAA
>JAWPHD010000458.1:0-466258 GCA_037043455.1 Cyrtodaria siliqua | reverse complement strand
AGAAATAAAAACTTGAAGAATTCAGTTTTTCTTCGCTATTCTACCATAGGCTTTTAACTAAAATAGAGGTGCATTACAATCAACAATCAGTAATATGCAAACACAATTTGCTTTAAACTATTTAACCAGTTGTTGATAGTGGTTGCTTATAATGCAAGTCAGTGTAGAAAAAACTAAGGGGAAGTCGCGAGATTTAAATCAGTCAAGAATGCAATTTGTCCCTTTAACGGTAGTACAGTTTGTATCAGTTGAACACATACATATTTATTCACATCGACCATGCTGAAAAAATTAAATTTGAATTCTTACTTGCAGTATTGTCTTTGATAAGTTTCGCTCGTATACACCACCGGAAATTAATGCCGTTACCTTTCTTTGACGTGAACACTTATTGCGCCATAAAAAGTAGTAGTGTGTTCTTCGGTTTCAACTATTTGTAATAATTACTCACAGATATGGTTATTGCTGCAGCAGTGAGATGAACACAGTCTGGAATTGGATGTGCAACAATAAGACGATACCGTCATCAAAATATGACAGTGTTCATACATTTTGAAGAATTATTTATTACATTACTATACATTACATCACCGTATGCATGGATTGGTGCACGCAGTATTCATACCCGCCTTTGAGTAATTAACAGGTTAATAGCTGTGTATATCATTGTTGTGACAACTCGGATACTTACACAGATGGAAAATAATACATTTACATTCACACAGAAACACCTTTGAAAAAGAACATTATGTATGTCATACGTCATGAATCTAAATGTGGAGAGCTTATGTCATGAACAATGAATTATTTTTTTCGAAAAATGCAAGCAAAATTGGATCGTCCCTGGGTGGGCTCGAACCACCAGCCTTCCGGTTAACAGCCGAACGCGCTAACCAATTGCGCCACAGAGACCCTGATGTTTAAACGTTTCTTTATCATGTTTATATTCTCTTTGTTGTACGCTATCGCACATGACCGACATTTGTTATCGGACAAATCTTAAACGAATGTCTCTGTTAGGTTGACATGGATGTAACAGCATGGCTAGCTCAGTCGGTAGAGCACGAGACTCTTAATCTCGGGGTCGTGGGTTCGAGCCCCACGTTGGGCGTACTTTTAGTTGTGAAAAATATTTCCAGTAAGTATAATTTGCCCATTAAAGAGTACACATGGCAAGCTTGAAGTGTGTAAATATTAATCCATTATCCTTTTCACTGTAAAAGTGCTTGCATATATTTAAATTAAGAGAAATAAAAACTTGAAGAATTCAGTTTTTCTTCGCTATTCTACCATAGGCTTTTAACTAAAATAGAGGTGCATTACAATCAACAATCAGTAATATGCAAACACAATTTGCTTTAAACTATTTAACCAGTTGTTGATAATGGTTGCTTATACTGCAAGTCAGTGTAGAAAAACTAAGGAGAAGTCGCGAGATTTAAATCAGTCAAGAATGCAATTTGTCCCTTTAACGGTGGTACAGTTTGTATCAGTTGAACACATACATATTTATTCACATCGACCATGCTGAAAAAATTAAATTTGAATTCTTACTTGCAGTATTGTCTTTGATAAGTTTCGCTCGTATACACCATCGGAAATTAATGCCGTTACCTTTCTTTGACGTGAACACTTATTGCGCCATAAAAAGTAGTAGTGTGTTCTTCGGTTTCAACTATTTGAAATAATTACTCACAGATATGGTTATTGTTGCAGCAGTGAGATGAACACAGTCTGAAATTGGATGTGCAACAATAAGACGATACCGTCATCAAAATATGACAGTGTTCATACATTTTGAAGAATTATTTATTACATTACTATACATCACATCACCGTATGCATGGATTGGTGCACGCAGTATTCATACCCGCCTTTGAGTAATTAACAGGTTAATAGCTGTGTATATCATTGTTGTGACAACTCGGATACTTACACAGATGGAAAATAATACATTTACATTCACACAGAAACACCTTTGAAAAAGAACATTATGTATGTCATACGTCATGAATCTAAATGTGGAGAGCTTATGTCATGAACAATGAATTATTTTTTTCGAAAAATGCAAGCAAAATTGGATCGTCCCTGGGTGGGCTCGAACCACCAGCCTTCCGGTTAACAGCCGAACGCGCTAACCAATTGCGCCACAGAGACCCTGATGTTTAACGTTTCTTTATCATGTTTATATTCTCTTTGTTGTACGCTATCGCACATGACCGACATTTTGTTATCGGACAAATCTTAAACGAATGTCTGTGTTAGGTTGAAATGATGTAACAGCCTGGCTAGCTCAGTCGGTAGAGCACGAGACTCTTAATCTCGGGGTCGTGGGCTCGAGCCCCACGTTGGGCGTACTTTTAGTTGTGAAAAATATTTCCAATATGTTAAACATAAGTATAATTTGCCCATTAAAGAGTACACATGGCAAGCTTGAAGTGTGTAAATATTAATCCAGTATCCTTTTCACTGTAAAAGTGCTTGCATATATTTAAATTAAGAGAAATAAAAACTTGAAGAATTCAGTTTTTCTTCGCTATTCTACCATAGGCTTTTAACTAAAATAGAGGTGCATTACAATCAACAATCAGTAATATGCAAACACAATTTGCTTTAAACTATTTAACCAGTTGTTGATAATGGTTGCTTATAATGCAAGTCAGTGTAGAAAAACTAAGGAGAAGTCGCGAGATTTAAATCAGTCAAGAATGCAATTTGTCCCTTAACGTGTGGTACAGTTTGTATCAGTTGAACACATACATATTTATTCACATCGACCATGCTGAAAAAAATAAATTTGAATTCTTACTTGCAGTATTGTCTTTGATAAGTTTCGCTCGTATACACCACCGGAAATTAATGCCGTTACCTTTCTTTGACGTGAACACTTATTGCGCCATAAAAAGTAGTAGTGTGTTCTTCGGTTTCAACTATTTGAAATAATTACTCACAGATATGGTTATTGTTGCAGCAGTGAGATGAACACAGTCTGAAATTGGATGTGCAACAATAAGACGATACCGTCATCAAAATATGACAGTGTTCATACATTTTGAAGAATTATTTATTAGATTACTATACATTACATCACCGTATGCATGGATTGGTGCACGCAGTATTCATACCCGCCTTTGAGTAATTAACAGGTTAATAGCTGTGTATATCATTGTTGTGACAACTCGGATACTTACACAGATGGAAAATAATACATTTACATTCACACAGAACACCTTGAAAAAGAACATTATGTATGTCATACGTCATGAATCTAAATGTGGAGAGCTTATGTCATGAACAATGAATTATTTTTTCGAAAAATGCAAGCAAAATTGGATCGTCCCTGGGTGGGCTCGAACCACCAGTCTTCCGGTTAACAGCCGAACGCGCTAACCAATTGCGCCACAGAGACCCTGATGTTTAAACGTTTCTTTATCATGTTTATATTCTCTTTGTTGTACGCTATCGCACATGACCGACATTTTGTTATCGGACAAATCTTAAACGAATGTCTGTGTTAGGTTGAAATGGATGTAACAGCCTGGCTAGCTCAGTCGGTAGAGCACGAGACTCTTAATCTCGGGGTCGTGGGTTGAGCCCACGTTGGGCGTACTTTTATTTGTGAAAAATATTTCCAATATGTTAAACATAAGTATAATTTGCCCATTAAAGAGTACACATGGCAAGCTTGAAGTGTGTAAATATTAATCCAGTATCCTTTTCACTGTAAAAGTGCTTGCATATATTTAAATTAAGAGAAATAAAAACTTGAAGAATTCAGTTTTTCTTCGCTATTCTACCATAGGCTTTTAACTAAAATAGAGGTGTATTACAATCAACAATCAGTAATATGCAAACACAATTTGCTTTAAACTATTTAGCCAGTTGTTGATAATGGTTGCTTATAATGCAAGTCAGTGTAGAAAAACTAAGGAGAAGTCGCGAGATTTAAATCAGTCAAGAATGCAATTTGTCCCTTTAACGGTGGTACAGTTTGTATCAGTTGAACACATACATATTTATTCACATCGACCATGCTGAAAAAATTAAATTTGAATTCTTACTTGCAGTATTGTCTTTGATAAGTTTCGCTCGTATACACCACCGGAAATTAATGCGTTACCTTTCTTTGACGTGAACACTTATTGCGCCATAAAAAAGTAGTAGTGTATTCTTCGGTTTCAACTATTTGAAATAATTACTCACAGATATGGTTATTGTTGCAGCAGTGAGATGAACACAGTCTGAAATTGGATGTGCAACAATAAGACGATACCGTCATCAAAATATGACAGTGTTCATACATTTTGAAGAATTATTTATTACATTACTATACATTACATCACCGTATGCATGGATTGGTGCACGCAGTATTCATACCCGCCTTTGAGTAATTAACAGGTTAATAGCTGTGTATATCATTGTTGTGACAACTCGGATACTTACACAGATGGAAAATAATACATTTACATTCACACAGAAACACCTTTGAAAAAGAACATTATGTATGTCATACGTCACGAATCTAAATGTGGAGAGCTTATGTCATGAACAATGAATTATTTTTTTCGAAAAATGCAAGCAAAATTGGATCGTCCCTGGGTGGGCTCGAACCACCAGCCTTCCGGTTAACAGCCGAACGCGCTAACCAATTGCGCCACAGAGACCCTGATGTTTAAACGTTTCTTTATCATGTTTATATTCTCTTTGTTGTACGCTATCGCACATGACCGACATTTTGTTATCGGACAAATCTTAAACGAATGTCTGTGTTAGGTTGAAATGGATGTCACAGCCTGGCTAGCTCAGTCGGTAGAGCACGAGACTCTTAATCTCGGGGTCGTGGGTTCGAGCCCCACGTTGGGCGTACTTTTAGTTGTGAAAAATATTCCAATATGTTAAACATAAGTATAATATGCCCATTTAAGAGTACACATGGCAAGCTTGAAGTGTGTAAATATTAATCCAGTATCCTTTTCACTGTAAAAGTGCTTGCATATATTTAAATTAAGAGAAATAAAAACTTGAAGAATTCAGTTTTTCTTCGCTATTCTACCATAGGCTTTTAACTAAAATAGAGGTGCATTACAATCAACAATCAGTAATATGCAAACACAATTTGCTTTAAACTATTTAACCAGTTGTTGATAATGGTTGCTTATAATGCAAGTCAGTGTAGAAAAACTAAGGAGAAGTCGCGAGATTTAAATCAGTCAAGAATGCAATTTGTCCCTTTAACGGTGGTACAGTTTGTATCAGTTGAACACATACATATTTATTCACATCGACCCATGCTGAAAAAATTAAATTTGAATTCTTACTTGCAGTATTGTCTTTGATAAGTTTCGCTCGTATACACCACCGGAAATTAATGCCGTTACCTTTCTTTGACGTGAACACTTATTGCGCCATAAAAAGTAGTAGTGTGTTCTTCGGTTTCAACTATTTGTAATAATTACTCACAGATATGGTTATTGTTGCAGCAGTGAGATGAACACAGTCTGGAATTGGATGTGCAACAATAAGACGATACCGTCATCAAAATATGACAGTGTTCATACATTTTGAAGAATTATTTATTACATTACTATACATTACATCACCGTATGCATGGATTGGTGCACGCAGTATTCATACCCGCCTTTGAGTAATTAACAGGTTAATAGCTGTGTATATCATTGTTGTGACAACTCGGATACTTACACAGATGGAAAATAATACATTTACATTCACACAGAAACACCTTTGAAAAAGAACATAATGTATGTCATACGTCATGAATCTAAATGTGTAGAGCTTATGTCATGAACAATGAATTATTTTTTTCGAAAAATGCAAGCAAAATTGGATCGTCCCTGGGTGGGCTCGAACCACCAGCCTTCCGGTTAACAGCCGAACGCGCTAACCAATTGCGCCACAGAGACCCTGATGTTTAAACGTTTCTTTATCATGTTTATATTCTCTTTGTTGTACGCTATCGCACATGACCGACATTTTGTTATCGGACAAATCTTAAACGAATGTCTGTGTTAGGTTGAAATGGATGTAACAGCCTGGCTAGCTCAGTCGGTAGAGCACGAGACTCTTAATCTCGGGGTCGTGGGTTCGAGCCCCACGTTGGGCGTACTTTTAGTTGTGAAAAATATTTCCAATATGTTAAACATAAGTATAATTTGCCCATTAAAGAGTACACATGGCAAGCTTGAAGTGTGTAAATATTAATCCAGTATCCTTTTCACTGTAAAAGTGCTTGCATATATTTAAATTAAGAGAAATAAAAACTTGAAGAATTCAGTTTTTCTTCGCTATTCTACCATAGGCTTTTAACTAAAATAGAGGTGCATTACAATCAACAATCAGTAATATGCAAACACAATTTGCTTTAAACTATTTAACCAGTTGTTGATAATGGTTGCTTATAATGCAAGTCAGTGTAGAAAAACTAAGGAGAAGTCGCGAGATTTAAATCAGTCAAGAATGCAATGTGTCCCTTTAACGGTGGTACAGTTTGTATCAGTTGAACACATACATATTTATTCACATCGACCATGCTGAAAAAATTAAATTTGAATTCTTACTTGCAGTATTGTCTTTGATAAGTTTCGCTCGTATACACCACCGGAAATTAATGCCGTTACCTTTCTTTGACGTGAACACTTATTGCGCCATAAAAAGTAGTAGTGTGTTCTTCGGTTTCAACTATTTGTAATAATTACTCACAGATATGGTTATTGTTGCAGCAGTGAGATGAACACAGTCTGGAATTGGATGTGCAACAATAAGACGATACCGTCATCAAAATATGACAGTGTTCATACATTTTGAAGAATTATTTATTACATTACTATACATTACATCACCGTATGCATGGATTGGTGCACGCAGTATTCATACCCGCCTTTGAGTAATTAACAGGTTAATAGCTGTGTATATCATTGTTGTGACAACTCGGATACTTACACAGATGGAAAATAATACATTTACATTCACACAGAAACACCTTTGAAAAAGAACATTATGTATGTCATACGTCATGAATCTAAATGTGGAGAGCTTATGTCATGAACAATGAATTATTTTTTTCGAAAAATGCAATCAAAATTGGATCGTCCCTGGGTGGGCTCGAACCACCAGCCTTCCGGTTAACAGCCGAACGCGCTAACCAATTGCGCCACAGAGACCCTGATGTTTAAACGTTTCTTTATCATGTTTATATTCTCTTTGTTGTACGCTATCGCACATGACCGACATTTTGTTATCGGACAAATCTTAAACGAATGTCTGTGTTAGGTTGACATGGATGTAACAGCCTGGCTAGCTCAGTCGGTAGAGCACGAGACTCTTAACCTCGGGGTCGTGGGTTCGAGCCCCACGTTGGGCGTACTTTTAGTTGTGAAAAATATTTCCAATATGTTAAACATAAGTATAATTTGCCCATTAAAGAGTACACATGGCAAGCTTGAAGTGTGTAAATATTAATCCAGTATCCTTTTCACTGTAAAAGTGCTTGCATATATTTAAATTAAGAGAAATAAAAACTTGAAGAATTCAGTTTTTCTTCGCTATTCTACCATAGGCTTTTAACTAAAATAGAGGTGCATTACAATCAACAATCAGTAATATGCAAACACAATTTGCTTTAAACTATTTAACCAGTTGTTGATAATGGTTGCTTATAATGCAAGTCAGTGTAGAAAAACTAAGGAGAAGTCGCGAGATTTAAATCAGTCAAGAATGCAATTTGTCCCTTTAACGGTGGTACAGTTTGTATCAGTTGAACACATACATATTTATTCACATCGACCATGCTGAAAAAATGAAATTTGAATTCTTACTTGCAGTATTGTCTTTGATAAGTTTCGCTCGTATACACCACCGGAAATTAATGCCGTTACCTTTCTTTGACGTGAACACTTATTGCGCCATAAAAAGTAGTAGTGTGTTCTTCGGTTTCAACTATTTGTAATAATTACTCACAGATATGGTTATTGTTGCAGCAGTGAGATGAACACAGTCTGAAATTGGATGTGCAACAATAAGACCATACCGTCATCAAAATATGACAGTGTTCATACATTTTGAAGAATTATGTATTACATTACTATACATTACATCACCGTATGCATGGATTGGTGCACGCAGTATTCATACCCGCCTTTGAGTAATTAACAGGTTAATAGCTGTGTATATCATTGTTGTGACAACTCGGATACTTACACAGATGGAAAATAATACATTTACATTCACACAGAAACACCTTTGAAAAAGAACATTATGTATGTCATACGTTATGAATCTAAATGTGGAGAGCTTATGTCATGAACAATGAATTATTTTTTTCGAAAAATGCAATCAAAATTGGATCGTCCCTGGGTGGGCTCGAACCACCAGCCTTCCGGTTAACAGCCGAACGCGCTAACCAATTGCGCCACAGAGACCCTGATGTTTAAACGTTTCTTTATCATGTTTATATTCTCTTTGTTGTACGCTATCGCACATGACCGACATTTTGTTATCGGACAAATCTTAAACGAATGTCTGTGTTAGGTTGACATGGATGTAACAGCCTGGCTAGCTCAGTCGGTAGAGCACGAGACTCTTAATCTCGGGGTCGTGGGTTCGAGCCCCACGTTGGGCGTACTTTTAGTTGTGAAAAATATTTCCAATATGTTAAACATAAGTATAATTTGCCCATTAAAGAGTACACATGGCAAGCTTGAAGTGTGTAAATATTAATCCAGTATCCTTTTCACTGTAAAAGTGCTTGCATATATTTAAATTAAGAGAAATAAAAACTTGAAGAATTCAGTTTTTCTTCGCTATTCTACCATAGGCTTTTAACTAAAATAGAGGTGCATTACAATCAACAATCAGTAATATGCAAACACAATTTGCTTTAAACTATTTAACCAGTTGTTGATAATGGTTGCTTATAATGCAAGTCAGTGTAGAAAAACTAAGGAGAAGTCGCGAGATTTAAATCAGTCAAGAATGCAATTTGTCCCTTTAACGGTGGTACAGTTTGTATCAGTTGAACACATACATATTTATTCACATCGACCATGCTGAAAAAATGAAATTTGAATTCTTACTTGCAGTATTGTCTTTGATAAGTTTCGCTCGTATACACCACCGGAAATTAATGCCGTTACCTTTCTTTGACGTGAACACTTATTGCGCCATAAAAAGTAGTAGTGTGTTCTTCGGTTTCAACAATTTGTAATAATTACTCACAGATATGGTTATTGTTGCAGCAGTGAGATGAACACAGTCTGAAATTGGATGTGCAACAATAAGACCATACCGTCATCAAAATATGACAGTGTTCATACATTTTGAAGAATTATGTATTACATTACTATACATTACATCACCGTATGCATGGATTGGTGCACGCAGTATTCATACCCGCCTTTGAGTAATTAACAGGTTAATAGCTGTGTATATCATTGTTGTGACAACTCGGATACTTACACAGATGGAAAATAATACATTTACATTCACACAGAAACACCTTTGAAAAAGAACATTATGTATGTCATACGTCATGAATCTAAATGTGGAGAGCTTATGTCATGAACAATGAATTATTTTTTTCGAAAAATGCAAGCAAAATTGGATCGTCCCTGGGTGGGCTCGAACCACCAGCCTTCCGGTTAACAGCCGAACGCGCTAACCAATTGCGCCACAGAGACCCTGATGTTTAAACGTTTCTTTATCATGTTTATATTCTCTTTGTTGTACGCTATCGCACATGACCGACATTTTGTTATCGGACAAATCTTAAACGAATGTCTGTGTTAGGTTGAAATGGATGTAACAGCCTGGCTAGCTCAGTCGGTAGAGCACGAGACTCTTAATCTCGGGGTCGTGGGTTCGAGCCCCACGTTGGGCGTACTTTTAGTTGTGAAAAATATTTCCAATATGTTAAACATAAGTATAATTTGCCCATTAAAGAGTACACATGGCAAGCTTGAAGTGTGTAAATATTAATCCAGTATCCTTTTCACTGTAAAAGTGCTTGCATATATTTAAATTAAGAGAAATAAAAACTTGAAGAATTCAGTTTTTCTTCGCTATTCTACCATAGGCTTTTAACTAAAATAGAGGTGCATTACAATCAACAATCAGTAATATGCAAACACAATTTGCTTTAAACTATTTAACCAGTTGTTGATAATGGTTGCTTATAATGCAAGTCAGTGTAGAAAAACTAAGGAGAAGTCGCGAGATTTAAATCAGTCAAGAATGCAATTTGTCCCTTTAACGGTGGTACAGTTTGGATCAGTTGAACACATACATATTTATTCACATCGACCATGCTGAAAAAATGAAATTTGAATTCTTACTTGCAGTATTGTCTTTGATAAGTTTCGCTCGTATACACCACCGGAAATTAATGCCGTTACCTTTCTTTGACGTGAACACTTATTGCGCCATAAAAAGTAGTAGTGTGTTCTTCGGTTTCAACTATTTGTAATAATTACTCACAGATATGGTTATTGTTGCAGCAGTGAGATGAACACAGTCTGGAATTGGATGTGCAACAATAAGACGATACCGTCATCAAAATATGACAGTGTTCATACATTTTGAAGAATTATTTATTACATTACTATACATTACATCACCGAATGCATGGATTGGTGCACGCAGTATTCATACCCGCCTTTGAGTAATTAACAGGTTAATAGCTGTGTATATCATTGTTGTAACAACTCGGATACTTACACAGATGGAAAATAATACATTTACATTCACACAGAAACACCTTTGAAAAAGAACATTATGTATGTCATACGTCATGAATCTAAATGTGGAGAGCTTATGTCATGAACAATGAATTATTTTTTTCGAAAAATGCAAGCAAAATTGGATCGTCCCTGGGTGGGCTCGAACCACCAGCCTTCCGATTAACAGCCGAACGCGCTAACCAATTGCGCCACAGAGACCCTGATGTTTAAACGTTTCTTTATCATGTTTATATTCTCTTTGTTGTACGCTATCGCACATGACCGACATTTTGTTATCGGACAAATCTTAAACGAATGTCTGTGTTAGGTTGAAATGGATGTAACAGCCTGGCAAGCTCAGTCGGTAGAGCACGAGACTCTTAATCTCGGGGTCGTGGGTTCGAGCCCCACGTTGGGCGTACTTTTAGTTGTGAAAAATATTTCCAATATGTTAAACATAAGTATAATTTGCCCATTAAAGAGTACACATGGCAAGCTTGAAGTGTGTAAATATTAATCCAGTATCCTTTTCACTGTAAAAGGGCTTGCATATATTTAAATTAAGAGAAATAAAAACTTGAAGAATTCAGTTTTTCTTCGCTCTTCTACCATAGGCTTTTAACTAAAATAGAGGTGCATTACAATCAACAATCAGTAATATGCAAACACAATTTGCTTTAAACTATTTAACCAGTTGTTGATAATGGTTGCTTATAATGCAAGTCAGTGTAGAAAAACTAAGGAGAAGTCGCGAGATTTAAATCAGTCAAGAATGCAATTTGTCCCTTTAACGGTGGTACAGTTTGTATCAGTTGAACACATACATATTTATTCACATCGACCATGCTGAAAAAATGAAATTTGAATTCTTACTTGCAGTATTGTCTTTGATAAGTTTTGCTCGTATACACCACCGGAAATTAATGCCGTTACCTTTCTTTGACGTGAATACTTATTGCGCCATAAAAAGTAGTAGTGTGTTCTTCGATTTCAACTATTTGTAATAATTACTCACAGATATGGTTATTGTTGCAGCAGTGAGATGAACACAGTCTGAAATTGGATGTGCAACAATAAGACGATACCGTCATCAAAATATGACAGTGTTCATACATTTTGAAGAATTATTTATTACATTACTATACATTACATCACCGTATGCATGGATTGGTGCACGCAGTATTCATACCCGCCTTTGAGTAATTAACAGGTTAATAGCTGTGTATATCATTGTTGTGACAACTCGGATACTTACACAGATGGAAAATAATACATTTACATTCACACAGAAACACCTTTGAAAAAGAACATTATGTATGTCATACGTCATGAATCTAAATGTGGAGAGCTTATGTCATGAACAATGAATTATTTTTTTCGAAAAATGCAATCAAAATTGGATCGTCCCTGGGTGGGCTCGAACCACCAGCCTTCCGGTTAACAGCCGAACGCGCTAACCAATTGCGCCACAGAGACCCTGATGTTTAAACGTTTCTTTATCATGTTTATATTCTCTTTGTTGTACGCTATCGCACATGACCGACATTTTGTTATCGGACAAATCTTAAACGAATGTCTGTGTTAGGTTGACATGGATGTAACAGCCTGGCTAGCTCAGTCGGTAGAGCACGAGACTCTTAACCTCGGGGTCGTGGGTTCGAGCCCCACGTTGGGCGTACTTTTAGTTGTGAAAAATATTTCCAATATGTTAAACATAAGTATAATTTGCCCATTAAAGAGTACACATGGCAAGCTTGAAGTGTGTAAATATTAATCCAGTATCCTTTTCACTGTAAAAGTGCTTGCATATATTTAAATTAAGAGAAATAAAAACTTGAAGAATTCAGTTTTTCTTCGCTATTCTACCATAGGCTTTTAACTAAAATAGAGGTGCATTACAATCAACAATCAGTAATATGCAAACACAATTTGCTTTAAACTATTTAACCAGTTGTTGATAATGGTTGCTTATAATGCAAGTCAGTGTAGAAAAACTAAGGAGAAGTCGCGAGATTTAAATCAGTCAAGAATGCAATTTGTCCCTTTAACGGTGGTACAGTTTGTATCAGTTGAACACATACATATTTATTCACATCGACCATGCTGAAAAAATGAAATTTGAATTCTTACTTGCAGTATTGTCTTTGATAAGTTTCGCTCGTATACACCACCGGAAATTAATGCCGTTACCTTTCTTTGACGTGAACACTTATTGCGCCATAAAAAGTAGTAGTGTGTTCTTCGGTTTCAACTATTTGTAATAATTACTCACAGATATGGTTATTGTTGCAGCAGTGAGATGAACACAGTCTGAAATTGGATGTGCAACAATAAGACCATACCGTCATCAAAATATGACAGTGTTCATACATTTTGAAGAATTATGTATTACATTACTATACATTACATCACCGTATGCATGGATTGGTGCACGCAGTATTCATACCCGCCTTTGAGTAATTAACAGGTTAATAGCTGTGTATATCATTGTTGTGACAACTCGGATACTTACACAGATGGAAAATAATACATTTACATTCACACAGAAACACCTTTGAAAAAGAACATTATGTATGTCATACGTTATGAATCTAAATGTGGAGAGCTTATGTCATGAACAATGAATTATTTTTTTCGAAAAATGCAATCAAAATTGGATCGTCCCTGGGTGGGCTCGAACCACCAGCCTTCCGGTTAACAGCCGAACGCGCTAACCAATTGCGCCACAGAGACCCTGATGTTTAAACGTTTCTTTATCATGTTTATATTCTCTTTGTTGTACGCTATCGCACATGACCGACATTTTGTTATCGGACAAATCTTAAACGAATGTCTGTGTTAGGTTGACATGGATGTAACAGCCTGGCTAGCTCAGTCGGTAGAGCACGAGACTCTTAATCTCGGGGTCGTGGGTTCGAGCCCCACGTTGGGCGTACTTTTAGTTGTGAAAAATATTTCCAATATGTTAAACATAAGTATAATTTGCCCATTAAAGAGTACACATGGCAAGCTTGAAGTGTGTAAATATTAATCCAGTATCCTTTTCACTGTAAAAGTGCTTGCATATATTTAAATTAAGAGAAATAAAAACTTGAAGAATTCAGTTTTTCTTCGCTATTCTACCATAGGCTTTTAACTAAAATAGAGGTGCATTACAATCAACAATCAGTAATATGCAAACACAATTTGCTTTAAACTATTTAACCAGTTGTTGATAATGGTTGCTTATAATGCAAGTCAGTGTAGAAAAACTAAGGAGAAGTCGCGAGATTTAAATCAGTCAAGAATGCAATTTGTCCCTTTAACGGTGGTACAGTTTGTATCAGTTGAACACATACATATTTATTCACATCGACCATGCTGAAAAAATGAAATTTGAATTCTTACTTGCAGTATTGTCTTTGATAAGTTTCGCTCGTATACACCACCGGAAATTAATGCCGTTACCTTTCTTTGACGTGAACACTTATTGCGCCATAAAAAGTAGTAGTGTGTTCTTCGGTTTCAACAATTTGTAATAATTACTCACAGATATGGTTATTGTTGCAGCAGTGAGATGAACACAGTCTGAAATTGGATGTGCAACAATAAGACCATACCGTCATCAAAATATGACAGTGTTCATACATTTTGAAGAATTATGTATTACATTACTATACATTACATCACCGTATGCATGGATTGGTGCACGCAGTATTCATACCCGCCTTTGAGTAATTAACAGGTTAATAGCTGTGTATATCATTGTTGTGACAACTCGGATACTTACACAGATGGAAAATAATACATTTACATTCACACAGAAACACCTTTGAAAAAGAACATTATGTATGTCATACGTCATGAATCTAAATGTGGAGAGCTTATGTCATGAACAATGAATTATTTTTTTCGAAAAATGCAAGCAAAATTGGATCGTCCCTGGGTGGGCTCGAACCACCAGCCTTCCGGTTAACAGCCGAACGCGCTAACCAATTGCGCCACAGAGACCCTGATGTTTAAACGTTTCTTTATCATGTTTATATTCTCTTTGTTGTACGCTATCGCACATGACCGACATTTTGTTATCGGACAAATCTTAAACGAATGTCTGTGTTAGGTTGAAATGGATGTAACAGCCTGGCTAGCTCAGTCGGTAGAGCACGAGACTCTTAATCTCGGGGTCGTGGGTTCGAGCCCCACGTTGGGCGTACTTTTAGTTGTGAAAAATATTTCCAATATGTTAAACATAAGTATAATTTGCCCATTAAAGAGTACACATGGCAAGCTTGAAGTGTGTAAATATTAATCCAGTATCCTTTTCACTGTAAAAGTGCTTGCATATATTTAAATTAAGAGAAATAAAAACTTGAAGAATTCAGTTTTTCTTCGCTATTCTACCATAGGCTTTTAACTAAAATAGAGGTGCATTACAATCAACAATCAGTAATATGCAAACACAATTTGCTTTAAACTATTTAACCAGTTGTTGATAATGGTTGCTTATAATGCAAGTCAGTGTAGAAAAACTAAGGAGAAGTCGCGAGATTTAAATCAGTCAAGAATGCAATTTGTCCCTTTAACGGTGGTACAGTTTGGATCAGTTGAACACATACATATTTATTCACATCGACCATGCTGAAAAAATGAAATTTGAATTCTTACTTGCAGTATTGTCTTTGATAAGTTTCGCTCGTATACACCACCGGAAATTAATGCCGTTACCTTTCTTTGACGTGAACACTTATTGCGCCATAAAAAGTAGTAGTGTGTTCTTCGGTTTCAACTATTTGTAATAATTACTCACAGATATGGTTATTGTTGCAGCAGTGAGATGAACACAGTCTGGAATTGGATGTGCAACAATAAGACGATACCGTCATCAAAATATGACAGTGTTCATACATTTTGAAGAATTATTTATTACATTACTATACATTACATCACCGAATGCATGGATTGGTGCACGCAGTATTCATACCCGCCTTTGAGTAATTAACAGGTTAATAGCTGTGTATATCATTGTTGTAACAACTCGGATACTTACACAGATGGAAAATAATACATTTACATTCACACAGAAACACCTTTGAAAAAGAACATTATGTATGTCATACGTCATGAATCTAAATGTGGAGAGCTTATGTCATGAACAATGAATTATTTTTTTCGAAAAATGCAAGCAAAATTGGATCGTCCCTGGGTGGGCTCGAACCACCAGCCTTCCGATTAACAGCCGAACGCGCTAACCAATTGCGCCACAGAGACCCTGATGTTTAAACGTTTCTTTATCATGTTTATATTCTCTTTGTTGTACGCTATCGCACATGACCGACATTTTGTTATCGGACAAATCTTAAACGAATGTCTGTGTTAGGTTGAAATGGATGTAACAGCCTGGCAAGCTCAGTCGGTAGAGCACGAGACTCTTAATCTCGGGGTCGTGGGTTCGAGCCCCACGTTGGGCGTACTTTTAGTTGTGAAAAATATTTCCAATATGTTAAACATAAGTATAATTTGCCCATTAAAGAGTACACATGGCAAGCTTGAAGTGTGTAAATATTAATCCAGTATCCTTTTCACTGTAAAAGGGCTTGCATATATTTAAATTAAGAGAAATAAAAACTTGAAGAATTCAGTTTTTCTTCGCTCTTCTACCATAGGCTTTTAACTAAAATAGAGGTGCATTACAATCAACAATCAGTAATATGCAAACACAATTTGCTTTAAACTATTTAACCAGTTGTTGATAATGGTTGCTTATAATGCAAGTCAGTGTAGAAAAACTAAGGAGAAGTCGCGAGATTTAAATCAGTCAAGAATGCAATTTGTCCCTTTAACGGTGGTACAGTTTGTATCAGTTGAACACATACATATTTATTCACATCGACCATGCTGAAAAAATGAAATTTGAATTCTTACTTGCAGTATTGTCTTTGATAAGTTTTGCTCGTATACACCACCGGAAATTAATGCCGTTACCTTTCTTTGACGTGAATACTTATTGCGCCATAAAAAGTAGTAGTGTGTTCTTCGATTTCAACTATTTGTAATAATTACTCACAGATATGGTTATTGTTGCAGCAGTGAGATGAACACAGTCTGAAATTGGATGTGCAACAATAAGACGATACCGTCATCAAAATATGACAGTGTTCATACATTTTGAAGAATTATTTATTACATTACTATACATAACATCACCGTATGCATGGATTGGTGCACGCAGTATTCATACCCGCCTTTGAGTAATTAACAGGTTAATAGCTGTGTATATCATTGTTGTGACAACTCGGATACTTACACAGATGGAAAATAATACATTTACATTCACACAGAAACACCTTTGAAAAAGAACATTATGTATGTCATACGTCATGAATCTAAATGTGGAGAGCTTATGTCATGAACAATGAATTATTTTTTTCGAAAAATGCAAGCAAAATTGGATCGTCCCTGGGTGGGCTCGAACCACCAGCCTTCCGGTTAACAGCCGAACGCGCTAACCAATTGCGCCACAGAGACCCTGATGTTTAAACGGTTCTTTATCATGTTTATATTCTCTTTGTTGTACGCTATCGCACATGACCGACATTTTGTTATCGGACAAATCTTAAACGAATGTCTGTGTTAGGTTGAAATGGATGTAACAGCCTGGCTAGCTCAGTCGGTAGAGCACGAGACTCTTAATCTCGGGGTCGTGGGTTCGAGCCCCACGTTGGGCGTACTTTTAGTTGTGAAAAATATTTCCAATATGTTAAACATAAGTATAATTTGCCCATTAAAGAGTACACATGGCAAGCTTGAAGTGTGTAAATATTAATCCAGTATCCTTTTCACTGTAAAAGTGCTTGCATATATTTATATTAAGAGAAATAAAAACTTGAAGAATTCGGTTTTTCTTCGCTATTCTACCATAGGCTTTTAACTAAAATAGAGGTGCATTACAATCAACAATCAGTAATATGCAAACACAATTTGCTTTAAACTATTTAACCAGTTGTTGATAATGGTTGCTTATAATGCAAGTCAGTGTAGAAAAACTAAGGAGAAGTCGCGAGATTTAAATCAGTCAAGAATGCAATTTGTCCCTTTAACGGTGGTACAGTTTGTATCAGTTGAACACATACATATTTATTCACATCGACCATGCTGAAAAAATGAAATTTGAATTCTTACTTGCAGTATTGTCTTTGATAAGTTTCGCTCGTATACACCACCGGAAATTAATGCCGTTACCTTTCTTTGACGTGAACACTTATTGCGCCATAAAAAGTAGTAGTGTGTTCTTCGGTTTCAACTATTTGTAATAATTACTCACAGATATGGTTATTGTTGCAGCAGTGAGATGAACACAGTCTGAAATTGGATGTGCAACAATAAGACGATACCGTCATCAAAATATGACAGTGTTCATACATTTTGAAGAATTATTTATTACATTACTATACATTACATCACCGTATGCATGGATTGGTGCACGCAGTATTCATACCCGCCTTTGAGTAATTAACAGGTTAATAGCTGTGTATATCATTGTTGTGACAACTCGGATACTTACACAGATGGAAAATAATACATTTACATTCACACAGAAACACCTTTGAAAAAGAACATTATGTATGTCATACGTCATGAATCTAAATGTGGAGAGCTTATGTCATGAACAATGAATTATTTTTTTCGAAAAATGCAAGCAAAATTGGATCGTCCCTGGGTGGGCTCGAACCACCAGCCTTCCGGTTAACAGCCGAACGCGCTAACCAATTGCGCCACAGAGACCCTGATGTTTAAACGTTTCTTTATCATGTTTATATTCTCTTTGTTGTACGCTATCGCACATGACCGACATTTTGTTATCGGACAAATCTTAAACGAATGTCTGTGTTAGGTTGAAATGGATGTAACAGCCTGGCTAGCTCAGTCGGTAGAGCACGAGACTCTTAATCTCGGGGTCGTGGGTTCGAGCCCCACGTTGGGCGTACTTTTAGTTGTGAAAAATATTTCCAATATGTTAAACATAAGTATAATTTGCCCATTAAAGAGTACACATGGCAAACTTGAAGTGTGTAAATATTAATCCAGTATCCTTTTCACTGTAAAAGTGCTTGCATATATTTAAATTAAGAGAAATAAAAACTTGAAGAATTCAGTTTTTCTTCGCTATTCTACCATAGGCTTTTAACTAAAATAGAGGTGCATTACAATCAACAATCAGTAATATGCAAACACAATTTGCTTTAAACTATTTAACCAGTTGTTGATAATGGTTGCTTATAATGCAAGTCAGTGTAGAAAAACTAAGGAGAAGTCGCGAGATTTAAATCAGTCAAGAATGCAATTTGTCCCTTTAACGGTGGTACAATTTGTATCAGTTGAACACATACATATTGATTAACATCGACCATGCTGAAAAAATGAAATTTGAATTCTTACTTGCAGTATTGTCTTTGATAAGTTTCGCTCGTATACACCACCGGAAATTAATGCTGTTACCTTTCTTTGACGTGAACACTTATTGCGCCATAAAAAGTAGTAGTGTGTTCTTCGGTTTCAACTATTTGTAATAATTACTCACAGATATGGTTATTGTTGCAGCAGTGAGATGAACACAGTCTGAAATTGGATGTGCAACAATAAGACGATACCGTCATCAAAATATGACAGTGTTCATACATTTTGAAGAATTATGTATTACATTACTATACATTACATCACCGTATGCATGGATTGGTGCACGCAGTATTCATACCCGCCTTTGAGTAATTAACAGGTTAATAGCTGTGTATATCATTGTTGTGACAACTCGGATACTTACACAGATGGAAAATAATACATTTACATTCACACAGAAACACCTTTGAAAAAGAACATTATGTATGTCATACGTCATGAATCTAAATGTGGAGAGCTTATGTCATGAACAATGAATTATTTTTTTCGAAAAATGCAAGCAAAATTGGATCGTCCCTGGGTGGGCTCGAACCACCAGCCTTCCGGTTAACAGCCGAACGCGCTAACCAATTGCGCCACAGAGACCCTGATGTTTAAACGTTTCTTTATCATGTTTATATTCTCTTTGTTGTACGCTATCGCACATGACCGACATTTTGTTATCTGACAAATCTTAAACGAATGTCTGTGTTAGGTTGAAATGGATGTAACAGCCTGGCTAGCTCAGTCGGTAGAGCACGAGACTCTTAATCTCGGGGTCGTGGGTTCGAGCCCCACGTTGGGCGTACTTTTAGTTGTGAAAAATATTTCCAATATGTTAAACATAAGTATAATTTGCCCATTAAAGAGTACACATGGCAAGCTTGAAGTGTGTAAATATTAATCCAGTATCCTTTTCACTGTAAAAGTGCTTGCATATATTTAAATTAAGAGAAATAAAAACTTGAAGAATTCAGTTTTTCTTCGCTATTCTACCATAGGCTTTTAACTAAAATAGAGGTGCATTACAATCAACAATCAGTAATATGCAAACACAATTTGCTTTAAACTATTTAACCAGTTGTTGATAATGGTTGCTTATAATGCAAGTCAGTGTAGAAAAACTAAGGAGAAGTCGCGAGATTTAAATCAGTCAAGAATGCAATTTGTCCCTTTAACGGTGGTACAGTTTGTATCAGTTGAACACATACATATTTATTCACATCGACCATGCTGAAAAAATGAAATTTGGATTCTTACTTGCAGTATTGTCTTTGATAAGTTTCGCTAGTATACACCACCGGAAATTAATGCCGTTACCTTTCATTGACGTGAACACTTATTGCGCCATAAAAAGTAGTAGTGTGTTCTTCGGTTTCAACTATTTGTAATAATTACTCACAGATATAGTTATTGTTGCAGCAGTGAGATGAACACAGTCTGAAATTGGATGTGCAACAATAAGACGATACCGTCATCAAAATATGACAGTGTTCATACATTTTGAAGAATTATTTATTACATTACTATACATTACATCACCGTATGCATGGATTGGTGCACGCAGTATTCATACCCGCCTTTGAGTAATTAACAGGTTAATAGCTGTGTATATCATTGTTGTGACAACTCGGATACTTACACAGATGGAAAATAATACATTTACATTCACACAGAAACACCTTTGAAAAAGAACATTATGTATGTCATACGTCATGAATCTAAATGTGGAGAGCTTATGTCATGAACAATGAATTATTTTTTTCGAAAAATGCAAGCAAAATTGGATCGTCCCTGGGTGGGCTCGAACCACCAGCCTTCCGGTTAACAGCCGAACGCGCTAACCAATTGCGCCACAGAGACCCTGATGTTTAAACGGTTCTTTATCATGTTTATATTCTCTTTGTTGTACGCTATCGCACATGACCGACATTTTGTTATCGGACAAATCTTAAACGAATGTCTGTGTTAGGTTGAAATGGATGTAACAGCCTGGCTAGCTCAGTCGGTAGAGCACGAGACTCTTAATCTCGGGGACTTACACAGATGGAAAATAATACATTTACATTCACACAGAAACACCTTTGAAAAAGAACATTATGTATGTCATACGTCATGAATCTAAATGTGGAGAGCTTATGTCATGAACAATGAACTATTTTTTTCGAAAAATGCAAGCAAAATTGGATCGTCCCTGGGTGGGCTCGAACCAGCAGCCTTCCGGTTAACAGCCGAACGCGCTAACCAATTGCGCCACAGAGACCCTGATGTTTAAACGTTTCTTTATCATGTTTATATTCTCTTTGTTGTACGCTATCGCACATGACCGACATTTTGTTATCGGACAAATCTTAAACGAATGTCTGTGTTAGGTTGAAATGGATGTAACAGCCTGGCTAGCTCAGTCGGTAGAGCACGAGACTCTTAATCTCGGGTTCGTGGGTTCGAGCCCCACGTTGGGCGTACTTTTAGTTGTGAAAAATATTTCCAATATGTTAAACATAAGTATAATTTGCCCATTAAAGAGTACACATGGCAAGCTTGAGTGTGTAAATATTAATCCAGTATCCTTTTCACTGTAAAAGTGCTTGCATATATTTAAATTAAGAGAAATAAAAACTTGAAGAATTCAGTTTTTCTTCGCTATTCTACCATAGGCTTTTAACTAAAATAGAGGTGCATTACAATCAACAATCAGTAATATGCAAACACAATTTGCTTTAAACTATTTAACCAGTTGTTGATAATGGTTGCTTATAATGCAAGTCAGTGTAGAAAAACTAAGGAGAAGTCGCGAGATTTAAATCAGTCAAGAATGCAATTTGTCCCTTTAACGGTGGTACAGTTTGTATCAGTTGAACACATACATATTTATTCACATCGACCATGCTGAAAAAATGAAATTTGAATTCTTACTTGCAGTATTGTCTTTGATAAGTTTCGCTCGTATACACCACCGGAAATTAATGTCGTTACCTTTCTTTGACGTGAACACTTATTGCGCCATAAAAAGTAGTAGTGTGTTCTTCGGTTTCAACTATTTGTAATAATTACTCACAGATATGGTTATTGTTGCAGCAGTGAGATGAACACAGTCTGAAATTGGATGTGCAACAATAAGACGATACCGTCATCAAAATATGACAGTGTTCATACATTTTGAAGAATTATTTAATACATTACTATACATTACATCACCGTATGCATGGATTGGTGCACGCAGTATTCATACCCGCCTTTGAGTAATTAACAGGTTAATAGCTGTGTATATCATTGTTGTGACAACTCGGATACTTACACAGATGGAAAATAATACATTTACATTCACACAGAAACACCTTTGAAAAAGAACATTATGTATGTCATACGTCATGAATCTAAATGTGGAGAGCTTATGTGATGAACAATGAATTTTTTTTTTTCGAAAAATGCAAGCAAAATTGGATCGTCCCTGGGTGGGCTCGAACCACCAGCCTTCCGGTTAACAGCCGAACGCGCTAACCAATTGCGCCACAGAGACCCTGATGTTTAAACGTTTCTTTATCATGTTTATATTCTCTTTGTTGTACGCTATCGCACATGACCGACATTTTGTTATCGGACAAATCTTAAACGAATGTCTGTGTTAGGTTGAAATGGATGTAACAGCCTGGCTAGCTCAGTCGGTAGAGCAAGAGACTCTTAATCTCGGGGTCGTGGGTTCGAGCCCCACGTTGGGCGTACTTTTAGTTGTGAAAAATATTTCCAATATGTTAAACATAAGTATAATTTGCCCATTAAAGAGTACACATGGCAAGCTTGAAGTGTGTAAATATTAATCCAGTATCCTTTTCACTGTAAAAGTGCTTGCATATATTTAAATTAAGAGAAATAAAAACTTGAAGAATTCAGTTTTTCTTCGCTATTCTACCATAGGCTTTTAACTAAAATAGAGGTGCATTACAATCAACAATCAGTAATATGCAAACACAATTTGCTTTAAACTATTTAACCAGTTGTTGATAATGGCTGCTTATAATGCAAGTCAGTGTAGAAAAACTAAGGAGAAGGCGCGAGATTTAAATCAGTCAAGAATGCAATTTGTCCCTTTAACAGTGGTACAGTTTGTATCAGTTGAACACATACATATTTATTCACATCGACCATGCTGAAAAAATAAAATTTGAATTCTTACTTGCAGTATTGTCTTTGATAAGTTTCGCTCGTATACACCACCGGAAATTAATGCCGTTACCTTTCTCTGACGTGAACACTTATTGCGCCATAAAAAGTAGTAGTGTGTTCTTCGGTTTCAACTATTTGTAATAATTACTCACAGATATGGTTATTGTTGCAGCAGTGAGATGAACACAGTCTGAAATTGGATGTGCAACAATAAGACGATACCGTCATCAAAATATGACAGTGTTCATACATTTTGAAGAATTATTTATTACATTACTATACATTACATCACCGTATGCATGGATTGGTGCACGCAGTATTCATACCCGCCTTTGAGTAATTAACAGGTTAATAGCTGTGTATGTCATTGTTGTGACAACTCGGATACTTACACAGATGGAAAATAATACATTTACATTCACACAGAAACACCTTTGAAAAAGAACATTATGTATGTCATACGTCATGAATCTAAATGTGGAGAGCTTATGTCATGAACAATGAATTATTTTTTTCGAAAAATGCAAGCAAAATTGGATCGTCCCTGGGTGGGCTCGAACCACCAGCCTTCTGGTTAACAGCCGAACGCGCTAACCAATTGCGCCACAGAGACCCTGATGTTTAAACGTTTCTTTATCATGTTTATATTCTCTTTGTTGTACGCTATCGCACATGACCGACATTTTGTTATCGGACAAATCTTAAACGAATGTCTGTGTTAGGTTGCAATGGATGTAACAGCCTGGCTAGCTCAGTCGGTAGAGCACGAGACTCTTAATCTCGGGGTCGTGGGTTCGAGCCCCACGTTGGGCGTACTTTTAGTTGTGAAAAATATTTCCAATATGTTAAACATAAGTATAATTTGCCCATTAAAGAGTACACATGGCAAGCTTGAAGTGTGTAAATATTAATCCAGTATCATTTTCACTGTAAAAGTGCTTGCATATATTTAAATTAAGAGAAATAAAAACTTGAAGAATTCAGTTTTTCTTCGCTATTCTACCATAGGCTTTTAACTAAAATAGAGGTGCATTACAATCAACAATCAGTAATATGCAAACACAATTTGCTTTAAACTATTTAACCAGTTGTTGATAATGGTTGCTTATAATGCAAGTCAGTGTAGAAAAACTAAGGAGAAGGCGCGAGATTTAAATCAGTCAAGAATGCAATTTGTACCTTTAACGGTGGTACAGTTTGTATCAGTTGAACACATACATATTTATTCACATCGACCATGCTGAAAAAATGAAATTTGAATTCTTACTTGCAGTATTGTCTTTGATAAGTTTCGCTCGTACCGGAAATTAATGCCGTTACCTTTCTTTGACGTGAACACTTATTGCGCCATAAAAAGTAGTAGTGTGTTCTTCGGTTTCAACTATTTGTAATAATTACTCACAGATATGGTTATTGTTGCAGCAGTGAGATGAACACAGTCTGAAATTGGATGTGCAACAATAAGACGATACCGTCATCAAAATATGACAGTGTTCATACATTTTGAAGTATTATTTATTACATTACTATACATTACATCACCGTATGCATGGATTGGTGCATACTTTTAGTTGTGAAAAATATTTCCAATATGTTAAACATAAGTATAATTTGCCCATTAAAGAGTACACATGGCAAGCTTGAAGTGTGTAAATATTAATCCAGTATCCTTTTCACTGTAAAAGTGCTTGCATATATTTAAATTAAGAGAAATAAAAACTTGAAGAATTCAGTTTTTCTTCGCTATTCTACAATAGGCTTTTAACTAAAATAGAGGTGCATTACAATCAACAATCAGTAATATGCAAACACAATTTGCTTTAAACTATTTAACCAGTTGTTGATAATGGTTGCTTATAATGCAAGTCAGTGTAGAAAAACTAAGGAGAAGTCGCGAGATTTAAATCAGTCAAGAATGCAATTTGTCCCTTTAACGGTGGTACAGTTTGTATCAGTTGAACACATACATATTTATTCACATCGACCATGCTGAAAAAATGAAATTTGAATTCTTACTTTCAGTATTGTCTTTGATAAGTTTCGCTCGTATACACCACCGGAAATTAATGCCGTTACCTTTCTTTGACGTGAACACTTTTTGCGCCATAAAAAGTAGTAGTGTGTTCTTCGGTTTCAACTATTTGTAATAATTACTCACAGATATGGTTATTGTTGCAGCAGTGAGGTGAACACAGTCTGAAATTGGATGTGCAACAATAAGACGATACCGTCATCAAAATATGACAGTGTTCATACATTTTGAAGAATTATTTATTACATTACTATACATTACATCACCGTATGCATGGATTGGTGCACGCAGTATTCATACCCGCCTTTGAGTAATTAACAGGTTAATAGCTGTGTATATCATTGTTGTGACAACTCGGATACTTACACAGATGGAAAATAATACATTTACATTCACACAGAAACACCTTTGAAAAAGAACATTATGTATGTCATACGTCATGAATCTAAATGTGGAGAGCTTATGTCATGAACAATGAATTATTTTTTTCGAAAAATGCAAGCAAAATTGGATCGTCCCTGGGTGGGCTCGAACCACCAGCCTTCCGGTTAACAGCCGAACGCGCTAACCAATTGCGCCACAGAGACCCTGATGTTTAAACGTTTCTTTATCATGTTTATATTCTCTTTGTTGTACGCTATCGCACATGACCGACATTTTGTTATCGGACAAATCTTAAACGAATGTCTGTGTTAGGTTGAAATGGATGTAACAGCCTGGCTAGCTCAGTCGGTAGAGCACGAGACTCTTAATCTCGGGGTCGTGGGTTCGAGCCCCACGTTGGGCGTACTTTTAGTTGTGAAAAATATTTCCAATATGTTAAACATAAGTATAATTTGCCCATTAAAGAGTACACATGGCAAGCTTGAAGTGTGTAAATATTAATCCAGTATCCTTTTCACTGTAAAAGTGCTTGCATATATTTAAATTAAGAGAAATAAAAACTTGAAGAATTCAGTTTTTCTTCGCTATTCTACCATAGGCTTTTAACTAAAATAGAGGTGCATTACAATCAACAATCAGTAATATGCAAACACAATTTGCTTTAAACTATTTAACCAGTTGTTGATAATGGTTGCTTATAATGCAAGTCAGTGTAGAAAAACTAAGGAGAAGGCGCGAGATTTAAATCAGTCAAGAATGCAATTTGTCCCTTTAACGGTGGTACAGTTTGTATCAGTTGAACACATACATATTTATTCACATCGACCATGCTGAAAAAATGAAATTTGAATTCTTACTTGCAGTATTGTCTTTGATAAGTTTCGATCGTATACACCACCGGAAATTAATGCCGTTATCTTTCTTTGACGTGAACACTTATTGCGCCATAAAAAGTAGTAGTGTGTTCTTCGGTTTCAACTATTTGTAATAATTACTCACAGATATGGTTATTGTTGCAGCAGTGAGATGAACACAGTCTGAAATTGGATGTGCAACAATAAGACGATACCGTCATCAAAATATGACAGTGTTCATACATTTTGAAGAATTATTTATTACATTACTATACATTACATATGTATACATTACTATACATTACGTATGCATGGATTGGTGCACGCAGTATTCATACCCGCCTTTGAGTAATTAACAGGTTAATAGCTGTGTATATCATTGTTGTGACAACTCGGATACTTACACAGATGGAAAATAATACATTTACATTCACACAGAAACACCTTTGAAAAAGAACATTATGTATGTCATACGTCATGAATCTAAATGTGGAGAGCTTATGCCATGAACAATGAATTATTTTTTTCGAAAAATGCAAGCAAAATTGGATCGTCCCTGGGTGGGATCGAACCAGCAGCCTTCCGGTTAACAGCCGAACGCGCTAACCAATTGCGCCACAGAGACCCTGATGTTTAAACGTTTCTTTATCATGTTTATATTCTCTTTGTTGTACGCTATCGCACATGACCGACATTTTGTTATCGGACAAATCTTAAACGAATGTCTGTGTTAGGTTGAAATGGATGTAACAGCCTGGCTAGCTCAGTCGGTAGAGCACGAGACTCTTAATCTAGGGGTCGTGGGTTCGAGCCCCACGTTGGGCGTACTTTTAGTTGTGAAAAATATTTCCAATATGTTAAACATAAGTATAATTTGCCCATTAAAGAGTACACATGGCAAGCTTGAAGTGTGTAAATATTAATCCAGTATCCTTTTCACTGTAAAAGTGCTTGCATATATTTAAATTAAGAGAAATAAAAACTTGAAGAATTCAGTTTTTCTTCGCTATTCTACCATAGGCTTTTAACTAAAGTAGTGGTGCATTACAATCAACAATCAGTAATATGCAAACACAATTTGCTTTAAACTATTTAACCAGTTGTTGATAATGGTTGCTTATAATGCAAGTCAGTGTAGAAAAACTAAGGAGAAGTCGCGAGATTTAAATCAGTCAAGAATGCAATTTGTCCCTTTAACGGTGGTACAGTTTGTATCAGTTGAACACATACATATTTATTCACATCGACCATGCTGAAAAAATGAAATTTGAATTCTTACTTGCAGTATTGTCTTTGATAAGTTTCGATCGTATACACCACCGGAAATTAATGCCGTTATCTTTCTTTGACGTGAACACTTATTGCGCCATAAAAAGTAGTAGTGTGTTCTTCGGTTTCAACTATTTGTAATAATTACTCACAGATATGGTTATTGTTGCAGCAGTGAGATGAACACAGTCTGAAATTGGATGTGCAACAATAAGACGATACCGTCATCAAAATATGACAGTGTTCATACATTTTGAAGAATTATTTATTACATTACTATACATTACATCACCGTATGCATGGATTGGTGCACGTAGTATTCATACCCGCCTTTGAGTAATTAACAGGTTAATAGCTGTGTATGTCATTGTTGTGACAACTCGGATACTTACACAGATGGAAAATAATACATTTACATTCACACAGAAACACCTTTGAAAAAGAACATTATGTATGTCATACGTCATGAATCTAAATGTGGAGAGCTTATGTCATGAACAATGAATTATTTTTTTCGAAAAATGCAAGCAAAATTGGATCGTCCCTGGGTGGGCTCGAACCACCAGCCTTCCGGTTAACAGCCGAACGCGCTAACCAATTGCGCCACAGAGACCCTGATGTTTAAACGTTTCTTTATCATGTTTATATTCTCTTTGTTGTACGCTATCGTACATGACTGACATTTTGTTATCGGACAAATCTTAAACGAATGTCTGTGTTAGGTTGAAATGGATGTAACAGCCTGGCTAGCTCAGTCGGTAGAGCACGAGACTCTTAATCTCGGGGTCGTGGGTTCGAGCCCCACGTTGGGCGTACTTTTAGTTGTGAAAAATATTTCCAATATGTTAAACATAAGTATAATTTGCCCATTAAAGAGTACACATGGCAAGCTTGAAGTGTGTAAATATTAATCCAGTATCCTTTTCACTGTAAAAGTGCTTGCATATATTCAAATTAAGAGAAATAAAAACTTGAAGAATTCAGTTTTTCTTCGCTATTCTACCATAGGCTTTTAACTAAAATAGAGGTGCATTACAATCAACAATCAGTAATATGCAAACACAATTTGCTTTAAACTATTTAACCAGTTGTTGATAATGGTTGCTTATAATGCAAGTCAGTGTAGAAAAACTAAGGAGAAGGCGCGAGATTTAAATCAGTCAAGAATGCAATTTGTCCCTTTAACGGTGGTACAATTTGTATCAGTTGAACACATACATATTTATTCACATCGACCATGCTGAAAAAATGAAATTTGAATTCTTACTTGCAGTATTGTCTTTGATAAGTTTCGCTCGTATACACCACCGGAAATTAATGCCGTTACCTTTCTTTGACGTGAACACTTATTGCGCCATAAAAAGTAGTAGTGTGTTCTTCGGTTTCAACTATTTGTAATAATTACTCACAGATATGGTTATTGTTGCAGCAGTGAGATGAACACAGTCTGAAATTGGATGTGCAACAATAAGACGATACCGTCATCAAAATATGACAGTGTTCATACATTTTGAAGAATTATTTATTACATTACTATACATTACATCACCGTATGCATGGATTGGTGCACGCAGTATTCATATCCGCCTTTGAGTAATTAACAGGTTAATAGCTGTGTTTATCATTGTTGTGACAACTCGGATACTTACACAGATGGAAAATAATACATTTACATTCACACAGAAACACCTTTGAAAAAGAACATTATGTATGTCATACGTCATGAATCTAAATGTGGAGAGCTTATGTCATGTACAATGAATTATTTTTTTCGAAAAATGCAAGCAAAATTGGATCGTCCCTGGGTGGGCTCGAACCACCAGCCTTCCGGTTAACAGCCGAACGCGCTAACCAATTGCGCCACAGAGACCCTGATGTTTAAACGTTTCTTTATCATGTTTATATTTTCTTTGTTGTACGCTATCGCACATGACCGACATGTTGTTATCGGACAAATCTAGGGTTCATTCTTGGTAATATATTGGTAGTAAATCTTTCCTGAGGCCATCTTTTCTTCTTTAAAGACAATAATGAGTCTCTTATAAAATATACTGCGCAAAACAAGAAACTTTCCTCCATTTTTAAGTTAAATTAATAAAGATATCCACTTTTTTCAGTATAAAAATAAGTATAAAAGTCGAACAGGAAATGCAGCTTTCAATGAACACAGTAAACACAAAAACGGTCAGTGGCAAATAAAGGTCGCTGGGGGTTTAAACTAGGTTCTATGGTGCACCAGACCTCACCAGACGCTAAACGCTATACAGAAAATTATGTTCGTTTATCTGTGGACAAAATTTAGGTGTCAAAATTATGCTGCAATCTAAAGTTTTGGTGTAGCACGCTAGCAAAGTCGCGAAGGGTCTAAATTGAAAATCACAAAATGTAAATGTCTCGGTTAGTAAGGTTTAAATTGTAAGATTGAACTAAAAATTTGCCAACTGGATCAAATAAACGAATGCAGGCAATAAATTATGCGGCGCATTGACGCGACGTAACGCGCAATAAGTGCGTGGGGCAGATTACGCAATTGGTTCTGAATTAATATCCAATCACCAAATCGCCACACAGGCTTTACAGCACGAATGTCGTAATATGCCCACACGCTCTCAGTGCGCCGCAGAAGTATGGCTGCTTCGTGCAAATTGTGGTCACGCACACATGTTATTAAGTTTATTTGATCCAGCTGGCAAATTGTTAGTTATATCTTACACTTCAAACCTTACTAACCGAGACCTTTAATTTTTGTGATTTTCAATTTAGAGCTCTCGTGACTTTACTAGCGTGCCACACCCAAACTTTAGATTGCAGCTTAATTTTGACTGAATGTTGTCCACAGATAAACGAACTTAATTTTCTGTTTAGATTTTTTACTGAAAACGGTGGATATATTTAGTAATTTAACTTAAACATGAAGGAAAGTTTCGTTTTTTGCGCAGTATGTTTTACCATACGTTGTAATACATTGAATGCTATTATAAGACAGTGGCCAAGTTAGTAAAATTATCTTCCCTGGCACCCTCTTTTCATCTTTAAGGCTATCTTACGGTCTTAAAATGAAAAACAATGTTATTTTACTACAATAATAGGTTGTTTTTTTTAAATATTTTAGCATATACTTTGAAATTTGAAAATGGCAGGTATCCCATGCATCGCCATTTTGCTAATACATCGGTAGCCTTGCTAATACATCGGTAACCAATGGTTATCTAGCACTGCCGTTGGTACCATATACTATTTACAGAGGTCATTGTTTTACATAGGGTGCGTTCAGGGTTGAGGTTGCAGACATTGTACGTCCTATCATTCACTGGTATTTTGATTGGGATTAAATGCTTAGCATTCTCGATAACCATTGGTTACCATTGGCGTTGGTAACCAATCTTCTCGCGACTCTACACATAAGTGGGTATCGGTGGCCTCGTTGTTACCAAATGTTACCATCGGTGACCTTTGGTTAGCCGAAGTTAACCGACGTGGTTGCTAATGGGAGAACCCTGAACGCGCCCAATATCTGTTCAGAGTGTACTGGTTGCCAATCGTAACATCGCTACCCATTGGTAACCATGCCATTGGTGGCCATTCTTAAGTCAGGGTGGTTTCCAATGGGAGAACCCTGAACGCACTCAGTGTCTTTGCTACGTTTGCTCATGTACACCACTGGTAATACATTCGGATGAACAGTTCATTTGATCTATTTATTGTTATTTGATTTGGACTGTTTCTGTTCGAATATAGACATGCATCATGATCAATTAGTTTGGTTTTGCTATGTTTCTATGCAAAATTGTCAATTGTGTTTAACACAGTCACATGTAAAGTTGCCGAATATAATATTTTGACATAGCAATGTCACCATACTATAGCATTAGGATTATTTTGAAACCACATGTATTTGAAAGAAAATCTTTGCTTTTTCAGTATATTTTACAATGGTGTACTTCGAAATTTGGATGGTGTGATAAAATGCCTTTTTCTTTTCTAGAAATGTTGTCTCGTCTAGAAATGTTGTCTCGTTAGCTCTCGCTGGATAAATGAACTGTTTTTATTTCACCCACAAAAAAAACACTTGAAATTGTATGTCTTTTCGGACATATAGGGCATGATTTCTGCCTTATAAGAATTCTTTCTGGTATTATATTCACATCAATAGTGATTATAGTGTTGAACTTCTGTCGATTATTATTCTATTCGTTTATTGCTCATCCCTAAAACATGCATTTGGTTGAAATGTTCATTTGACCATATCCCAACCATGTCGGATCTTTTTTCAAAGATGGCGGACCAATAGTCCTTAACCTGCAGTCTAACATTGGCCAAAACTTGAAAAGTATTTAACCTATATTCATAAATCTTCACACACGCTTTCATCTATCCTGATGTACCGATAATTGGATGACTTAAACATAGTGGGAATTCATTTAAAACGATGAGTCAAACGTATAATAACAGGAGTAAATCTTAGCGGAGCATATAGTCCAGTCGTTTCATTGTTTTAGACATAATACTTTGAAAGTTATTATCCACAATTACTTGTAAAAGGCAAGGTTAGGTTCCAGAATAAACTTCTTCAAAGAGAAATCATTCAAACATATGATTCAAAGACGTGAGGCCTTTCAATGGCTCTTGATCAAGATGCATACAAGGGTACATTGTTGTAAACGTTATACTTGGAAAGTTATTGGCAAGGTGAAGTTCTGGGTTAAACTTTTTACAAAGGGAAATAATTTTAAAACTTGTGAATCAGAGAGTTATGGGCTTTTAAAATATTTATTAATTGGAAGTTGCTGAAGATGTGTACAAAGTCTCATTTGTGTATACCTAACACTTTGAAAGTTACTGGCAATGAAAGAAATATAAAAAGATTGGACAGGGAAAGTAGCATTCAAGGAGGACAGTCAACCACAAAACACAGAAACAAACACGCAAACAGACAAACAAGAAGGCAAAAGTAATAATAAATGCAAATGACATCACAAACACAAAAGGGTTGACAATAGGGCTACCCTTGGAACGGTCAGTGGCAAAGTAGGTCACTGGGGGGTTTAAACCGGTTCTAGGGTGCACCAAACCTCACACTTACCCTACTGTCATCCCATTAAAACAGGACAGTTAAATAAAGAAATCCCCGCCATGATCTAATCTCTAACCAACAAGGCAGCATCAATAGGCAATATAAGTAAAACACAAATATGCTCGTGTAAATATAATACAAAAAAACAATAGCCTAGAAAACCACAATGTTAAGTTCCATCTTAAACTTTCTTCAGAGGTTAATAATTAAAAAACAAAATATCAGCGAGTTTTTGGTTATTATCAGTTGTGGCAAAACATTATTTCATTATAATCCGGGTTGAGTTGTTTTAAGATTATTTCATTATAATATATATATAATTATTTCATTATAATCCGGGTTGAGTTGTTTTAAGATTAGTTGCTGTAAAATTTGAGAAAATGGGAAAGATAAAGTGAACAGAAATAAAAAATAAATAAATAAAAAAAGTAAAGATAAGGTACAACATGTTAACAGTCAGCAGGAAATATTCGCTCCTCATCTGCACAAAGTTCGATCTACAGACCGGGAAGTATTTTACGAAGAACAGTGGCCGCTTGATTGCTTCGTTTCATCCAACTGAAAACATCGTATATGAAGCTATATGTATCACCTTCACGCATGGACTTACTAGTTTTGTCATATTGATAACTGTATTGAATTTAAATATTAAAGAGACACAATGCAATCGTGTGGTCTGTTTCATCAAACTAACACAATGTCTACACACGTGTATTCTTTTGTTGATCCTAAATAACTCCACGATGCAATGAGCTAAATTATTTTAATAGTTTCTAGCTTAAGGCTTAAAGCTTGACTGGCCGAATTCCAGGTGAGCTTATGGGATGACATGTTGTCCTTCAACGATCTTTATCCATAATGCATTTTTGCCAATTCAAGAACAGATGGCTAGTTCAATCACTCGTCCGAGATTTTATGGACATATAACTGTTGCGCAAGTTTTGTAAACTTCGGATGAAAAATGCAAGAGATATGGAAACAAGGCAAAATAATGCATTTTTGGCAATTCAAGGGCAGATAACTCAGCTATTGGCGATCTAATTTGACTGGTTCAAGAACTGGTCCGAGATTTTATGGATATATAACTACTATGTAACTTTAGACTTTAGTTAAGATCAGTCGAAAACTGAATTGGCTTGAGTTCCGAAAAGGCAAACGTATGCATTTTTGTCAATTCAATGACAGTTGGCTCAGTTATTAGCAATCGAATATGGCTAGTTCAAGAACTCTTCCGAGATATTAGGAATATATAACTAGATCGGATGAAAAATGGAGAGTACAGAGCGTCCACAAGAACAAGTTAACGGATGACGGACGGACGACGTAAAAAAACGTCATCCCGCAAGCTTACCTGACCTTCGTCCAGTGGAGCCAAACACTACAAAATATTAAACTAATTCAGCTTATTGCATCGTGGAGTTTGTATCTACAAAAGAAGACACGTGCGTAGACATTGTGTTAGTTGTGATGCATTAAATGGAATAAACAGACCTCATGATTGCCTTGTGCCTCTTTAATGTTTAATTTCAATCAATTTATTAATATAACATGTTACGAGTAAAATGTAACAAGAAAGGAAGAAAAACTAGCACACAAAATTACATAAAATATTCACTTACAGAATACACAAATCTAGTTTTTCATTAATATCCAATTTTTTAATTGAGTCCAAATAAATTTATCCAATGTTCCTTTAATTCACATTAGCAAGTGTCTCTTTAATCCAAACAGTAAGTGTCTCTTTAATCCAAAACAGTAAGTGTCTCTTTAAGTCTAAATTAATTTCTAATATTTCCGGTTTAGTCCAAATATCCAATTTCACTGTTATTATGAATGAGCACAATATGTATTAAATCCACTCAATTATTTTTTCTAAAAGCATCCACTTTAATACTGAGAATTGATCTAAATAGAACTCCCAGAGTTTGTTTATATACTGTCACTGAATGATCCCCACTAAAACCGTCCAATACAAGATACAAGATACAAGATTTTATTTAATTAAGGGCCCTCGAAGGGGCAAGTAATTTAGTACGGTGATTGCAATGATTGGTAAGTAACAAACAAACAATGACAAAATAACCAGAGAACATACACTGAACAGAATCGCCTACAGTACCTTAAAATATAATCACACCAGTAATTTTATATTACTTATAATGACTATTAGGGTTAATTGTGTTTTTTAAAAGACTGTATTAAGTAAGAACCTAATGCTTTCAGAATGTGTATATTTTCACAAGATAATAGCCAAATAAGTTGATTATTCAAATCCAGGCTGGAACAATTAGAACATTCTAAAGATATGCATGTTAATAAATTAGTTCTTTCATCTGAATAGTAAGGACATGTTAGGAGAAAATGCATCTCATCATCTATAGAATTACTGGTAAAATGTTCACACAATCTATGTTCCACAGGAGTATTAGTATATCTACCAGTTTCGATTTTAAGTATATGGGAACTTAGACGAAATTTACGTTTTTCAAAATTATCAATACTACAAAGGCACTCTTCTAATTGGAAATCATGTTTAAAAGTGAAGTAAGTTCCCAATTTTCCATGAAAGAGTTGTCCCAGTTTTCCTGGAATTTTTCAGTTAATTTTAGTTTTACTGTTTTTACATTCACATTGACATTACTAAGGGAGAGTGGGGAGACAATTGATCAATGTGCATGTACTTTAAGAATTAATACAATTTCTGAGTACCATGAGTGAATACCTTTATGATGAAGACTTTTAGATTCAAGCAAACCATCAGCAAGAAGGTTGGACGGATTATTTACTAAACGATGATAATATTTTAACATCGACATGATAACATCAAAGTACACAGGAAAGATAAGAATAGTCCAACTTTCATCTTAAATGAATTTGCATAAAATAGTCAAATGAAAAACAGTCCACATCATCATAAATGAATTTGCATAAATAACATGTTTACATCTATACTATTTTAACTTTCTTCAAGGCCATATCAATTCAATTCAATTCAATAGTAAACATACAACAATGTATGTACACTCTGGGGAACGTGCAGCAATACATGTAAACAGATAGGTAACAAACAATACAAGTAAGTCCACGCGTGATAGTGAAAGCCACATACCTAATAACATTATTAATACAGTGAAACTCCTAGCGGCGGCACGATTCACCTCGGAAAGCAAAAGGTCGCCTTAATATGACAAAGGTTTTAATAAATGTTTTGTTTGTTTGACAGAAGTCGAGCGTGTGGAACTATAAATCGATTTTAATGTATATTGCTTGGGTTCATTACGCTTCATGTTACACTTTCTGTCTTTCTTCTTTTTTTTTGTTCAATTCAAAACCCTGTATTGGGTGTATCCTCCTCCTCCTCCTCCTCCTCCTCCTCCTCCTCCTCCTCCTCCTCCTCCTTCTTCTTCTTCTTCTTCTTCTTCTTCTTCTTCTCTTCTTCTTCTTCTTCTTCTTCGTGCACGGGGTATGGCTCTCCCTGCAACGGGAGCTCTCCCTGCAACGGGATTGACGGCTCTACCTGTTTACACTCCACTTGAAAGAAGGCATAGTTTCAAAATACCTTGCACGAGTAAACTACTGCGGGAGTATCCTTTAAAAATCTGAGATGTGACCGCACTGTGATTCGAACCCGAGACATTTTGAAAGAGTTGCAAAGATGCTAACAAATCGGCCACCGCACCTTTATGTCAGTAAACATGTGTTGATAATGTTACATGTATAAACGGGGTAAAATTCCACCCGAAGTTCATTGTGTCATTTTTGCCATGTTCATTAAAATTCTTTATCGTCATCCCTGTATTGTTTCGTGTGCTAATTGAGTGGTGGCAAAAAACAATGATCGTGGCTCCAGTGAAAGATGGAGTATTTACAATAGAATTTGCAACGACTCTGCAGTTCTGCAGTTTAGAAGGTGCTATGCCCATTCTGCGTATGTTTTATCTAGAACTAAATGGAGAGCGGGCCTGTCAATTTTTGTTGGGGCCATATAACCTTTTTGTGGTACCGTGCCGTTAAATTCCAATTCGGCTAAACTCCGATTTCATTCCGTCCGATTTAAATCCTTTTTTTTTTAATTATTTACTTCTAACTTCGTGCTTTTGATGGGGACGTAAACTGCGCGGTCCCGTGTATCACCCGAGCACATTAAAAATATCATAGGAATAAATTCGTTAGGAAGTGTAGAGCAGGTTCCCAGATTCCTATTCAGCATTGCTTCTCTATGGGCGGCTCTGAATTGTAAACCTATATGTGTTGATAAGCCGTTAAAACATTCAATTCAATATTTCACTTCTCACTCTTCCCGACTTCTTACATCATGACTTTTCATTTCTTCAAGACTTTAAACACCACGAGGTCTTATGCAAGAAGTGAAAAGTATGCTTATCGGATGTTAGTGGGGGCGTCCGCCAACAAACACACTACAAGACTCACGCTCCACTTCCACCCTCCTTGGGGATTTACATTTCGTAAAAAGTAATGTTTGCATACACGCAGTCAAACAAATTGTTTTAATTTCAAATGTAAGTGCTAAAATGATGTAAAACTCCATTCAAATCAAATCAAATGAATCGTCTCCGTGGCCGAATGGTTAACGACATTGCGTTGTAAACCTTCGCCTCTCACCGCTGCGGGTTCGAACCCCACTGGGAGCTCGACTTGTAATTGAGGAAGTGCCAATTCTTACTGATGACGGGAGGTGAACAGTACTGGTTTTACCTAGGAAACCGGATGGTCTGCTCCACCACAAAAATCAACCGTCAAATATAACCTTACAAGTGTTGAAAATGACGTAAAGTAGCATACAAACAAAACAAGCAAACTTTTTGAAAACCCAGTCCTCATAAGGCCCCATGAGTGAGTGAGTGAGTGAGTGATTGAGTGAGTGAGTGAGTGAGAGTGAGTGAGTGAGTGAGTGGTGAGTGAGTGAGTGAGTGAGTGAGTGAGTGAGTGAGTGAGTGAGTGAGTGAGTGAGTGAGTGAGTGAGTGAGTGATTGAGTGAGTGAGTGAGTGAGTGAGTGAGTGAGGTGAGTGAGTGAGTGAGTGAGTGAGTGAGTGAGGGAGGAGGGAGGGGGGAGGGAGGGAGGGAGGGAGGGAGGGAGGGAGGGAGGAGGGAGGGAGGGAGGGAGGGAGGGAGGGAGGGAGGGAGGGAGGGAGGGAGGGAGGGAGGGAGGGAGGGAGGAGAGAGGGAGGGAGGGAGCGTGAGTGAGTGAGTGATTTCCTGCCGACTGTTAACGTTAACGGTGCGACAGAAGCCACCCCAGCCATTACCGCCATCTTCCAAAAGTCAGTTGACACCGGGGAGCTACCCAAGGACTGGAGAAGCGCCAACATTGCGCCGGTCTTCAAGAAAGGGGATCGCCATACCCCAGAGAACTACCGCCCAGTGTCCCTCACTTGTGTCCTATCCAAACTACTGGAACATATCATTTGCCACCATATGCTCGACCACCTAGACAGACACAGGGTACTTACCGACCTCAATCATGGCTTCCGTTCAGGCTACTCCTGCGAGACACAACTAGTCGTCACAGCTCACGATCTACTCGGCTACTATGACAAGAATAAACAGGTCGACACAATGATTCTGGACTTCAGCAAAGCATTTGACACCGTCCCCCACCAACGACTTCTCCCAAAGCTTGAGAACTATGGTATCCGTGGCCCCCTACTCGACTGGATTGCCAACTTCCTCCAACAGCGTGAAATGTGCGTGGTGGTGGAAGGTGAGAAGTCCCGACACGTCCCAGTAGGATCCGGCGTACCCCAAGGCACGGTGTTAGGGCCTCTGCTGTTCCTCTGCCACATCAATGACCTGCCCGAGAGAGTCAAGTCCCACATACGCCTGTTCGCGGATGACTGTCTATTATACAGAACTATTAACTCCATCAAAGACCACGAACTCCTCCAATTAGACCTCAAAAATCTACAACAATGGGCGCATGATTGGGGTATGAAGTTCAACGCCAAGAAATGCTATCTCCTCAGCAGCAAACAGAAGTCAAGCTATTTTTACACCATCGACGGCGATATTCTAAAACAAGTTCAAGAAAATCCTTACCTTGGAATTACATTCTCTGATGACCTGAAATGGACTACACATATATCGAAAATCACCAAACGTGCTAACTCTACCCTTGGATTCATGAGAAGAAACCTAAGGCACTGTCCTTCTAGCTGCCGGAAGAACGCCTACCTCGGACTGATCCGATCCAAACTGGAATATGGGTGTGTTATCTGGGACCCCTACCAGCAAGGTGAAATAGACAAGCTAGAGCGGATACAGCGATCATCCGCACGCTTCATCAAGAAGGATTACAGATCCAGACAAGATGGATGTGTGACCGCCATGCTGAAGGACCTGGAACTGGCCCCACTACAAGAAAGACGACGCCACCAGCGGCTGACGTTCCTGTACAAGGTGGTGGAAGGGCACGTCCCAGCTATTAATATTGAACACTATCTAAATCCCCTTAGGCCTAAACGAACAATTAGAGCTAAGAAATACGAGGACTACATACATAAAAACATTGTTGCAAACCAAGTGAACAATAACACAAAGTGTTTCCAATTAATACAGACAAATAGTGATAATTTCAAATACTCTTTCTTCCCAAGAACAGTGATAGATTGGAATAAACTCAGTGACAATATTGTGAAGCAACAGACCATCGAAAGCTTCAAACGTGAATTAACATTACCAGACTAAATGTTACGCGCACACCAGCCCGTTGAATAAAAGCCAGTATTGGTTACTTCGACGTACCTATTCAGATTCAGATTCAGATTCAGTTATACGGATGTGCACCTTATCATTACTGCGTTTGTTGATGTTTACTTTATCTTTCCCATTTTCTCAAATTTTACAGCAACTACTCTTTAAACAACTCGGATTCAGTCGCAAAACATCGCTTCATTGTAAGCTGTATGCTATAATGTGGGAAAAGCGCAATAAATTGAGATTTAAAGTTAAAAAACAAAAAACGACAGTAAAATATTGCGAATTTGAATTTACGCTGTGGCCTTTACCACTATAAGTTTACGAACGTTTTCGGGGTAAGTAACACAACTACGTGGAATATATGAAAGTAGTAATTAACTGAGAAATTCTCATTCCTCTCTAAATTCCATACACTTTATTTCAACGAAATTGGTTCAGGATTAAAGAAGTTAGAGGGGAAATTCCTGACTGAATCGGGACGAAGAGTCTAAATAATTTTATCCTGTTCACTTTATTAAAAACTCGCACCTGCTAAACAGTCGATTCCCGACCAGATTTTTCATAGTGGGCTCGAACCACCAGCCTTCTGGTTAACAGCCGAACTCACTGAGCAATTACGCCACATGGTTAACGCGTTCGGTTGTAATCGCCTCTGAATAAAAATAATATTAGGCTTTGCCCTGACTTCACCCCCGTTAGGGCCTCTAATAACCGAACCACTTCCGATTCAGCGTATTAAGTTGTCCAAAAGCTTGATTCTAACGAATTATAGCAAAGACAAGCGCTTGATATATTAGAGTAGCAGCGCCATCTGTCCACCAAATATCAGTTCCGCTTCTTTGTGCGAAGTACTGTCACAACAAATTAAAGACAATTAAGTAGCCACACTTACTATATCCTTGACCTGAGCGGCAATCACTTGTGAGAAATATGGATATGAAAAAGTAAACGGCCATGCCAAACTCAAAGGACAGGTAATATACGTACGCTTATTCCCTATTTTAACATACAAAAGCTCGTGTTTACAAATTGAAATTGTTTAGCACGCATTTATTTTTCAATAATGCCCTGTTAAAGTTTTTTTCCTTTTTCAAATAACGACCGGACCGGGGACAAGGGAATCATGGAAAATGATTAGACTCAGCCAAGATTCAAATTCTGGACCCGAAGCAAGCGTTCTATCTAAATTTTGGCTAATTTGTTCACCGATTTTGCTTATTGGTATTTGAAATAACCCTTACAGAGCCCCTCTATCGGTGTCACTTGCCAGATTGTGTGAAATACACTCCCCAAATAACAAGTTTTGACTGTCGTTCTCGCTTCGGGGGTAGTGGGCAATCAAGTCGGTGACTTTCCAACCATCACCTTGCCGAAATATCTCTAGGTCTTATGGACTTTTGACCAATAAAATACCGAAACAATTCATTAATTTACATATTTATTGACACCCCATGAACTTATTTTTTACGACAACCATAAATCATAACAATGCGCGAGAACAATATGAATGTTTTTAATACCATCGAAGCATAGTTTATTAACGCAGGTTGATGAGGTATGCAGTGTATTTCATTGATAAGTATGAAATTAAATGTCTATGTATGTGCATCTTTCCCAAAAAGCATTGCACAACTTGGTGATAGGCTTCTTTTTTCATATGTCACCGGTTTTCGCGATTCAAAAAAAGATTGCAAGAAAATATATTTGTTTAGTTCTGAATGTTTAATGGATATCATATACAGGCCTTACACTACTGCATAAATATTCGAAAAACTGCCCAAATTCCCAAATCGAAGTTGTTTTTCCGTCAATTTTTCTCCTGGGATATTCTCAATACACAGATGTAATAGATCTTCCCAGTTTTAGATTAATCTTATTAATAAAGTTTTTTACCAGGGTTGTACGTTTCTTCTGCTTTTCTGTGTAAATTGAAATGCAAAACACAGCCTCGTCACCCGAGGACGACGCTATTAGACAGATTGTTGATTGAATATCATACTTTTAATGGATGCCTGATCTATTGATATACTTCTTATAGATAGCAATGTCATAATTTTTATAGATACATCGCTCAGGGCCTCCCCTGGGTTTTTTTTTTCTTTCGCAACCACTTTCGCAAAATGAAAAAAACTTTCGCCAAATGAAAAAAAAAGGAGCCAAATTTGAGAAATAAGAGCCAAAGTTGGAGCCATTTTTTCATACAATGACGAAGACTTGAAAGCCATTTTCAGAATAAACGGCATATATGCATTGATTCATTTAGGTTCTCTTGTTTTTATAAAAGACTTTATTTATACCAACATTATTATATAAATACAAGTAATACTTTAATAATTATTATAAACCAATAGTTTAATAAAAGATGATAACTATAATCATAGCAGTATTATCTTATATTAAGCTATTACAAGTATTATTTGAATTAATGTTTATATAACTAACATCTTTTAATATTCTTGACTACATGTAGGTCCTTAAACAGATTATGATAAATTCAGTATCAAAGTAAAAACAACAATTTTGTTTTATGATATCATTTAATATTATTAACAATGATTTTTTTAATTGCAAGAAAAGAAACAACAACTATTCTTATAATCTTACAATACACTTGCAATATAGTTAGTTACACTGGCAAGATTGTGCTGGGCCGCAAAGTACACATTAACCATGGCAGCGGTCACGGCAGCTTCGCTTTTAGAAATGGCTTCTTGGCGGGCCACATCCATGTTGACAATCATTTTAGCAGCACTGGCTACCTTCATGTGGTCTGAATTTAGAATAAAAAATATATAAGTTTAAAAATATATAAAAAAAACTAAATAAAATATTTCAATTTAGACTGTATTTATCATCATGTGGTCTGAATTTAGAATAAGAAATATAATTTAAGTACAGACATATTTAAAATATAATTTTTTTTTTTTTATTAAAATTGTTAAGATATTAAATTATCATTAAAACAATACTTCACTCTATGTACCTTTACTTGTTGCATGCTTTGACACATTTTTTTTTTAATGATTGTACACCCAGAAGTGAAAATGTTAGAACGTTGTGCTTTACTACAAAAGTCACAGTTTTGGATCATAGCGTAGCCAAGAATTTTCATTTTTCCACGAATCCTTAAAATTCTAACAGTCGAGTTCTGAATTTTGGCAAATTTAGAAGGTGGAGTCAAACAAGAATCTAAATCTAGCGGACGTTTACAAGCCATTTTTGCAATTGTCAACTATAGGAAACATACGTCGAGGGTAATTAATTCAATTATGGCCATTGTTCTGATCATCTTTTGTTACAATATTATATATTTCTAAAAATAACAAGTAATAACTTACGATTTCTTTCATTTTCAACACCCGACGAAGTTTGCAACACACAAAAACAAACATCAACCATAGTTTCATTTTCGTTGTTTGATCGTCCGCCGATGTTTGTATAAGAGCTTAAAACCCAATATCAAGCTGTCACTTAAACCCCGATATCAAGCTGTGTTGTCTTAATCCTATTATTACTTAATTGCCTCAATTATCTTCTCGGAGGGCGTCAGAAAGTTTGTTTACAACTTATTTTCAAGCATCAGCGATTCACAATGTACACGCGTGATCAATCGACTGGTTGTGATAATTTTATCGGTTTTTGTATGAAGCCAGCGAACGTTATTCTTGTAGTTTAGTGAACCAGTCCATTTTCAGTTACTATTTCGCTCGTATCCGCTTACAGCATTGACAATATGTAAATATCGGCTTTTATTTTTTTTCGCAAATAATTTTCGCAAAAGCTTAAAAAAGATCGCAACTAATGCTCTTCTTTCGCCATTTGCGACATTAGCGAATCACAGCGGAGGCCCAGATCGCTTGTCAATATCATACTAATTATAGATAAGATTGCTGATTGATATCATACATCTTATAGAATTTTATTATAGATAGATTAAATTACTTAGTGATATAATATATTTATAGATACATTGCTAATATATTTATAGATACATTGCTTATCGATAACATACTTATTAGACATCTTGTTGATTGAATATCATACTTTTTAATGGATGATGGGTCTATTGATATCATACTTGTTCTAGATAGCAATGTCATACTTTTAATAGATACATCGCTTGTCGATATCATACTTATTATAGATAAGATTGCTTAGTGATGGCATACATGATCTATACATTGTCTACTGATATCATCTTACTGATTACATTCTTGTAAGGATATCATACTTGATATAAATACATTGCTGATTGATGTCATACTTACTTTAGATAAGATTGCTTACTAACACAGGGCTCAATCTAGGCAAGGAATTTAGGGAGAAGTCACTTCTCCCTCAAGTGATTTTAGGGAGAAGTGGAGAGAATTTAGGGAGACTTCACGCGACGTGTATACGTAGACAACGGTTGAATAGTCATCACTATGTATATATTGCAATGCAGTGAATACGGTGTAATGCACACTAATTCGTTTTACTCTATAATATGAGCTTGAAATATTGATGCAAATTTCTATGATAATGGATTTATTACTATACTGTACCTTTTTTAACTTCTTTTTTTTTTTTTAATTTTTTTTAATTTTTTTTTTAATTTTTTTAATTTTTTTTAAATTTTTTTTTTTTAAAATTTCGGCGACTTGAACTTCGCTTTGATGTGCTGCCAAGGCTAAGTCAAGAGATCGCGGGCGCGTTCTTCGCCCGAATCGCCCTGTAGATTGAGCCCTGCTAACAGATATTGATTATTTAGAACAACACTTCCTATCTATGGACTCTACTCTTCATACCGATATCACGGTATAGATTAATGGTGTTATATAGACAGGGCAGGAAAAATCCACTCGTCCGCTCGTCATGACGAGTGACACCTCGTGCAGGACGAGTAAGTTTTCCTGTCTGGTCGTCCTGTCGGACAAGTGAAAAAATTGATGAGCTAATTATTTTTTTCTAGCTTGAATCGTGTGTCCAGCTAGAAATAAATATTTGCGCTGTTAAAATCAAAACCGGATGTTTACTTGTAAGCAAGCAGACTTGCTTCTAAAAATAGAATGAATTCAAGAACGACAACTCCTACGAAATTTCGTTCTTCGGCCACAATTAGATTCGTACTACTGTACTTCGTACTCAATTTGTTTAATACTATCGGTTATTTTTCAGAGGGGAAGTTATTAGCCAGCCATCCGTGCAGCCGTCGTTGCACGGCCGTTTTTGAAAAATCGCGCCCAATATTTGGTGGAGTGGGTGGGGTAATTTTTTTATTTTTTTTAACACCAAACATTAAAGTGACACTGTCTGTAAGTATTAAAGCAGATTATTGAGCATAACCAAATAACAGCGAAATGAACAGTGAAAACATGAGGATAGACCAAGGATTTGTACAAATCCTTGGATGGACCCAAATAATTCTGACATTTATGACCAGCTGTTTGTGGCAAGCAAAAAGTGTTTAAAAAAATAAACAAATAGTGAATTTGACTATTTATTTAGAAGTTTTGTTGTGAATCAGTAAATACTAACCACATTAAAATACAGTGTTGGTTTTAGTTAATAAACACATCATGATATAACTTGTTTTTTGTAGGACGAGTAGATTTTTTGAAGGACGAGTAAGATTTCCAATCCACTAGTCCTACAGGACGAGTAGGTTATTAAAGATTTTTCCTGCCCTGATAGATGTTTTATTATAAGATTGTTTTCGATTTATAAATTAGGCTATGGAAATGCAAAGGTACTTAAAGTTTTACAGTACTTATTAAAAATTGGAATATTCTATGTAACATATATATGTCACAGTATATATGAGGGCTAGTATCTATATTTTATTAATAGATTATTTTTAAAGTTATTAAATATACCTTTAGGTCATACAGCTTTTTGAAATTATAGGATACCTTCTGTTTAACAATATTTACATCAATTAAAAAATGAACAGTTTACATAAAAATGACAAATCAAGTTGTAAACAATAATGGATATAAATAAATGTAAAAGTTTACATTGTAATTAAAAAAAAATACAAATTAATGGTAAAAAATGATTTACATTTCTATTATGAAAATAGAATTACTTGAAACATAGTATATAAATTGTTCAAACACAGCTGCTTATGATTAGACAATGTTAATTAAATAGCAATGTGTTTGTTTTTAACTTGTTACTGTGTACAAACCTTGGTGAACTTACTAAATGAAGACTCAGAACAGGTTATTTTTGAATTCAACGATTTTCACAAAAATGATTTACATTTCTATTACGAAAATAGACTTACGATTAGACAATGTTAATTAAATAGCAATGTGTTTGTTTTTAACTTGTTACTGTGAACAAACCTTGGTGAACTTACTAAATGAACAGGTTATTTTTTAATTCAACGATTTCCACCATTATTTGTCCGAAAGATTTATTTTAATTGTTTATCAAGTTATTACTTAAACTACATATACATTTATATATAATTTGTTTGCTTAGACCAAAATAATAGTTTGCAAATGTCCTTGAATATTTAATAGATTTTTTTTATATAGAAAATCAATAATTCGGTTTTAGCCAAAATGTGAGATTAAATGGCTTCTTGTATATGCAGAATTGCTTTTTGGTTCTGTATACTGTTTTTCATTTTTTCATTGTTGTATGTGTTCTCTATCACGTGGTCATATTTACACATTTTTCTTTTATACATAAATGACTGAAGTAAAAATAATTTCTGTTAATTGTCAGGGCCTTGGGTCAGCAGAAAAACGACTTGACGTTTTTAACTGTATAAAAAGTAAAAAGTGTCATATCTTTTGCCTACAAGATATACATTCAACACCTGTAACTGAGAAGTTTATTCGTTCAGAATGGGGTAATGAGTGTATTTTCAGCTCAGGTAAATCAAATGCGCGAGGAGTAGCTATACTTTTTAACAAAGACCTAGACTGAAAAAAAATAAATAAAAAAATACAACTGGCGATAGTTATGTGTTACCACTAAAGGGTGTGGTAAAAAAATACCTTTACTCAATCTCTCAAAATGCAAATACCCAATACAAAAAACAATGCAATATCAATCCCAATGACAAAACGTTAATCTGGAGCTCTGATTATAATGAATTGTGTAGTTACCTTATAACTGTCACTGGACATTTAATGCAGATGAAGTATTGTATTATTATTAACAATTACGGTAAATGCTTTTGTTTTAAGGTTTTCTAACAAATTAACATGTGGTCAATTATAAGCGCTGTGGTCTAGTGGTAGGGCCCATGATCTAAAAGTTGTGGGTTCGATCCCCGCCATGCCCATATGTGTTGTGTTCCTGAGAAAGACACTTAATAACGTTGCTTAGTACTGGTTCTACCCGGGCAGGAAGACATCGAGCGTGATTAAAATAAGTTCAGAGAGCTTTCATTACAATTGATGGAAAATAAATAGGTTTAAACTAAACAGATCAACAAATTTAATTTTAAAACAATTTTCTTGACAGGCCTCCGGAAGAGATTCTGAATAGCCCCGAGACATCAAAGCATGATCTTCCTCAATACAGAGAAGAGATTCTGAATAGCCCCGAGACATCAAAGCATGCTCTTCCTCAATACAGAGAAGACAGCTTCCTACAGATGACATCTAATCAGCAGCAGCAACCTGTCAAATATGGAGAAATTATTGTGCTTGGGTACGTTATTAATATTTAACATCTTAAAGTAGCTATCCCGCCAGCAACAGCTTCATTTTACAGCATAAGTACACCATTCCTAAACCTCCTGACGATGAGGTATATACATATATATATAAATTAAAGGGGTTGAGGCTCTATTTTCAAACACTATTTATCACAGAACACCATTCATTATTTTCGATATTCCACTAGTGGTATAACATAACGTTAATGACGTCATGGACGTCACGTTAATGTACGTTTTCTGATGTATTGTGGCGTTATAAGTTACGTGATAAATAAAATCTAACATTCGTTCTCATTCATTCATTATTGAATTTATTAAACTCGTTAGCAAAAATGATATAAAGCTCGGCAAGAGCCTCACATTATATCATTTTGCCAACTCGTTTAATAAATTCAATAATGAATGAGTACTCGTGTAAGATCCTCTATTTATTTAATAGGGCTCTGAAAAACTTGAAAACAGGTGAAAGAATTATCAAAATGGCATGAAAAATAACTTGAAAATGTGCAAAGAACATAAATTGAGGTGGCCATCTTGGAACGATGACATCATCGCGCCTTTTTACCATATGTATATATGGCATATTGACAAAATACATTTTAAAGCAAATAAAATCACTGCAAATTGATTAAAAATAAATATACAGATGTAAAATGCATAAATTATATGCTTATTTTTAATTTGCAGTGATTTTCTTTGCTTTAAAAGACATTTTGTCCATGACATATATGGTAAAAAGGTGCGATCACGTCATCGTTCCAAGATTGCTGCCACCATTTTGTTTCTTTGCAGATTTTGAAAATAGTGCATCGACCCCTTTAACCTGTTTTGAGAATCCAAACCCTAAAACTGGAGAGCAGAATTACGAGTTACAACTTACAATTCATTTTACTCATATTCTATCTCTGGTATGTTATGTAGCTGTAAATAAACCTATACTTTTAATCGCCACATATATGACCTGAACACCTGAATGGGTTTGGATATAGAGAGAGCCGAGCCTTTCTTCGTTTTCGTGCCGAGCCTAATAAACTTGATAGTAATAGGCACTGACATAATATTCTATTTATCATGTACATGTAGATTATCCATATTTTCTGTATGAATTACTATGATTACCTATTTCTCAGAATGGTACGCTTATCGAGGACGTCGCCATGTTGTTGTTTTTTGTTTGTTTTATGATGTCAGGCAAAGTTACGTGCATGACGTCAGATAATGTTACGTACATTAAACGCCGAGTGATTCCGCATTGATTTGCTTTATTGGCCAGTGCCTAAATAAAGCAAAATTTAATAGGTCACCCCTTTATTAGGCAGAAAAGTGCATATCTGCATGATAAAAATAATTGTGTGGTGTAATTTTGGCGTTATTTGGCAGGTTAGTGACTTTAAGGTTCAAATATAACATCCCAACATGTAAAACAATGGAAAGGAATGGTGTTTTACAGCATGTCGACACACAAATAGGTCATATTGTGCACAAAACTAACGAACAATGAAACAAATGAAAAATTAAGTTATTAAAAAATAATGTTACATATATAGGTAAAAACTATTTACAATATGGGATGATGGTAAAGCTATTTACAAATATGGGATGATGGTAAAACTATTTACAAAAACGAGATGGTTTCTTAAGGCCACATAAAAAAATATGTGTGGTACAGGTAACCCGACCGACACTATTTTAAGGGGCCGACCCTAAAACCTTTTATGCAAAAATTTAAAAAAAAATACTAAAAAAAAAATAAAAAAAAATTGTTGATAAAGTCAAACAAAATCGAACTCAGGGTATAGTAATTTAACATATTGAATGCATTATCAGAATTGAATTCATTATTGAGAAAAGAAAAAAAAAAGGAATAAAAAAAGCCTACTAGGTCTACTTACCGTATTTATTTTGCCAGTGAACCACAGATATTATTTTGTTTGGCCTTATAAAACAACCTGCTGTTGAAGATGATAATATGTGATTATTGACAATACATTCAATATTTTCCATGTGGCAATGTGCGTTAAGTGGCTTCTTTATGTGGCATGCATTAGGCGACTCCCTACTAAGACTTTAAAGTGATGAGCGATCATCTATTTTCTGTCCAATATTTAAACTCATTTAGCAAATGCTAATAGACAGTCATGATTCTCCTGCCTGACCATGTGATCAGGATTGTTGACTTTGTGACAAATCTTTATAAATACTCCCTGACAAACTAAGGATTAAGTGTTAATTTTAAATGTCAAATATCAAACTATTCTTCTTCATAACAGCACATCTATTCACATTTTCAATACATTTTTAATAGATATTATAATTCATAAATTTCAGATACAACGGTCACCTACCGCAAGGTAATAAAGGACGACGGAAAAGCAAATATATCCTGTATAAACGTCCTAAGGCCAATGGAGTAAAACCATTCAGAAAGCACATCGTAAAAAACCCGCGGTCGTCCAAGGTATGTTGATATATAAAAATTGTTTGACCATAGTGTTCATACGTTTCATTTTATTGCCAGTTTCATCTCACAATGTCATTATTTCTTCTCGCTGAAACAATAATATAGGTGCATCTTTACAGCTCTGTGTTGGAAGATCATATTTATTAAAAACAGAAAAAAAGAAGAGGTTTGCCCTCTAAAAAAAGGAATAATTTTTTAAGTCCATTACGTAGCTTTTCTGGAAAGTTTTAGCGTTTTTGACGATGCCAATTAGAGAGAGTTCAACTAAGTAATGAATTTTGCATGGGTGCATGTGTGGATACTCTTTAATATTGGAATAATTTGATAATTTCAGGCTGTACAAGACAGCCACCAACACTCGGTGTCGTACACCTTATCTCGTAACCAAGCTGTGATAGTGGAATATAAAGAGGATGCAGATACGGACATGTTCCAGGTAAGAACTAGAGCAAAGTTAATGGGGGTCCATAGCAAGTATCCCCTTTTCACTGTCACATAGTGATTCTAGGGGTCAGACCCCCCAGAGGTCAGACGTTGGATTCCAAACTTCGTTGTCATCTGCTCATCCTAAGCAACCCCTGTGCCAAATATGAACACCATCGTAGAACTGATGTAGAAGTTAAGATTACAAGGAAACTGGCATGCTGACCCCATATATCCCCAACCCTGGGGAGGAAGATCTGTACAACCAATCAAAATCGTTCCAGGTTGTATTACACGTGTGTCGCAAAAATCTAGACAAATCGTCATACTGAGATACTGCATTCAGTAAAATAGTCTTGAAAAATACGATAACATCCGCGTGGTGCGCTAAAACGATGTATCCGGTCTATGAAACGGTAAACCGTTTTTGCAAAAAAATGTAAGGAGTCCTTCGCATTTGAGTATCAATTCGATTTCAGTTGTTTCTTTGCATAAAAAAATCAATTTATAAAATGCTCGATGTTGTTCTCACTAATGGTAAAATGACTGAATCTGTCACCGATCAGCAATCAAACCAAACATGACAAACGAACACCATTTGGGTTGTAGGCATTCTTCTCCTTTGATTTTGATGCGACTCTTGGTTATTTAACCAGTTTTTAGCTCTACTGATCAGAGATCAGCAGAGCTTATGCCGTGGTGCGGCGTCCGTCGTCCGTCCGTCCGTCTGTCTGTCCGTAAACTTTTATTTGTAGCGACTTCACAGCTGAAACTACTGGATGGATATTCATGAAACTTTACAGAAATGTTGCCCATAAAGTCTAGTTGATCCTAGCAAAAATTCATGTTGATGTGAAATCCAAGATGGCCGCCAAAGCTAAAAATAGAGTTTTAAAATACAAGTTTGTAGCGACTTCTTCTTGAAAACTATAAGTGATATTGATATGGGACTTTTTCTAAAATGATCAGCATGACATGATGTTGATCCTAGTCAAAAATCGTTTTGATTCAACGTTAAACATGGCTGCCAGCGGCCATCTTTGTTTACATAGAGTTATATAGTAAAAACTTGTAGCGACTACTTCTCTGAAACTACTTGGCGGATTGTCATGAAACTTTACAGGAATGTTGCTCTTGATGTCTTATTGATCCTAGAAAAATTTCAGGTCAGCCGGAAATTCAAGATGGCCGTCACAGCTAAAAATAGATTTTTAAAAAATAAGATTGTAGCGACTACTTCTTGAAAACTATAAGTGATATTGATATGGGACTTTTTCTAAAATGATCAGCATTACATGATGTTGATCCTAGTCAAAAATCGTTTTGATTCAACGTTAAACATGGCTGCCAGCGGCCATCTTTGTTTACATAGAGTTATATAGTAAAAACTTGTAGCGACTACTCCTCTGAAACTACTTGGCGGATTGTCATGAAACTTTACAGGAATGTTGCTCTTGATGTCTAATTGATCCTAGAAAAATTTCAGGTCGGCCGGAAATTCAAGATGGCCGTCACAGCTAAAAATAAATTTAAAAAAAATAAGTTTGTAGCGACTACTTCTTGAAAACTATAAGTGATATTGATATGGGACTTTTTCTAAAATGATCAGCATGACATGATGTAGATCCTTGTGGAAAATTATTTTGATTCGACGTTAAACATGGCTGCCAGTGGCCATCTTTGGTTACATAGAGTTATATAGTAAAAACTTGTAGCGACTACTCCTCTGAAACTACTTGGCGGATTGTCATGAAACTTTACAGGAATGTTGCTCTTGATGTCTAATTGATCCTATCAAAATTTCAGGTCGGCCGGAAATTCAAGATGGCCGTCACAGCTAAAAATAGATTTTTAAAAAATAAGTTTGTAGCGACTACTTCTTGAAAACTATAAGTGATATTGATATGGGACTTTTTCTAAAATGATCAGCATGACATGATGTAGATCCTTGTGGAAAATTATTTTGATTCGACGTTAAACATGGCTGCCAGTGGCCATCTTTGGTTACATAGAGTTATATAGTAAAAACTTGTAGCGACTACTCCTCTGAAACTACTTGACGGATGTTCATGAAACTTCACAGGAATGTTGCTCTTGATGTCTGGTTGATCCTAGAAAAATTTCAGGTCGGCCGGAAATTCAAGATGGCCGCCACAGCTAAAAATAGATTTAAAATAAATAAGTTTGTAGCGACTACTTCTTCAAAACAATAAGAGATATTGATATGGGACTTTTTCTAAAATGATCAGTATGACATGATGTTGGTCCTTGTCGAAAATAGTTTTGATTTGACCTTAAACATGGCTGCTTTGTTTACATAGAGTTATATAATGAAAACTTGTAGCGACTACTTCTTTGAAACTACCTGACGGATTTTCATGAAACTTCACAGGAATGTTGCTCTTAATGTCTTATTGACCTTAGCAAAATTTCAGGTCGGCCGGAAATTCAAGATGGCCGCCACGGTTAAAAATAGATTTTCAAAAAACAAGTCTGTAGCGACTACTTCCTGAAATCAAAATCAATCAGTAGAGCTTCAAGGTCATTGACCTCTTGTTTATTATTGCAAACACACACCGGTACATGTTTTTTGATGCGACTCTTGGTTATTTAACCAGTTATTTATCATTGCAAACACACACCGGTACATGTATTTTGATGCGACTTTTGGTTATTTAACCAGTTATTTATCATTGCAAACATACACCGGTACATGTATTTTTTACACAGTTACAATTTATACACATAGACTCATGGTCGTGTTTGTTTAAGGTTTGGCCGAGGTAGAAGTATCAGGAAATATTAGATTTTCTAATCTATAACTACTAGTCGAGTGTTTTATTTTACATGTGTGTGTGTCGTTTGATTATACTTGTCAAGTTTGTTCATTTTTACTTGTTTGTGTGTTTGTTAGCTCGACTGATCAGAGATCAGCAGAGCTTATGCCGTGGTGCGGCGTCCGTCTGTCTGTCTGTCTGTCCGTAAACTTTTATTTGTAGCGACTACTCCTCTGAAACTACTGGATGGATATTCATGAAACTTTACAGAAATGTTGCCCATGAAGTCTAGTTGATCCTAGCAAAAAATCATGTTGATGTGAAATCCAAGATGGCCGCCAAAGCTAAAAATAGATTTTTAAAATACAAGTTTGTAGCGACTACTTCTTGAAAACTCTAAGTGATATTGATATGGGACTTTTTCTAAAATGATCAGCATGACATGATGTTGGTTCTTGTCGAAAATCGTTTTGATTCGACGTTAAACATGGCTGCCAGCGGCCATCTTTGTTTACATAGAGTTATATAATGAAAACTTGTAGCGACTTTTCCTCTGAAACTACTTGATGGATTTTCATGAAACTTCACAGGAATGTTGCTCTTGATGTCTAATTGATCCTAGCAAAATTCAAGATGGCTGCCACAACTAAAAATCAATTTTCAAAATACAAGTTTGTAGCGACTACTTCCTGAAAACTATAAGTGATATTGATATGGGACTTTTTCTAAAATGATCAGCATGACATGATGTTGGTCCTTGCAAAAATCGTTTTGATTCGACGTTGAACATGGCTGCCAGTGGCCATCTTTGTTTACATAGAGTTATATAGTAAAAACTTGCAGCGACTACTCCTCTGAAACTACTTTTCGGATTTTCATGAAACTTTACAGGAATGTTGCTCTTAATGTCTCATTGATCCTAGCAAAATTTCAGGTCAGGCGGAAATTCAAGATGGCTGCCATGGCTAAAAATAGATTTTCAAATTACAAGTTTGTAGCGACTACTTCTTGAAAAGTATAAGTGATATTGATATGGGACTTTTTCTAAAATGATCAGCATGACATGATGTTGGTCCTTGTCAAAAATTGTTTTGATTCGATGTTAAACATGGCTGTCAGCGGCCATCTTTGTTTACATAGAGTTATATAATGAAAACTTGTAGCGACTACTCCTCTGAAACTACTTGACAGATTTTCATGAAACTTCACAGGAATGTTGCTCTTGATGTCTTATTGATCCTAGCAAAATTTCAGGTCGGCCGGAAATTCAAGATGGCCGCCACGGCTAAAAGTAAAATTTCAAAAAACAAGTTTTTAGCGACTACTTCCTGAAATCAAAATTAATCAGTAGAGCTTCAAGGTCATTGACCTCTTGTTTAACTTGTTGTGTGTTTGTTCAGCTTGTTTAAGCTTTTAATCAAGTTTATTATATCGGATGAAAAAAATATTGGTTTAAGATTTATTTTATTTAGATCTTGAACGATTTCGACAGTAAGGTAAAAAATGATGGACTGCATTAAGTTATGGCCATTAAAGTAAAATAATCACTGTTTACACAATATGTGATCTGACTTTCACCAAACTAATTATTCGTAGCATAAGGATGTTGGATGTCTTCAACATTAAAGGGACACAGAGCAAATGTTTGTTTTTTAAAAGCCTGTGGCGTCCCGTTACTTTTTCTACATAAATTGCATTTGTTCAATCATTAATATTTATTGTAAGAATTTTATAAAGCAAATTGTTTTTGCATATTACTGACTGTTGATTCGACCTTGGTTACAAACCACCAATTTGTGACGGAGTTATGGCCTCTTTTCATTTATCATTGATGCGACTCTTGGTTATTTAACCAGTTTTTTATCATTGATGCGCCCATGGTGCGCCGCTGGGACGACGAATTCCCACTCGAATTATCCTCCCAGGCGCAGATTCAGATCACTTCTGACACCAGTAATATATTCAAACCTATGGTAGAAAATTAAGAAGAAAAGTTCTGGATTAATAAATCAAGAGGCTAATTTTAATGCATGATAACTACTTCAAGATTGCCATGCGTCCCTTTTAGCATACATAATCAACACATGTTCTAGAGTTATGGCCCTTTTTTTACCAAAATGTTTGAACTTTAGTCTGTTTATGTTATAATTTAATGGACATTTGCCAAATTTCTTTATTATTTTTCAAAATAGTGTCTTAGATGATTTAACAATTAGCAAAATATAATTAATGAGTTACATGTACTGCCCATAATTAATTAAAAGAAATGATTTTGAGATCACCTGAGCCGAAGGCTCAAGGTGATCTATTGGGATCACTCTGTCCGTCGTCGTCCGTCCGTCGTTAACTTTTCTTCAAACGACTCTCCTCAGAAAAACCGCTAGGCTAAACTTCATATGGATGATCCTTAGATGAATGCTTTTTAGATTTGTTAAAATTAGGTCAGCGCTGTATCCAAGATGGCTGCCATTACCATATATGGTCGAAAAATCTTCTCCAGAACCGCTGGACAGATTTCAACAGTTTTTTAGCTCGACTGATCAGAGATCAGCAGTATGCCGTGGTGCGGCGTCCGTCTGTCTGTAAACTTTTATTTGTAGCGACTACTACTCTGAAACTACTGGATGCATATTCATGAAACTTTACAGAAATGTTGCCCATGAAGTCTAGTTGATCCTAGCAAAAATTCATGTTGATGCGAAATCCAGGATGGCCGCCACAGCTAAAAATAGATTTTTAAAAAATATGTTTTCAGCGACTACTTCTTGAAAACTATAAGTGATATTGATATGGGATTTTTTCTAAAATGATCAGCAAGACATGATGTTGGTCCTTGTCAAAAATCGTTTTGATTTGACGTTAAACATGGCTGCCAGTGGCTATCTTTGTTTACATAGAGTTATATAGTAAAAACGTGTAGCGACTACTCTGCTGAAACTTCTTGACGGATGTCCATGAAACTTCACAGGAATGTTGCTCTTAATGTCTAGTTGATCCTAGAAAAAATTCAGGCTGGCTGGAAATTCAAGATGGCCACCAAGGCTAAAAATAGATTTAAAATAAATAAATTTGTAGCGACTACTTCTTGAAAACTGTAAGTGATATTGATATGGGACGTTTTCTAAAATGATCAGCATGACATGATGTTGATCCTTGTAGAATTTTTTTTCGATGCGACTTTAAACATGGCCGCTAGCGGCCATCTTTGTTTACATAGATTTATATAGTAAAAACTTGTAGCGACTACTCCTCTGAAACTATTGGATGGATATTCATGAAACGTTACAGAAATGTTGCCCATGAAGTCTAGTTGATCCTAGCAAAAATGCATGTTGATGCCAAATCCAAGATGGCCGCCAAAGCTAAAAATAGATTTTTAAAATACAAGTTTGTAGCGACTACTTCTTGAAAACTATAAGATATATTGATATGGGACTTTTTTAAAATGATCAGCATGACATGATATTGGTCCTTGTCAAAAATCGTTCTGAATCGACGTTAAACATGGCTGCCAGTGGCCATCTTTGTTTACATAGAGTTATATAGTAAAAACTTGTAGCGACTACTCCTCTGAAACTGCTTGGCGGATTTTCATGAAACTTTACAGGAATGTTGCTCTTAATATCTAATTGATCCTAGCAAAATTTCAGATCGGCCAGAAATTCATGATGGCCGCCACAGCTAAAAATAGATTGTTAAAAAATAAGTTTGTAGCGACTACTTCTTGAAAACTATAAGTGATATTGATATGGGACGTTTTCTAAAATGATCAGCATGACATGATGGTTATCCGAGTCGAACATTATTTTGATTCGACGTTAACATGGCTGCCAGTGGCCATCTTTGTTTACATAGTGTTATATAATGAAAACTTGTACTCCTCTGAAACTACTTGACGGATTTTCATGAAACTTCACACGAATGTTGCTCTTGATGTCTTATTGATCTTAGCAACATTTCATGTCGGCCGGAAATTCAAGATGGCCGCCACGGCTAAAAATAGTTTTTCAAAAAACAAGTTTGTAGCGACTACTTCCTGAAATCAAAATCAATCAGTAGAGCTTCAAGGTCATTGACCTCTTGTCTTTTAAAATGATCACCAACGCCTTCAGACTATCAAGTTTGTTCGAATGAAGTCCCCAGGTAAAAAATGGCTGTTCTCCGGGGGTCCATAGTTTGTATATTGAGGTTTTCCATGTTTTCCAAATAGACGTATAGGAGGGTCACAGTTTTACATAGACTTATATAGGAAAAAAAATTTCTCTGAAACTGCAAGAGCCAGAGGTTTAATATTTTGTATTTACTATAAGATTATGGTCCCCTACCAAGTTTGTTCAAATGGTGACCCTGGGGTCAAATTTGATCCTGCCCCGTGGGTCACAGTTTTACATAGACTTATATAGGAAACACATTAAAGTCTTCTTCTCTGGAACTACAAGAGCCATAGGTTTAATATTTTGCATTTACTATATATACTCTTATGGTCCTTTACCAAGTTCGTTCAAATGGTGACCGTGGGGTCACATTTGGCCCCACCCCAGGGGTCATGTTTTACATAGACTTGTATAGGGAAAAACTTAAAAAATGTTGTTATACACAACAGAGCCCACATTTCTTGAACAATCTTAACCAAACTTGCACAGATTGTATATGACCATAAGATTTTGAAGAAGTTTGATAATGTGCCAGTACTCAGGTGATCGATTTAGGGCCATCTTGGCCCTCTTGTTTAACTTGTTTACAAATTACGTTGGTACTTTTGTACTGACTTTTCCTGTATTTGGTAAGAATATGTGAATATTTAAAAAAATTGAAGAACGGTCAATGAGAATAATTGACCGATAGGCCAAAAATAAAATTATGTTTGTTTCCCCTTCCCGACCGACCCACCGAAATTGCCGCGACCCGAATTATTTTTTCGACACTGGCGAAAAAAAAATAATTTTTTTTTGCTTAAATTCCGAAATAGTACGAACAATTTTACGTACGAACGAAACGCAATGAGTACGAATCTACCAAAGCGTGGTTCCCGGTGTGCGTTCGTTATTGAAATCGATAAAGCAATAGATCAGAGAACCAGTTGTCAAAATGGAGAATCATGCTGTTTGCATCTCCGTGCAACTAAGTGAAACAGATAAATTGACAACTAAATCGTTAATTAAAAATAGGATAACCAAAATAAGCCCAAATTTAACTTTATTAGAAATTTTGCGTGAGGAAATTGACGAGCATTTAAACACAATAGAGGTAAAAGATGCCATTAGAAATCATTCATTCAGCGTCAATATGTACACCAACGAAAAATCGGAACCATTTACTATTGATCCCAACGACACTTTTGAAACAGCTCTAGAATTTTGTAAAAACATTCGATATATAGTCTTCACAATTAAAGTCAGTGGCAAAGAAGACAATGACAGTAACAACAATAAGTCGACAAATGCTTTTGAGTTTATGATGAATAGTCAGTCTGCCATTAAACAGAAGGCTACACTTATTGATGATAACGGGCCAAGGTTTACAGCTAAAGACAGGCTTCACAATACAGTGTGTCAGCACCTCAATTCCATGGAATGTTATTTCCCATCTTCTATGTCATCATCTGATGTAAAAAAGTATGTATTGTTTTAGCACTGAATAAATAACTATGCTGTTTTAGTTCAGTTTTACTCAAATATATCTCAGTTTTGATCTCAAATAAAAGAAATGAAATAAAAAAAATATTTTACCTACCTACCTACCCAAATCTTTTTTGCATGGGTCGGGAAGGGGAAACAAACATAATTTTATTTTTGGCCATATATAGTTACAGCCCTTGATTATGTTTTTAGCCCACCTGAGCTGAAGGCTAGCTAGCTTATTGCCAGCTCGTTTCAAGTAAAAAAAACACTGAGTAATGTTTGTGTTTTTTCTAAACAAAAATCCAAGTTTGCTGTTTCACCCAAAAAATTTAAAAAGTAAAACCATTGGTGAGCTCTTATTATTTTAATTCTCTGGATTTTGAACTATCAGGGGAATACATGTACTCTGACTGCATTTCCAGTGAAATGTTTTTTTGTTGGAAATGGTATGATATCTCAAGATGAGATCTCAAGATGAGATATCAAGTTGTGATTACCAGTATATATTTATGCAAATACAAGCCAGGTAAACTGGTTCCTGATTTTATTTATTCTTTTATCTTTTTCATCTTCTCCATTTTCCTGAAATTTTAAGTTCAACAAATGCTCTCTAGATTTACTGTAAGAAATATCTAAGTACCCATTTACATGCAATATAATGTGTTTTATGTAAAACCTGATTGATCAGGCCTTGAATTCATTAACCATTCTTGAATGAATGAATGAATGAATGGTGTTTTACGGCACGTCGACACAAAAATATTCTTAGACTTAAGCCCAAGTATGCAAATTTCAATCTCAAATATTTCTATAAGTTTACAGAATAAATGTTCATAACAAGCTGCTATGTATAAATATGATGCATAGTAATAAATAGCAACTTCTTACGATTGTTTATCTTTGAAGGTCATGGAAAATATTTGTGAATGAAATTTCATTACTTGGGCTCAAGTCTAAGACTAGTCTAGAGAATGGTTTGTAAGTTCCAGGCCTGGTTACCCATTTAATTAAAAAACTAAATGAAAACCAAGTTTTGCATATTTAGTCAAAGAGTGAGAGGCCAACTTTGTTTCTTATTTCATGCCGCAAGACTTGTTACTGGGCTTACCCTATCAGATATTTACTATATCAGTCCAGTAAATCTGATGATCTATTTCCAGCCAGGTATAATTGCAAGAAATCTATTTCTGTTTACTATCTGTCAATACTAATCATAAAAAACAAACATGATATCCATCAATATTCTGCACATGTACAAATACTGTCGGCAATCAAATGACCTATCGTCTAATTACGCCTAATTAACCTATGATAGACCATATGTATGTTGTCTAGCCACGATAATCGTGCAGGTATTGCATGCATGCATTTGTGGGAGTTTAATGTCGTTTTTAACAATCTGTCAGTCATACCACCCTGTTTTTACTTGTGGCATTGAGGTTTGCCACCACCAATTGTATATAAACCTCCGAAGTGTAGTCATACCACCACTGTGTTTACTTGTGGCATTGAGGTTTCCCACCACAAATTGTATATAAACATCTGAGGTTAGGTCGAATGTAGTTCCTATTATTGTAAAAAAAATAATCCCTATGTTTTGTTGTGAAGGGCGTTATAAGTAGGGGAAAATAGACCTTTCCTATTCGATTTTGATGCTGTATGTATAAGAAGTTTATTCATATGTTGTAATGGATCATTGTTGAACATTCTCCAACTTTCGAATCTATATGTACACTTTGTGAGGAAATCTCAATCTCAATAAAATCTCAATAAAAATACCTTTACCTTTGACGTGTTTAGTAAACAAACAATAACTTTCTTAAATATCCCCAACTGTACTGATGATTTTACAAGTGGAATTCATTTTGCTATTATGAAAGTTACCCTTCCTCATTATCCATCTTTGATTTGAAGTTACAGGTAATCAATAATATAACATTTTAACATTAATGTCAATGGAGAAAGCAGTAATTCTTTTCACCATTTTGGGAATGGTACTGGTACCCATTCAATTGGGATAATATTTATCAAAAAACAAAGTTAACTCTGGTTGGGAAAAAACATACTTTTTGCCATTGGAAATGGTACCGTTTTTCGGTACCACTTATATAAGGGGAAGAAAAACACAGGAAAGTAATTGGTGGTTCCATACCTTGAGCTCAATGCTTAACTTTATAGACACCGGTTGGTTCCCGAGCAAATTCTTAGGGCCACTGCTTATCCAGGCAAAGGGGTAATATCCCCCCAAATACTTGTTCATGTTGTCATGGTCAGTAAATGTTTTTATCATCATAGTGTTTCCCCCAGCCTTGAAAAAAAGCAGGGTAAATCCAATAAAAACGGCATTTTTAACGCACAAAATTAGTATAAAAAAATTTGTAACTTAACGTGGCTTTTATGGTATGTTTGATTGTCATCAGTCTTCTATATCTACTTCTGTGTATTGGGTGAATACAAATAAAAAATTGTTTAATTAGTTTGATGTGGTGGTATTATTACACAGTGTTACAAACATCAAATATTCTATTCATTAAAAAACAGACAACAACATTTATTCTACTCTGCAGATCGTGAAAATTAGTGTACGAAAGAAAACAACAACGGCCCAATATAATTACTTCAATCATTAATTGCCAATCTTCGGGGTTCCGGTGGGGGTGGGTGGGGGGCCCCTAAAACCTATCTTGTATCATCTTATCAACTCATCAGAGAGCCTTATAATGCAGCAGATAATTGTCCGTAATCCGATAATTACATCCTACTATGAAAACAAACATGTTCCAAGTACGACAAAGTCGTTGGTTACCGCAATCCATTACGCCGATTATACTAACAGTGTGTATTCATGGAACCAATGCTTATCACAAGTGTCACGCTGGTGAGGAAGCTACAGGACCATTCTGCATATTTTTATATTGATGTAAATGGAGGATATGCTAGTGATGTGCCTATTGTCTCTTAACAGTCGAAAACTAATCAGACTTGACATAAAATCGTCACCTATCGATAGAAATGGTATCGTTCACAGTCAATTTTCATTTGACTCAGATAATTTCTTCCGGTAGTCTTACTCGTACCAACATTTTCCGGTAGTCTTACTCATGCCAAAGTCTTCCGGTAGTCTGGTCATCCGGTAGTCTTACTCGTACCAAAGTCTTCCTGGAGTCTTAATCGTACCAAAGTCGTCTGGTAGTCTTACTCGTACCAAAGTCTTCCGGTAGTCTTACTCGTACCAAAGTCATCTGGTAGTCTTAATCGTACTAAAGTCATCCGGTAGTCATACTCGTACCAAAGTCATCCGGTAGTCTTAATCAAACCAAAGTCATCAGGTAGTCTTACTCGTACCAAAGTCATCTGGTAGTCTTACTCGTTCCAAATTCATCTGGTAGTCTTAATCGTACCAAAGTCATCCGGTAGTCTTAATCGTACCAAAGTCATCTGGTAGTCTTACTCGTACCAAAGTCATCCGGTAGTCTTACTCGTACCAAAGTCATCCGGTAGTCTTAATCGTACCAAAGTCATCCGGTAGTCTTAATCGTACGAAATACATCTGGTAGTCTTACTCGTACCAAAGTCATCCGGTAGTCTTACTCGTACCAAAGTCAATCGGTAGTCTTGCTCATACCAAAGTCTTCCGGTAATCTTACTCGTACCAAAGTCATCCGGTATTCTTACTCGTACCAAAGTCTTCCGGGAGTCTTAATCATACCAAAGTCTTCTGGTAGTCTTACTCGTACCAAAGTCTTCCGGTAGTCTTACTCGTATTAAAGTCATCCGGTAGTCTTACTCGTACCAAAGTCATCCGGTAGTCTTTACTTGTACCAAAGTCATCCGGTAGTCTTACTCGTACCAAAGTCATCAGGTAGTCTTACTCGTAACAAAGTCATCTGGTAGTCTTACTCGTACCTAAGTCATCCGATAGTCTTACTTGTACCAAAGTCATCCGATAGTCTTACTCTTACCAAAGTCATCCGGTAGTCTTACTCGTACCAAAGTCATCAGGTAGTCTTACTCGTACCAAAGTCATCCGGTAGTCTTACTTGTACCAAAGTCATCCGGTAGTCTTACTCGTACCAAAGTCATCAGGTAGTCTTACTCGTAACAAAGTCATCTGGTAGTCTTACTCGTACCAAAGTCATCCGATAGTCTTACTCTTACCAAAGTCATCCGGTAGTCTTACTCGTAACTAAGTCATCCGGTAGTCTTACTCATAACAAAGTCATCCAGTAGTCTTACTCTTACCAAAGTCATCCGGTAGTCTTGCTCGTAACTAAGTCATCCGGTAGTATTACTCGTAACTAAGTCATCCGGTAGTCTTACTCGTACCAAAGTCATCTGGTAGTCTTACTCTTACCAAAGTCATCCGATAGTCTTACTCGTACCAAAGTCATCTGGTAGTCTTACTCATACCAAAGTCATTCAGTTGTCTTACTCTTACCAAAGTCATCCGGTAGTCTTACTTGTACCAAAGTCATCCGGTAGTCTTACTCGTACCAAAGTCATCAGGTAGTCTTACTCGTACCAAAGTCATCCGGTAGTCTTACTCATACCAAAGTCATCCGGTAGTCTTACTCATAACAAAGTCATCCAGTAGTCTTACTCTTACCAAAGTCATCCGGTAGTCTTACTCGTAACTAAGTCATCCGGTAGTCTTACTCGTACCAAAGTCATCTGGTAGTCTTACTCTTACCAAAGTCATCCGATAGTCTTACTCGTACCAAAGTCATCTGGTAGTCTTACTCATACTAAAGTCATTCAGTTGTCTTACTCTTACCAAAGTCATCCGGTAGTCTTACTTGTACCAAAGTCATCCGGTAGTCTTACTCGTACCAAAGTCATCAGGTAGTCTTACTCGTACCAAAGTCATCCGGTAGTCTTACTCATACCAAAGTCATCCGGTAGTCTTACTCATAACAAAGTCATCCAGTAGTCTTACTCTTACCAAAGTCATCCGGTAGTCTTACTCGTACCAACGTCATCTGGTAGTCTTACTCGTACCAAAGTCATCCGATAGTCTTACTCTTACCAAAGTCATCTGGTAGTCTTACTCGTACCAAAGTCATCCGATAGTCTTACTCTTACCAAAGTCATCCAGTAGTCTTACTCGTAACTAAGTCATCCGGTAGTCTTACTCGTAACTAAGTCATCCGGTAGTCTTACTCTTACCAAAGTCATCCAGTAGTCTTACTCTTACCAAAGTCATCCGGTAGTCTTACTCGTAACTAAGTCATCCGGTAGTCTTACTCTTAACTAAGTCATCCGGTAGTCTTACTCGTACCAAAGTCATCTGGTAGTCTTACTCGTACCAAAGTCATCCGGTAGTCTTACTCATACCAAAGTCATCCGGTAGTCTTACTCATACCAAAGTCATCCAGTAGTCTTACTCGTAACTTAGTCATCCGGTAGTCTTACTCTTACCAAAGTCATCCGGTAGTCTTACTTGTACCAAAGTCATCCGGTAGTCTTACTCGTACCAAAGTCATCAGGTAGTCTTACTCGTACCAAAGTCATCCGGTAGTCTTACTCATACCAAAGTCATCCGGTAGTCTTACTCATACCAAAGTCATCCGGTAGTCTTACTCATACCAAAGTCATCAGGTAGTCTTACTCGTACCAAAGTCAATATATTCATTCCGGTTCCATATAACCTTTTTGTGTTGATGAACCAGAAAAGCCTATTCAACTCAACTTCATAAGTGCCTGCATGAAATATTGCAAGCAAACTTTATATTCATAGTTTTGTTTCAGTATGCAAACTTTATGTCAATTATCTGATCTTCACCCTAGTCATGGTAGAAATTGCGTTTGACACTTTACATTGATGTTTTTCATAGGGATAAATGGCTTCTTTTTGTTTGTTTACGACTTGCTTTGTCTGGTTAATTTTTCTACATAACTTACATATTTGCAAGTAATTATCAATACTTATGTGATTGAGTACCGGTATTTTGGACCAATAATATATTTATACTAATAGTTGAGCACCAAAGAAAAATTATTGTAAACTCCAAGGAGCGTGACCTTCGTATTTAATTATATGTCACTGTTAAAATGATACTGGTTTGATATGTTGACCTTGATACATACTTCAAATGCTGCCTGTCCCTTTAATGGCAAGTCAAATGTAGACTTACATGCAGGTGGCTTTGAACAGTTTACATCATGTTTTTTATGATCTAATTGTTATGATCTAATCAACTGCGGTTGTCAGAACAGAGTCAAAACTGATCAACTGCAGTTGTCAAAACAGAGTCAAAACTGGATATTCTATCAAACTTATAATTAAGAAATAAAATATTTCCAGCGGGTTTATATTGTACGTCCATCTCTCGGCACCAAACGAAGAAAATATACAGCTTTATCATGTTTCGACCAATTAAAAACAGTTAAAATGTAATCGTTGTTTTGGATGTTTTTCGACGGTTGAAGGACGTACGTGACGAAGTTTATATTGCTTTTTTAAAAAGTCCTCAATAGCCAATCTTCATAAACCTTGTTAAATTGGTTATTGCAGCTAACATACATGTATCAGGTGTATATTCAAGGGGCACAGGGCATCTGCTTAGGTTTTCTACATGCATTGTGTAACTTATTTGCATATATACTTACCAGTTATTGAAATCTTATTTCCTTCTATTTCATTATATGCAGGCAGGTTTAAAGTTAAATTGATACTTGTAACTAGATTAATAAATGAAGATGGTAATTTTACATAATGCCGAGTTTAACGAGGGATTCTTCCCGTTGACTCATATGGTAGAGGGACTATAATCCTTAGAACACCACCACTTTAATATATATTTCAAGATTGCCATGTGTACCTTTAAGATGCAGATACAGTTACCAACAATTTCACTCAAATTTAATATTTCCCCCTATACAAAAACCTGTGGCACGGAAATTTCAAACTTTTCTAAATATTCTCTACCCTAACAGAAAATGTTTTGTGTTTGAAATTAATAAGATCAGTTGATTTAGTCTTTAAGACTTATTTTCATCTTAAAGTAAGAAAAAATCAAATATTATCACTTGTTCTATGCATTTGTGAAAATATGTTTTCTTTTACTTGTAAGTGAGGGACTGTCAATTCTTGCAGATGTGTACAGTACTGGTTCTGCACAGAAAAGTGGGTGGTCTGTCTCCACCACAAAAAATATATATTCATATATAACCGTACAATCATGTGTTGAAAATGGCGTAAAACGCCATACAAACAAACAAACAAATTACAAATGTATTTCTCTATCAATCCTCTATTCATAATTTTCCATTGATGTTGAGATTTTTTATTATTTTCAGTAGGTGATAAAATTTGTGTAACTCGGTTTTTATCCTTATGTTCTACAGTAAAATAAAAATCTTTGGCAGAGTAAACAGACGATAATTTTCAAGATTTTGATTTTGAAAGATACATACACTGAATGAATGTGCATGAAATATGCAGGGTTTAAAGAATCACACTGTAGATACCTTAATTTTAACAGTAAACTTGGTTGATCATCAAGGAGTTTATCACCTACCAGAATGTATTGGCATGTCTTTTCTCTGGTCACTGATTGGTCAGTTTTTTTTGATGATGCTCTATCAAAATTATGAATTACTCTACACCAACAAAATATTCTATGTATCAACCCCCAACATATTCATGTATGTCACGTGTAAACAAACGAGCTGTCAATCAATATTGATTAACGAGTCTGAGATCAAACAACAAATCACCTGTCAAGGGTGATAAATAAGTAATAAACATGTTCAAATGATGATTGTCAAGTTGGAGTTGGGCCATGTAAAATCATAAAATCTTGATGAGCTGTAATTATGGGTGATTATCGGCTGTTTGTTTGACGACAATGGTTGATAAAGAATAATTTAGTGTCATTTACTATAGTAATTACACTGTGTATTGTAAAGTATGTATGTCCCATTTCAGAGGCCTTTTCATGGTATTGTTTGTTAAAGAATTTTTCTGAAAGAATACAAAATTAAAAAAAAAAAGTTCCAATTTACACTAAGCATGCCATACCAGTCAAAATAACCCTAAACCTAGCACCATGTTGTTAGGTTTAAAATTTGAATTCAACATAAATGTTGAATGAAATCCGATGCTAAACCCTGGAACATAATATCCCAGGACAGCATAAAATCCCAGGACAGCACATATTACTTACTTTGCAGTATGAATTGCCCTGTAAATAAGAAGTTACATTTAGGCTCATTCATTTTGTTTTGTCCCTTTATCATGTTAAAAATAGATAATAATTTTAAGTTGGACCCCTAGGACTGATGTACCCCTTAACACAGACTTGTATATGAACATTATATCAATGCATAAATTTGAAAATGTGGTTACGCTTATGTTTTTATTCACTTAATTAAGGCATTGAATTGATAAAGCTGTATATATTATAATGTGTTTGTTTTTGTTGGGAACAAAGGAAGGCTTTATGAGACAAATGTAGATTTCTTTAAAGTTCATTAATTAATACAGCCAGTTTAAAACTAGTAATCCTGTAACTCGGCATAATTAATCTAATTTACTGCAGTATCTGCTTCAATTGAAGACTTTATTTTGAGAGTGTAGCTGAATTAGTAATACTAATCTTCCCTGAGGCCCTCTCCACTTTCCAAAGCACCATTAAACAAACAACATATAAGTTAAAACCAACACAACAAAAATAACAATAAAGAGGAAACTTAGAGAGTAATATATTGTGTTATTGCCTGCCATATTGGTCCTAAACTGTGCTATCTGCTGTATACTTGCAATATTTTTTATATGCCAGTTTGACATACATGTAGAGTTGTACATGTAGGTACATCAGCAAGCAGTTAGGCATTCCATGCGATAAGTTTTGAAATATGAAACATAGGCTCATGAAACGTCATGCAGATACATCGCCTTAGTTGAGAGGATGAAACCCCTGTTGCTTTTGGGATGAATATGTCAAAAGTCAAGGTCACCATGACCTGATATGGAGCATTCTGCTCCAGAAATATAATCCCAATCCTCATGATACCTGATGTCAGGTCTGTACCTGTAAATCTAGGTCATTATTTTGTTGCCTTCCTAGGTCATTATTTTGTTGCCTTGCTATGCTTCAATTTGAATTCTTAATGTTGCATATGAACTTGTTCATGTTTTCAAGATGTTAAGATTTTGACATTTTACTCAACAGATTGGGAGATCTTCAGAAGACCCTATAGACTTTGTTGTCATGGATACCATTCCCGGAAACCTGCGGTCGGAGAACGACAGTGTCGCCCAGTCAACCATATCGCGGTTTGCCTGTCGTATACTCGTCGATAGACACCCGCCATACACGGCCAGAATATTTGCTGCAGGGTTTGATTCTGGCAGGAATATATTTTTAGGGGTAGGTTGAATCTCTGGTATCTGAATTGAACTGGATTTTTTAGTCGCACCAATAGTTAAGGTGATACGGGGACTTTCCAGCTTACATTGATGGAGGAAGACCCCAGGTGCCCATTCGGGTAATTTTCCTGCACAGGCGGGCACCTGGGTAGAACCACCGACATTCCGCAAACCAGCTGGATAGCTTCCTCATTTAAAGAGCCCTGGTCTCATGAGGGCTCGAACCCATCTGGTATCTGAAATAAATGTATACGGATTGAATCTTCTCTCATTTAGAACTAGTCCTAGAGATGCCAGACAAGCATTTATATTCTGGCACACATTACATCTGTGGAACAGAATAATGTGCATGTTTTCAAAAGCTCTTATTTCACTTTCCCTGCACATCAAAATCAATTCATTGAAAATTTGACACAAATTGGAACCTAAATGTAAATTTGACACATTGTAAATTATAATTGAAACAAGTTTAAAAGCCAATAAATCAACAACATAAAAGTTTATTAAAAGCCAGAAAAGCAAAGGGATAGGGGAAGATGTATATTCTTTGAGTGAATTACGGTACTTGTAAAAACATTCCTTGTAATTGAAGATACACGATAGCATGATACACAATTAATTGAATGTTATTTATAATAAGAAGCTGCTTGTGATTCCTGGGCGAGAATAGCGCTACTGCTTATCCAAGCAATGGGGTAAAATCCCCCCAAATTCATTTTGTTATTTTTGTCCTGTACATTAAAGGTCTTTATCATGCAGATATGCACTTTTCTGCCAATAAAGGGGTGACCTATTCAATTTTGCTTTAATTAGGTACTGACCAATAAAGCAAATCAATGCGGATTCCCTCGACGTTTATTGTACGTAACGTTATCTTACGTCATGCACGTAACGTTGCCTGACGTCATAAAACAAACAAAAAACAACAACATGGCGACATCCTCGATAAGCGTACCATTCTGAGAAATAGGTAATAATAGTAATTCATACAGAAAATATGGATAATCTACATGATAAATGGAATATTATGTCAGTGCCTTTTACTATCAAGTTTATTAGGCTCGGCACGAAAACGAAGAATGGCTCGGCAAAGCCTCGCTATTCTTCGTTTTCTAAGCCTCGCCTAATAAACTTGATAGTAAAAGGCACTGACATAATATTCTCTATTTATCATGATCCCTGTATTGTTAGTAGGTTGAAGAACTGGCCCCATATTCTCGAAACTTTTGAGTCAAAATCTCAGGCTCAAGCTCAGCTATAACAAATTTAAAATCTTACTTAACGGTCATGGAATGACCTGAAACTTTACACAAATTGAGATAATCATCAATTACAAATGTTCTGAAAGTTTCGAGAAGGAAAACAATCACTGAAAAAAGTTACAGCTAAAAGAAATATATGAATTTTGAGCTTGAGCATAAGATTTTAGCTGAGCAAGTTTCGGGAATATGGGGCCTGGTGTATGAATTGAATTGGATTTTATAGTTGCACCAACAGCTAAGGTCATATGGCGAAGTTACAGCTTCCATTGGTGATGGAAGACCCAAAATGCCCATTGGTGCAATTTTTCTGCATGGGTGGGCACCTGAGTAAAACCACCGACGTTCCGCAAACCAGCTGGATAGCTTGCTCACATAGAGAGTCGTGGTCCCATGAGGGCTCAAACCCATCTGGTGTCTGAAATAAATTAATACAGATTGAATCTTCTCTCATTTAAAACTTAAAGCTAATCTTAGAAATGCCAGACAAATATCTAGAAAATAACAAAAAAGTTATATGTATCCCGGTGAAGAGGTTCTAAACCCATTCTATACACAACAAAAAAGATGTTCAGGTGCTACTTGAGAGGTGGCAGAAAACTAATCGTGGATCCAGCGAAAAATGGAGTGTTTACAAGAAATTGGCAGCACCTCTGCAGTTTTGAAGGTGAAGAGGTTCTAGACTCATTCTGCATATTTTTATCTAGATGTAAATGGAGAGTGAGCCATGGCACCATATAACCTTTTTGTTGTTTTATTTTTTAGGAAAAAGCTGTGAAATGGTATTCTGGCGAGGAGATAGATGGTCTAACCACCAACGGTGTGTTCATTATGCAACCCCAGGGTGCTTTTAACCAGTCCACGAAGGCTGGCGTGTGGCGGGAAGTGTCCGTAGGGGGCACAGTCTATGCACTTAGAGAGTCCCGGTCTACCCCACATAAAAGTAATCAAGTACGTATATTCTGTTTATTTTGTGTACCAGTCTACCAAGGTTGGTGTTTGGCGGGAAGTGTCGATAGGGGTCACAGTCTATGCACTTAGAGAGTCCAAGTCTACCCCACATAAAAGTAATCAAGTACGTATATTCTGTTTATTTTGTGTACCAGTCTACCAAGGTTGGTCTTTGGCGGGAAGTGTCCATAGCGGTCACAGTCTATGCACTTAAAGAGTCCCGATCTACCCCACATAAAAGAAATCAAGTAAGTGTATTCTGTTTATTTTGTATACCAGTCCACTAAGGCTGGTGTTTGATAGAAAGTCAAAGTTTCAGGCACAGTCTATGCACTTTCAGAGTCCAGTTATACACCACATACAAAAATATTCCTTTTAATTTATTAAAGGGTGGAATTTGAATTTTATAGTTTTTAAGAGAGATTTATCACTTTAAACACAAAGGAGGAGAAAGAGTGTCACTTCTATTGTAGTAGAGCTGACAGGCATGAAGTTTCGTTTTGGACAAGTTCAAGTCGTCCATGCTTTAGGCATTAGTAATTGTAAGAAATGAAAGGTTTAGAACAATTGTGTAATTGTCACCACACTACACGACATGTCACAATGGGATTGAAATGTCGGATGTTCTTAACTGTGATAAGAGCCCTCAAAACTGGGATACCAGAAATCTTTTGTGAACATTTATGGATATAAATGATATTTTGAAAATGAGTTATACGTATATAAGTATAAATTATGTTAACTGCCAAGTTAACTTGGCAGTTAAATGTCGTAAATCATGCCTTGATTGACACAGATTTGACCAGGACTTTCCAATGTTTTGTTATATCATTAAATCTGAAGTGGTCCACTTGAAACTAGATCCTGTTAGTTTGAGTAGTTTTCATCAACTGTTTGAACAGATCATGGGATAACCAACTTGATAAATAAAATAGGCAAATGGAAGAACATTTAATTCCTATTTATACTGGCGATAAAAACTGCTACATGCTTTGCCTCAAGTCAGAAGTCAGTGGCATTTAAATGCTCAATGTCACACATGCAAATTCCCATGGCTTTGTCCCAGGGGAAATTGGTGGTAGTGAGATGCTTAAGGTCACAGGCCCAATCTTCCGTGGCTGTGTCCCAGGGGAAGTCAGTGTGAGTGATACATTCAAGGTCACAAGGCCAATTTTCAATGGCTGAGTCCCAGGGGAAGTCTGTGGGAGTGACATGCTCAAGGTCACAAGGCCAATTTTCCATGGCTGAGTCCCAGGGGAAGTCTGTGGGAGTGACATGCTCAAGGTCACAAGGTCAGTTTTCCATGGCTGAGTCCTAGGGGAAGTCTGTGTGAGTGACATGCTCAAGGTCACAAGGCCAATTTTCCATGGAAGAGTCCCAGGGAAAGTCTGTGTGAGTGACATGCTCAAGGTCACAAGGCCAATTTTTCTTGGCTGAGTCCCAGGGAAAGTCTGTGTGAGTGACATGCTCAAGGTCACAAGGCCAATTTTCCATCGCTGAGTCCCAGGGGAAGTCTGTGGTAATGAGATGCTTAAGGTCACATGCCCAATCTTCCATGGCTGTATCCCTGGGAAAGTCAGTGTGAGTGAGATTCTCAAGGTCACAAGGCCAATCGTCCATGGCTGTGTCCAATGGGGAAGTCAGTGTGAGTGAGATGCTCGAGGTCACAAGCCCAATCTTCCATGACTGTGTCCCAGGGGAAGTCAGTGTGAGTGAGATGCTCGAGGTCACAAGCCCAATCTTCCATGACTGTGTCCCAGGGAAAGTCAGTGTGAGTGAGATGCTCGAGGTCACAAGCCCAGTCTTCCATGACTGTGTCCCAGGGGAAGTCGGTGTGAGTGAGATGCTCGAGGTCACAAGCCCAATCTTCCATGACTGTGTCCCAGGGGAAGTCAGTGTGAGTGAGATGCTCGAGGTCATAAGCCCAATCTTCCATGACTGTGTCCCAGGGAAAGTCAGTGTGAGTGAGATGCTCGAGGTCACAAGCCCAATCTTCCATGACTGTGTCCCAGGGGAAGTCAGTGTGAGTGAGATGCTCGAGGTCACAAGCCCAATCTTCCATGACTGTGTCCCAGGGGAAGTCAGTGTGAGTGAGATGCTCGAGGTCATAAGCCCAATCTTCCATGACTGTGTCCCAGGGAAAGTCAGTGTGAGTGAGATGCTCGAGGTCACAAGCCCAGTCTACCATGACTGTGTCCCAGGGGAAGTCAGTGTGAGTGAGATGCTCGAGGTCACAAGCCCAATCTTCCATGACTGTGTCCCAGGGGAAGTCGGTGTGAGTGAGATGCTTGAGGTCACAAGCCCAATCTTCCATGACTCTGTCCCAGGGGAAGTCAGTGTGAGTGAGATGCTCGAGGTCACAAGCCCAATCATCCATGGCTGTGTCCCAGGGGAAGTCAGTGTGAGTGAGATGCTCGAGGTCACAAGCCCAGTCTTCCATGACTGTGTCCCAGGGGAAGTCAGTGTGAGTGAGATGCTCGAGGTCACAAGCTCAATCATCCATGGCTGTGTCCCAGGGGAAGTTAGTGTGAGTGCAGGGTTCCGGAAATACGGTTGCCCGACGCCCCGGGCAAGTGGATTTTGGGTGCGGGCAAGTGACCTTCGCAAATCTGGTTGCCCGCCACTTGCCCAACGGACATTTCGATTTCAGAACAACTCAAGTGGTAAACTAGCCATATCAGAATTTCATTCTGATAACTGAATAAAACTGGCCGCTGTTTTTCGCCACTAGCGATTGTTAATAAGATCAAACAACTTTCGGTACAATCAACAATCTCGCCCCAGGCAGCTGAATTTGTGGCATTATTTCAATAAACAACTAATTAACCCACATGCGCATTTCACACCTATCCTGACACGACCGTCAGACGTGTCCATTGGCCAATGAAATCGCGGCAATTATGTCCGTGACCTTCCAACCATAAACATAGCTACTTTCAGAAATCGTTTCCAAATAATCTGGACCTTCCACCAATCAAATCAGAAAACTCTTTCTGAATTTGCAAATTTAATGTGTCAAAATAATGATTGACAGGCCCACGTGACGTTATGTTTTTGTTTAGATCATTTTGCCGAAGATTTTTTCGTAACGAAAATACACATTTCTTTTACTCGAAGCACTCGTTTATCAATGCGCTTTTATGAGGTATTTGGTGTATTTCATTGATATAGTCTGTAATTAAACGTATATGGAAGTGCATACTACACAAATAAGTTGCATAACTTAGCGATATGCGCATGTCATGGGTTTTCGCGATTTCAGAAAAATCACGGAACTTTTTTCAAGTTCTGAACTTTCGCTTTTGATAAATAAGGTTACTGCTACTACTTCTTAAACAATTCCTAGGGAACCCTAATAAGGGAACCCCTATTCACGCCTCTTGCTTTCATCTAATTCCCTTTAGTTAAAATACAAAGCCGTAGGAACGTTACCATGATTGCAGAAATTGGGGGCCCAAGTGAATATTTTAATAACGTTTTTGTCTTGTTTCTTTGCTTGTCGCACATTTAAATGAATACAATAGCTTCTTTTTTTTTCTGTCAACTGGTTAATTGTATACACTGTGACATTAAAAGTTCCATACACTAGCTGCCAATCATTTTTTTTGGATGGTCATCAAAAATGATGGGGTGTTGTGTGGGTGGGGATTCGGGTGGGGTGGGAGGGCGGAATAAAATGAGTTTGTATACTGTCTCATCATTTTATGATTTAAGTAACACAAAGATGTAAAAGACACAAAAGAAGAAAATGCAAACATTTGATTTTTTTATATAAATAAATACAATGTATTAACTAATTCATAAAATACACTCTCCCTTCCTTTTCTAAGTATAATTGTCGAAATTATGCGGCAGTCCGTCACGTTTAACTAGAATAATGGTACACCGCCAATTTTTGGGGCAATTAAGTGTTCTTAAATGTGGGGCAAGTGACATTATGGGCAGGGCAAGTGACTTTTAAAAATCCACTTGCCCTGGGCAAGTGGATTTTCAAAATATTTCCAGAACCCTGGAGTGAGATGCTCGAGGTCACAAGCCCAATCTTCCATGACTGTGTCCAGATGAATTCATCCAAGGCCAGGGAAGTCAGTTTCCCAAGTTACTGCAGTAAGTGAGGAAGTGTCGACTCTTACGGATGGCGGGAGGTGTGCAGTACTGGTTCTACCCAGGAAAAGGAGGGGGGGGGGGGGGGGTGGGGGGGGGGGGGGTCTGCCTCCACCAAAAAATCTACCATCATATATAACCTTACACGACGTAAAACACCATACAAACCAAAAATATATTGTTGTCATGCCTAATGTAGTATTCCCTGAAATCAGATACAATCACGACCAGCGTAAGATACAAACACACATCTCCAATAAAAGTGGTAACTAAAGCCCTGGTAATTATATAAACATTGCCATTATAATTCACTTGAGATTTTGGAAGCCACATCCTGCATGTGAAGTGCTTTTGTTATAATTAATCTGATGATCAGATTTATTATTGGAGATGAATTTGAATGAAGTGTTCCTGTAGTGGGGTAAATATGTCATCTTTTCCTCTTGTCTTGTAATGATAAAGAAACCAGGAAAATTTGGTTTTATATAATATGTAAATTAAGTTATTGATAATTGGTGAAGCATAAAGGGGACAGGACAATGTTGAGACAAGAGGTGGGCCAACATATATTTGTCTCCATCTAATTCCTTCCCTTCGCAGAATACTGCATATTTGGAGGACTGAACGACATACTTCGCATATTTGAAAATGGGAATTGCAACAACAACAAAATTTAGTTTTTCTCAGGGATTTTTCATGCTGTTGCAATTGGCTGGTGTAAGAATTAACAATTTTAAAACAATATTTTAATTGACGATTAAATGATCATTGACCGCTTACAGCACCACTGAATACCAGTTTTTAGCTCTACTGGCCAACGGCCAGCAGAGCTTATGGGATGGTGTGTTGTCCGTCGTCCGTCGTCCGTCCGTCGTCTGTTAACTTTTGTCTCGTTAAGACAATAGGGCCTTCATTTTTCATCCGATCTTTACCAAACTTGAAGAGATTGTTAATATCAATGAAAGCTCGGACAAGTTCGAAAACCAGCCAGATCGGACCAGTAACAGCAGAGTTATGGCCCTTGATTTAGTTAAAAATGCTATATCTTGCCTCGTTAAGACGATAGGGCCTTCATTTTTCATCCAATCTTTACCAAACTTTATCAGATTGTTAATATCAATGATAGCTCGGACAAGTTCAAAAACCAGCCATATCGGACTAGCAACAGCGGAGTTATGGCCCTTGATTTAGTTAAAAATGCTATATTTTGCCTCATTAAGACGATAGGGGCTTCATTGTTCATCCGATCTTTACCAAACTTAAACAGATTGTTAATGTCGTTAAAAGCTCGGACAAGATCGAAAACCAGCAATATCGGACTAGCAACAGCGGAGTTATGGCCCTTGATTTAGTTCAAAATGCTATATTTTGCCTCGTTAAGCCGATAGGGCCTTCATTTTTCATCCGATCTTTACCAAACTTTATCAGAATGTTAATGGCGATGAAAGCTCGATCAAGTTCTAAAACCAGCCAGATCGGACCAGTAACATCGGAGTTATGGCCCTTGATTTAGTTAAAAAGGCAATATCTTGCCTCGTTAAGACGATAGGGCCTTCATTTTTCATCCAATCTTTACCAAACTTTATCAGATTGTTAATATCAATGATAGCTCGGACAAGTTCAAAAACCAGCCATATCGGACTAGCAACAGCGGAGTTATGGCCCTTGATTTAGTTAAAAATGCTCTTTTTTGCCTCGTTAAGACGATAGGGGCTTCATTGTTCATCCAATCTTTACCAAATATTATCAGATTGTTAGTATCAATGAAAGCTCGGACAAGTTCGAAAACCATTCATATCGGACCAGTAACAGCGGAGTTATGGCCCTTGATTTAGTTCAAAATGCTATATTTTGCCTCGTTAAGACGATAGGGCCTTTATTTTTCATCCAATCTTTACCAAACTTTATCAGAATGTTAATGGCGATGAAAGCTCGATCAAGTTCTAAAACCAGCCAGATCGGACCAGTAACATCGGAGTTATGGCCCTTGATTTAGTTAAAAAGGCTATATTTTGCCTCGTTAAGACGATAGGGTCTTCATTTTTCATCCGATCTTTACCAAACGTTACCAGATTGTTAATATCAATGAAAGCTTGGACAAGTTTGAAAACCAGCCAGATCGGACCAGCAACAGCGGAGTTATGGCCCTTGATTTAGTTAAAAATGCTATATTACGATAGGGCCTTCGTTTTTCGTCCGATCTTTACCAAACTTTACCAGATTGTTTATATAAATGAAAGCTAGGACAAATTCGAAAAACCAACCGGATCGGACCAGAACAGCGGAGTTATGGCCCTTGATTTAGTTAAATATGCTATATTTTGCCTCGTTAATACGATAGGACTTTCATTTTTCATCCGATCTTTACCAAACTTTACCAGATTGTTACTATCAATGAAAGCTCCAACAAATTTCAATACCAGCCAGATTGGACCATTTACACCGGAGTTAAGGCCCTTGATTTTCTGAAATATGCTATATTTTGGCCTCATTAAGAAGAAAGGGTCTTCATTTGGCCAGATTTCAGTGAAAATTTTCAAGAATGATCAGTACCAAGCCTAGTTGTACACGTCGTCATCGTGTTCTGGTTGATGATTTTGGCAGAGTTATGTCCCTTTAAAGGTTTTAATACACAAACTTTGTCTGTACTAGTTCTGCTGAACGTCTCCTCACATTTCAACCAAACTTTACAGGGATGATCAGCACCAAGCATATGTGTGCATATCATCATCGTGTTCCTGTTAACAGATTTTTGGTGGAGTTATGGCCCTTTAAAGGTTTCTGATACACAAACATTTTCCAGGCTAGTTCTCCTGAACCCCTGTCTGGATTTTAACGAAACTTGACAAGGATGATCAGTATCAGGTCTGGTTGTTCAAATCATTGCTGTGTTCCGGTTGAATGATTTTTGGCAGAGTTATGGCCCTTTAAAGGTTTTAATACACAAACTTTGTCTGGACTAGTTTTCCTGAACGCCTCCCCACATTTCAACGAAACTTTACAGGGATGATCAGCAGCAAGCATAGTTATACATATCATCGTGGCATTCCGGTTAACAAATTTTTGATGGAGTTAAGGCCCTTTAAAGGTTTTTGATACACAAATATTTTCCGGGCTAGTTCTCCTGAACCCCTGACTGGATTTCAGTGAAACTTGAAAAGGATGATCAGTATCAAGCCTAGTTGTGCATATCGTCGACATATTCGGGTTGAATGATTTTTGGCAGAGTTATGGCCCTTTAAAGGTTTTAATAGTCAAACGTTGTCCAGATTAGTCTCTTCTGAACTCCTTGCTGCATTTCAACGAATCTTGATGGGGATGATCAGTACCAAGCCTAGTTGCACCTGTTATTGCCGTGTTTTGGTTGAATGAATTTTGGCAGAGTTATGTCCCCTTAAAGGTTTTAATACACTAACTTTGTACAGACTAATTCTCCTGAACCTCTTGCTGGATTTTAGCGAAACTTGTCAGGGACAATCAGTACCAAGCCTAGTTGCGTATATCTTCACCATGTTCTGGTTGAACGATATTTGAAAGAGTTATGGCCCCTTATACATAAACTTTATCTAGAGCCAGTAGAGCGTCCACAGGCCCTCTTGGGCCTCTTGTAATAAGTTATATAAAACTGATTTTAAATGGCACATTTAGATGTACTGTATGTATATCCAGATTACTGTGACTGCTGTATGTAGTTCGAAACTTTCAAAGAATAATTTTTTGTATTTTCAGATTTTAGATGAAAACAACATCTTACAAGATGGAACATTGATAGATCTTTGTGGTGCTACGTTACTATGGCGATCCGCTGTTGGACTCACGGCCGCACCTGTAAGACTATGTACTTTGTTTATCAGTAATCTGATTTTGTCTCGCCCATGATAGTCGATAGCAAGACATAGCAGTCACTTTTCCGGCGGCATGTGATTGACTCATTTTTGTCTCGCCCACGAGAGTGAGTAGCGAGACATAGCAGTCACTTTTCCGGTGGCGGCCACACTTTAAAACAACGGCTGCTAGAGATTTTCTGAAACTTTGTCAGATGCTTTGTTGGGTCAGGGAACAACAAGTAAGGCCAAAATTACCAATGTCAAGATCATATTTTGCGTTATTTTCCCAAAGCTTAACCTTGGTTAGGTAACTTAACTTTGGTATTGTTGGCACTGGTGGACATCACTGACCAACAAAAATTACCAAGGTCAAGGTCATATTTTGCTTATTTTCCTCAAACTTAACCTTGGTTAGGTAACTTAATCTCAGTTAACTTTGTGTGATTGCCTCACTTTATGTCTTTGATACTTGGTCATATGTATTGCTGGCATTGGTGAACATTGCTGGATGACTAAAAATACCGAGGTCAAGGTCATATTTTGTGTTATTTTTACCAAACTTAACCTTAGTTCGGTAACTTAACCTCAGTTAATGTGATTGTCTCATTTGATAACTTAACCTCAGTTAATGTGATTGTCTCATTTGATGTCTTTGATACTTGGTCATATGTATTGTTGGCATTGGTGGCAATGGTGGACATCACTGAACGACAAAAAATGCCAAGGTCATATTTTGTGTTGTTTCCCAAAACTACACCCTGGTTAAACCACTTAACCTCAGTAACTTAACTTCTTATGATTACCTCGCTTTTATTTGTTTGATACTTGGTCATAGGAAGTGTTGTCTTTCCAATTCAGGGCAAATTTTCCCCCCTGACCCCTTTCCCCCAAAAGTAAAAAAAAACACTGAGGGGTAAAATAAGAAAGAAACGCTGTAAATACATTGAGGTTTCTAATACATTTTAAATCAGCATCTGCCGTTGCATTGTGTAGTTTCTTCCGCTAAAAAGTGGTTCCTATGCATTTTAGATTAAGTAGTTTGCTTTTGTCGAAGATACAGCCAGCATATGTGCACATGTAAAATGTAATCCATCAAAACACTGTCTTAAAATTGAACTTGTTGGGGAGCGATATTTAAACAATGAACATGGGTATTCTTTAACTTGAAATATTAAGGGAAAACACTTTTTAACATGGACTCGCTGGGGTGGTGATGGGAATGGCCCTATAGAGTGAGTTGATTACTCATTAAATTAAAAAAAATATATATAGGGAGTACATCAGGATTTTTCTAGAAATATCTTAAATTATCAAAATGTTCCAATTCATGATAAAACACTTATATCCATCAAAATATGATGATTGAACCATATTGTTAATGTTTAAACTTCAAATACACCATATAGCTAGGACGGAATCGGGCATACAATGCTGAAATTAACCCTGGTGCGTAACCTAGGATAGCACGTATTACTGTACAGAATGAATTTCCTTGTAACTAAGGGGTCATTTTTAGGATCATTCATTATGTTTAGGTGCTTTAAAATAGAAGATATCATTATTTGTCAATTTTAAGTCGGACCCCTAGAACCCCTTGAAAAGCCTGATGTACTCCCTTTAAAGTCCCTTTCCTGCAATCAACTGGCAAAGTGTACAACAGATGTATACCGTTTCTACACCTACTGATGGTGATTATATATATATAACTTACATATTTTGAAAATACACATTATATAGACACAATATAAATGGCTTTAACAAGCCAAGCCAAAATCCGAAACTGGAACGTCTTAATTAAAAGTTAAGAACTCCTAATTCATTTTATGCAGATTCAATCTCTGGTAAAAATTCTTGAATAAACCTATACTTAAATCGTCACATATACATTTTTTTATGACCTGAACACCTGGATAGGGTTTTGATAAACACTTTTGTAGTGTAATTTTGCCCTTATTTGGAGGGTTAACCCGCTAAGCACGACTATAATAGCCTTTGCGTCCTAACTCGCAGGCTGATCAGGGTTTACAATGTCTGGCTGCTGATCATTCATTTCTCCCAAAACACCCCTTTGTCACATAAATGGAATGATCTTAATACAAAGAAAGAACAGTCCATTATATATATGTAGGGGGTTAAGGGTTAACATGAAACTATTGCGTCTTGTTCCTTATTTATATATAGTTACAACGGTTTTACACGCTCAGTATGTTCACATAATTATGTTTGACCATTGTTATTTCAGAGTGAGCGGGAGTTTGAGGACCTGGTGGATGATATTAACGCGGGCCGTCCACAATGTCCGGTGGGTCTGATGACCTTGGTGTTACCTCGCAAGGGAACCCTGGGTCTCAATGATAAACAGCCATTTGTGTACACCAAATGTGGTCACGTGCACGGTCAGCACCAGTGGGGCCAGGCCAACGAGAATGATTGCAGAACTTGTCCACTCTGTCTCACTGTACGTAGATTTTTGTCTTGACTTTTAAATGGACACAAATATACATCAAACATTTAAAATTAACACCTCAATTTATTGACTTTAAACCTGCTTGCATATAATTTAATAAAGTTTTAAGTTTTTAAATTTTTCTTTGTTATTCTACCAAAGATTTAAATATATAATTTGTGCAATATAATTAATAATGAGTAACATGCGAAAACAATCTGCTATGAACTATTCAAGTAATAATTAATAACGATTCGTATGTAGAAAAAATATCGGACGCAGCAAGTTTTAAGAAGATCTACATGTTTAAGGATGATTGAACCTGCTTGTTGTGTTAAGTTTTGAAGACAGCTTTGTATGAATATGTTTAAAGATGACTGGCCACCCTTTTTGTAGTTTTAACTCTTAAACTTTATATGAACATTTATTGATAGTCCCGGAGAGAAACATGTATTTAAAACCGGTACTAAGTTGTATGTAAAAGTATTATTTGCATGACGTAGATACTACTTTTACCACTGCGTGACTGCACGGGGATATGAGGTTAATCTGAATTGTATAGCTGCACAACTATTGCCAGATATTTACCTGTTGATTAATTTATCTGTTCAAAGTTTTCTTCATCATCATATAAAATCGTATTCTCGCTTTTCACAGATATTGCAATGTGTGAATTGTAAATATCTATTGTTGTGTATTGATTTTGATTTAAATAAACATAAACATGTTCTTGAAACAAAACATGGCCGGAGTACTTTAATATTAATTTATACCTAAAATAGGAGGTCACATATTTAATTATGTATTAATATATACAGATATGTACAAAATATCAATTTTTATCCAAGAGAAAATAATAACAGGGGCCACGGTGATCCATTGGATAGCACATTCAGCTCTGAATCGGGAGATACGTGTTCAAGTCTCACTGGCACCATTTGGGTTAATACTGGGTCTATCCTACGAACCGTAGGAATCTGTTCGAAAGTAAGAGTTGGGAAGGGTTTCCGGAGCTTGCTTTTTAGAGCTTCAAGCCTCAACAACACTTACATTCACTCCCCCTGTCTGATGACAAACTTCATCCTGCTAAAGTTGTTTTCACAAAATAATCTTATATATTTATATTTTCATTTTAGGTGAGTCCTTTTGTGAAATTAAAAATGGGGTGTGAGCTGAGTTTATATATAGACAATGAACACCCGACATACTGTTTTAGTCCCTGTGGTCATATCGCCTCAGAGAATACAGTCAAGTAAGTAAAAACAAAATAATTGTCTACCAGTATATAGAGATGAGGCTGAGAAAAAAATGAAGTCCAAGGCTGTGCCGAGGGTTTCATTTTTTTTGTGCCGAACCTGATAAACTAGATGAGATGAGGCACTAACATGATATTCTATTTATCATGTTGATCGTTTAAAATTATTTAATTTACCTTTTTTTCGCCATTTTTTTCGTTCAAAATCACCCAGACGTCATCAGATATACCATGACATCAAAAGAAGTGCCGACTACTATTGACATCAAAACTTCATTAGACAATGTTCTATTACACATGCTGTTACTTTTAACAAAGTTATGTCCCCTTTTATCATGTTTAAACAGAGACAAATTTTGTAAATTGTATGTCGGCTTGTATCTCAGAAACTACTTCACATGATGGATGGAAACTTCATGCATGTATTTAGGATCATTAGACAACGTTCTATTACTCGTGCTTTTATTTTAGCAAAGTTATGGCCCCTTTTATACTTCGGAAAATAATGTTAAAGTTTTGTTTGTAAGCTTGTACCTCGGAAATTACTTCACATTTTAGATTGAAACTTCACACGTTTTCAGCATCATTATATAACTTTGTAGAGCCAGGTTCTATAACTCATGCTTTTATTTTAAACAAAATTATGGCACCTTTTATACTTAAAACAATGTGGTTAAAGTTTTTAAGTTTTTGTCAAAGTGCTTGACAGACAAGCATCTGCTGCACCGACAGACAACGTCTCTTTGTTACTATGTATCATCTTCTTGTTTGCTATGCATGGATATAATTATGTCTCCCCAAATATTTGAGGGGAGACTGTTTTTGTGCCGTCTGTATGTCATCTGTATGTCACAAACTTTGTCTTGAGTAGTCCTCCTGAACCCCAGGCCGGATTTCAATGAAAATTGGCAGGGATGATCAGTACCAGGCCTAGTTGTGCATATCTTTGCCATGTTCCGGTTGAATGATTTTTGGCGGAGTTGTGGACCTTTAAAAATGTTAATACACACACTTTGTCAGGACTAGTTCTCCTGAATCCCTGGCCGGATTTTAACGAAACATGGCAGTGATGATCATTACCAAGCCTAGTTGCGCATATCTTCGCTGTGTAAAGGTTGAATGATTTTTGGCTGAGTTATGGCCCTTTAAAGATTTAATACACAAACTTTGCATTAGTTTTCCTAAATGCCTTGCTGGATTTCAATGGAACTTTGCAGGGATGATCAGTACCAAGCTTTGTTGTATATGTCTTCGCTGTGTTCCGGTTGAATGATATTTGGCAGAGTTGTGGCCCTTTAAAGGTTTTAATACATAAACTTTGTCCGGACAAGTCTTCCTGAACAACTGGCTGGATTTCAGCAAAACTTGGCAGTGATGATCAGTACCAAGCCTAGTTGAACTTGTGCATATCATCACCTAGTTTCAGTTGAATGATTTTTATCCGAGTTATGGCCCTTTAAAGGGTTTAACACGCAAACTTCTTCCATGAAACTTGGTAGAGATGATCATTGCCAAGCCTAGTTGGGCATATGTTTGTTGTGTTCCACTTGAATGATATTTTGCAGATTTATGGCCCTTTCCGTTGGAGACATCTGTTTTTAAAAGCAACCTCTAGTCTTAAACTTGTTGGACATAAATGATTATATATTGAGAGTTAAAAGGTGTAAATAGAAGATGGTTCTCTGATCTCGACACCTTTGGCATTGAAATAACTGGGCCACAACCATCAGTGAATGAACAACGAAATCATATTTAAAACATTTAAGACAAGTGTTGATCAGTAAAAACTGGCATTTTTTATTTAAAGCAGATCAGTAATTATTATTTCTCCTGTACAGATACTGGTCTCAGGTGGCAGTCCCCCATGGTTGTCAAGGTTTCCACACTGTGTGCCCATTCTGTGCCACGCCTCTCGACGAGGAGCCCACCATCGTAAAACTAATATTCCAGGATTACACAGACTAGTGACCAGTTACTTTGTGATATATATTCCACGATGGACATGTGACAGTCATATGACAATGGTATTCATGTGACAATGGCTGTCATGTGACATTGATGGTCTTGTGACATATAACATGTGATTTTTTAGGATAAATAACGTTTAAGCGACAATTAACACTGCATGGATTATATGGGAGGAACAAAAGGAAATACTATTTCAGATAGGATGAGGAATGTTTCATAAATTATTTGCAGTTGTGAAGCTTTTAGACTATACCAGTCTGTAGGGATTTGCTTAATTTAAAAGAAAGGATAAACATTGTGTTGAGAATACAGTCAATATTCAGAATCGAGAACGACAGTATATAACAATATATATATACACAATCCTTAAAAAAAATGTTTGATGCAAACAAAAAAAAATAACAGAAAACTCACAACAAGGATACCAGTTTTAGTGGTTTATCATATTCCAAGCAGCCAATCACAGCAACTGTTACATTGGTAGCTTTCACATTATCTTTCAAGTAATGAATGTCAAAGGTTTAACTATTATCTGTCACAGGTGACATGTTGTAGCCAATCATCACACAGAATAGTTAATAACTGTCCTATGAAGTATCAAGCATCCAATCAATATGCGTGTTACAGAGATGCAAATTCCAAGCAACCAATCACTATGCTTGTTACAGAGATGCAAATGGCAAGCAACCAATCACTAAGCCTGTTACAAAGATGCAAATTCAAAGCAACCAATCACTATACCTGTTACAGTGTCGGCAATTCCATCTCATAGTTCAGCATAATAACTTTAATAGGATGTTTTTCCATGAAGAAATATTAATAGCTATAGATAGAAAAGTTTGTGATTACATGTTATGACTGGATGCTTTTAAAATATACAAGTTAAAAGTGTACTGGCAGTTTTAAATGAAATTGAAAGGTTGCTTAAACCTAACTTGGTGTCTCTGTTGAAATGAGCGTATACAATATGCTGACCAGTGCATGTACTACCTATGAATGACTGAGGAGCATATGTTTTGTAATGAAAGATTCAGTTTAGGTCTAGAAAAATTGGGAAGATTGGATATGTTGAAACATTCCATATTATTATTAGGAAAATACTGCATTCAGGTTTGATTTTTAACTGTATATATTTCTTGTTAAACTCCATTGTTTTTTTGTCATCTCAGATTAATTAACCAAGTTCTATTTGTTATGTTTCCAGAAATTTAGTAGATCTTCTTTTCATTCGGTCATTTGTTTCATACACATTTCAGGTGACAGATTATTCATACACATTTTTTTTCATTTTACAAATTCGCCTCTGTGATTTGGTTTGTGAACAAATATATTGAACAAACATATTTGTTATTGCTTGGCCGTCCTGAACTGTTGCATTCACCTGTTAGCAGTAGCATAAAGGGTCAACTGTGTTGACATTTCAGAATCTGCGACCATAAATCATTTGTTTGATGGTCACAAACTTTGTCAGATGGTGATGCATTAGGGAAGCCATTAAACATAAATTGTAATCTTTAAACGACTGTCAGATTAGCAACAGGTTATGCAGTATTTAATTCATAACTTTCACATGACATCATCAAAATAATTTGACCAATCAGTGATCAATAAAATAAAACACCTCCACATTCTGGTAGGGGGTAACCTCGGTGTTTATTGCTGGTGCTCAACTGACTTTAGCCCTTTATAAAACTAGTTTGTAGTGATAAATATATTAAAAGGTTGGTTTTTTGTGTACATGTATCTTCTTTTGGTGTTGCCTGATTTTAAAACACCAATAAGGATACATTTAATTTAAATCATGGTCTAATATTTTCATTTTTCATATAGAGATTGAGGATAAAGTCCGAGTAAACCCCTTTATTTTCACCTACTGAATATCTTGACCTACCGGAAGTTGACCAGATGTGAAAGTTATGAATAGTTGCAAATTGTTAAACGTTAGCCAATTGGATTTCAGGATTTTTGCCAAGTGCATTAGAATATTCATCAATACTATGCCCAGGTGAAAGGAGGATTAAACAGAGTGTAATCATCATTTTAATTAAACATGAACAGAATTAACTATGCCTGCTCTACCTATAATTAGAGTGGGCTAAGCCCATGATACTAGTATGCAAATGAGTGGTGAGTGCGGTGGTTCTGGATTGTCTTGCAATATTTTTTCTGTATTCACCATGGTTGGAAGACTGTATGTACGGTGTTGCAGGTAGCTTACTTTTACACAGCAGCATAATCTATAGGGCATTTTGAGTATTACAGTATTCACGGCCAGTTTCGTTTCTTGTTTGAAAGATATGCCATCATTAAGTACTCTCCCAAAGCATTATTTATAAGTTTGTTTTAAATTTGGAAAATCATATTCGTTCATATGTAAAGACTAAAAGTTTATTTCTACGCAGGGTTTTAAGCAAGTTAAATGAATATTTTATGTAACAATATATTAAAATCAAAATGTGTAATTAAAATGTTATGAAAATCTGGCTCAATGAATTCACTATATTCACAAGGATGTGCATTTAACTCCTTTACAAGGGTTTGGATCCACCTTATTCACAAGGGTTTAGATCCACCTTATTCACAAGGGTGTGGATTCGCCTCATTCACAAAGATGTGGATTCACCTTATTTGCAGGGTTATAGTTCCGGTTTTCAATTTGCTCATCTTGCTAAGAACATGAAAAATGGCTCTTAAATATTTGCATTTGACCAAATACTTGGCTGGGGCATTAGTAAATTATGAAAACAGGGTTCTTCAGAAATGTCAAACCTCCAAAAACATAATATAACATTGCAGACATGGTTTTGCGGAGTCTGTTCATGGGGAGTTGGGTTGCAGCACGTAGAGTTTGTGAATGCAGCACTACCCTACTATCAACTTGAATGGTGTTTAGCCTCGGTCAGTCACTATGAGTCAACATTCTACGCCACTCCCCATAGCATCTGATAAGAGTATGCAACCTCAGGCATTATAACTTTTTACCTAAATTTTAAGCTAGTCACTTGATGTGCGATTTACTAGTTATTTCTATGGAATATTAGCACTGCAAGTTGATATTACTTATGGAATATTAGCGCAGCCAGTTGATATTACCAGTGTTTTGCATTATTCACATTGGTGCTCTGTACTGTACACATGTATTGGACTTTCAGAGTTTGTCAAACAGGCTTATATCAAAACAGATTACACATGAATCTTATCTGTCAGACATACCATTAGTATTGGGCAGGAATCCAGTAATGTCTTTCTAAAAAAAGACTTCAACTTTCAGTTTTAATACTTATTACCGGTACATTCTAAACTGAAACTTTAAAAAAAAAAAAAATAGAAACAGATTTCAGCCAAAATAGCATTAGTCTTTCAGTTCATAAAATGATATTATTGTATATTATATATGTGTTAGACCTGAACAAATTACATGTAAACTTTGATTTTATAATATGTAACATTTACTATGTTTGGTGTATTATGTTTATTTTATGATGTACACAATTGCATTGTTTATGTGTTGGATTAATTGGATTAAAGATTATTTGGATTAATATATCAGTGCAGTGCTGTGATCTAGTGGTTGAGGAATGGGACCCATGATCGAAAAGTCGTAGATTCGATCCCCGCCATGATCATACGTGTTGTGGCCTTGAGCAAGACATTTTATCTGCATTTGCTTAGTACAGGTTCTAACCAGGATGATGTCTAGAGTGATTAAAACAAGTTCAGAGAGCTTTCGTTACAGTCGATGTAAAATGAATAAGTTTTAAACGAAATGAGTAACCATTTACTGACCCCACTGTTAACTACGTCTACTTGTTAGTAAAGGAGTAAGCCGTAGTGATTGTTTTAAATTTGTGAAGGTGTGCAACTGTCGTATTTGTTTAAGGAACCTTATGCAATGAAAATTAATATTTGATCAATCAGAAAATGAGAGTAGTTGGTTTGTCTGAAATGGTTTGATTACGGCTTGGTTATGTTTTCTTAATAGGTCACACGTTAGAGCTAGCATTCAAATAAATAATGCCTATTCGGCGACAAAAACGAGAAAAACACACAACAAACAAACCCTCTTCTCCAGCTCTATCTACTTGTTTCTTTATTCATCCATTCTTATTATTATTTGAAATACCTTAACTAAAGCCAAACTATTTTATCAAGTCTATTTTAAATATTCTTTTCAAAATGTTTTGTGAAAAGGTCCTGCTTGAACCATCGGCCCCTGTTTAGTGGGCCCCACACAATATCATAATCTCGAAGCTTCTACTGTGCACACTACAAAATAGGGTTCAGTTTGCAAGATAACAGTGTCATAATTAATTTGTCTTGTGATGTTGCCTTTCTGTCATGAAATAACCGGTTTATAATTCAAGACAAACAAGGTATATAAAATTCTTGCCATAATACCAAAGATGTACATTAAACTTCATATTTACTTCATTAAAATAGTTTTTCTGTCTCAAATTCTATATTTATTTTTTTGCATATTGTATCTAATATTTTAAACAAAATGTCCACTTTGATTCCTTTTCTTCGCCACGCCATACCATTTCATTTAAGCATTTGTTTAATGCTCTGAGTATGTTTTTACATGTTCATTTGATTTAATTGTACTGCATTGCATAAAACATGAAAAGCCAAGAAAACTACACAACTTATTTTGTCAGGTATTTTTGTATATATTGATTCAAATTTCAGTATAAAGTGTTTACAGAACTAATTTTATAACACCTAGATGAATTCATATTTATTTTACAAAGCAGCTTTTCTTTTTTTTTTGCTCTTTCTAAGTGACTGGTTATTTATTTATTTTCTGGGAGTAAGAAACGAGTTCAGTAAGACGTATTGACAACTAGAAAATGTGTCCAGAGGACACAGATGCCCCACTTCATCATTGTGAGTCGCATAAAATGGTCTTGACGTAAAACTTGAATGTAAGACTTTTTTTAGGCGGACAAGGTTAACACTGTTTTACCGCTCGACTTTCATGGCAGGGCATAAAAACTTGATAATTTAGTTGTATTTGAATTCATCTAATGTTATTTTAAAGTTATTCTGTATGTATACATTTTAAGTTTATAGTCATTAACATGTGTTCATCTGCTTAGGTTATTAGATTATTGCATGAGTAATACTACATTGTGGTATTCTGATACATTGGACTTAGCCTCCAGCATTAGATCAACATATTGAACTAAAATTTGAGCGATCGTTCGAACTAAACTTTGAGCATTCGTTCAGCACAAGTGGAACTGAGCTTTGACATTTCGTTTAGCGCACACTGAATTGAGCTTCAAGCAGATATTGAACTAAGCTTTGAGCAATCATTCTACACACACTGAACTGAGCTTAACACATTCGTTCAACATATGTTATATGTTGAACTGAGCTTCAAACATTCGTTCACCAGATATTGAACTGAGCTACGAGTACTCGTTCAGTATGGGTACTAGACACTTAACATTTTTGGTTAAAACCAAATAAGTTAAAAGTGAAGTTGCCATGTAGTTGTATTCCTATAATTATATAACCGCGTCTTGGATGGGGAAATAAACTGGGCATTCCCGTGTATCGCAATCTATCCTCCGAGCACATTAAATGGACACACGGCAATCTTTATTTTTTAAAACACGCGGCGTCCCGCTAGTTTTTTTGCATAACTTGCATTTGTTCAGTCATTAATATTAATTATAAGAATAGTATTAAGCAATTTGTTTTTGCATATTATTAATTTTTGATATTATTGCACAAGTAATATATTAAAACATATGTAATAGATGAAATAGTAAATACTTAAAATTTTATTTATTTAAATGTAACCAGGGTAAAAGTAAAAATGATACTGTATATATAAATCGAGACACCCACTTCAAACACCAAGATTGCCGTTTGTCCCTTTAAATAATTGAGGAAATTTTTCCTGAGGGCAAGTTTCCGGATTCTTATGTATCCTTGCCATATCTTAATGTGTAGAGTCATTAAACAACGTTCAATTAAATTTTAAAATGATCAAAGTATAAGAAATCCTCATATTGACATGTGGTAATTATTTTTATGAATATTTTATGATTACCAATGCTTTTATTACGACAAAAATCAAACTTTCCTAAATTTTTAGAACCATTGCCAATTTCCTCACCCATCACCAAAAAGTGCCCCTAATTATTCTTGCTGACATTTGTTGTTGTATAATTATTATGTTGAGATAACTATTATGTTGAGATAATTATTATGTTGATTTTTGTTGTGTTTGTTGATGAACAGTGACATGTTGTATATTTTGTTGTAAATGTTTAAGGCACGTCATTCAGGTATATTTTATAAAAATTAAAATTTTGTGTGAATTTGTTTTATTGTATATTCACTTGTATTCCTTGTGTGTGTCAACAAATATGTTATAGCAGAGAAATTTTAAAATTAAAGTTTTGTTTTGTTCTATTTAACCTTAATGTAATTATTATGCATGTGGACTAACAGCGGAAGAAGGCAATATCTTACGGTTTGAAATTAACTTTGTACGGAGTGCTGAGGCTGGTCTTCAGTTGCCATTTTGAAGCAAATAATCTTGATACTGATGTGTGCTGTGTATTTTGAGATATATGTATATGAAGATGAAGTTATGTAAATATGAACATCGGGTGGTATAAATGAAATGTTGAGTAGGCTTGTCCTTGCCCCTATTTAATGGGAAGGCCAAATAAACTAATAAATGGTTTCAGTTAAATTGGAGAAAAAAATTAGAGATGGTAGGTCGTAAAACTTCTCTTTTTTCATGGAGACTGATTTTTGAACTGGTAAAATGAGCCTAGACAGCAAGAAGGTCTTGCTTGTTACCTTGTTACTTCCTCCATCATGCTAGTGTCATAAATGAACTAATTTTCTAATGCCGTCAACATTGTTTTGATGATCGTACGTAGGAATATGGGTCGGCAACAACGGCCCAAAATTTAGGGTTGGTCGGGTAACCGGAAGCACAATATTTTTGGCCGAATTATCATTAAACAAGCCTTATTAACAATTTGATCTAATGAAACCATTTGTGGTGAAAAGGAGAAGGTGCTAATAAAAAGATTATTTTTGCATGGATGTGCTCTTAAAGCGTTAATACACTATTTTGAAATAAGGTTTATTTAAAAGGGCTCTGAAAAACTTGAAAAAAGCTGAAATAATTATCAAAATGCCATGAAAAATAAAGGAGATAATACCTATTGAAAATTTGTAAAGAACATAAATGGAGGCAGCCATCTTCGGATGATGACATCATCGCGCCTCTTTACCATATATGGCATATTGATAAGATATATGTTAAAGCAAAGAAAATCACTACAAATTGATTAAAAATAAATATATAGATGTAAAGTGTATGCTAATTTTTCATTTGTAGTGATTTTCTTTGCAAAAATAAATATATAGATGTAAAGTGTATGCTAATTTTTCATTTGTAGTGATTTTCTTTGCTTTAATATGCCATATATGGTAAAAAAAGGTGCGATAACCTCATCATTCCAAGATGGCCGCCTCCATTTATGTTTCTTTGCAATTTTTCAATAGTTCATATCTTCTTTATTTTTCATGGCATTTTAATAATTCTTTCAGCTTTTTAAAAGTTTTTCAGAGTCCTTTAAAATAAACCTTGTTTGAAAATAGTGCATCAACCCCTTTAAATGATATTGTATTTGATTTGCAAAACAGATATTTTCTTTTTCAATTACTATACTGACAGAACTTTGTTAAATCAAACAAGAAATAATTTGAAGTTGCAAGACTGTCGACTGCTTCATTTTACGCTGCTTTTTGAGAAATCTGTGTAGCAAATGTTGAGGTACTTATAAAGAAAATTCTCTTTTTACACTTTTTTAACAATCTGTCATATAAACAAAAAATACCTGTGTCGTATTTCATGAACAAAGAATGTTATAATCTTTTTTTATTGTGATTATTGTAAACAAAGACTCGGTTTTTAAGAGGTTATTTTACATCAGTTGAATATTGTTAAATGTGGCTGTCATTTAAAATGGTATGCTCACAAAACAAATAAACAAAAAATAAACTTAATTGAAAAGGTCATTCAAGAAAATATTTCTTGAAAAATTGAAAAGGGCTGATGATCTGAATAAATAACGATGGTTAATTTTTAAAATCAGTTTAGTTTTAATATAATACCCTCTCAACAACAATCTACCCCTGAATCACAGATCTGATATAGTCACGTATATTATTGTAAGAACTTTTCCAAATGTTGAATGTGAATAAGTCTTGACACTGAGAAAATTTATCTAAAATATAAATATGTCTAAAATATAAAAATAAATAGAGTTTTCACACCTTGAATAAGGATTATGACCACTAATGCCATGCCTGCTGCCCCTGCTTCTTAAATTTCACGCAGTTATATATACTAACATTAAATTGAAACCAATATTTCATTTATTTTGAGTGCTGTTGATGTTGTAATATGCAGGATATTTAATAAAATGTGTGGAAAGTAATTAATTATGGAGTCTCTATCCCCTGTGTGATTTTTTCATCTGACCAAGATTCACACTAAAGTTTCTAGCCTTTTTGACTGTATATAATGTAATTGTTTTTGACCTATACATTTACTATTCAGCCCCGTGTGGTTCCCTGGGGCCCCGTTTGGTCACGGGGCAAAGTATACAGCCACTGCAGATCCCTTTGGAGGGGTAGGCAGAGGGGTAGAATCCCCACAAATTCATGTTCATTTTGTCATTTTTTGTTCATGTTCATTAAAGGTCTTCATCATGATCCCTGCATTGTTTCAGGTGCCATCTCGCTCACATCAAAAGAACAGTGGCAGTAAAACAATAAACGTGGCTCCAACATAAATGGAGTTTCTACGATAGAATTTGCAGCAACTCTGCAGTTCAGGGTGAGAAGGTTCTAGGCCCATTTTCCATATTTTATCTCGATGTACATCGAGGATGAGCCTGGCATGTTCATGCCTGTTAGGCGCCATATAACCTTTCATGTGTTGGTGCACCTTAAAACCCAATTCAGTTCAATTACTATTCAACCCTTAACCCGCTAAGCACGACTATAATAGCCTTTGCGTCCATTGTAAACCCAGATCAGCCTGCCAGTAACTCACAGGCAATGTCCAGCTACTGATCAGTCATTTTCTACAAAACACCCCTTTGTCACATCAATGGAATGGTCTTAATTCAAAGAAAGAACAGTCCATTATATATATATACATGTATATATATATATATAATTGAGCCGAAACACGCGAAAATGACCCTTCAGACAAAATTTTCACATGTTATGTTTTTTGATGTTTATGAAACACGGTGATTTTCTCTTTAAAAATCTCTTTGAAAATTAAAGATTGTACTCACCTTTAATTTTGACTTTGACGTCGGCGTGTTGGACGACGTCGTTGATTTAATAACAACAAAAAACATAAACAATTACCATTTTCTATAGCATCAACTATTCATATTAAGAAACATATTCCCTATGATATAATAATTGGGTAAAACACAGAAGTGACGAGAAATTTGATTAGTAACTAATTGATTACCGGCCGACGTCATAACTTATTACGTTATGACGTTGTCGTCTAAACGTCCGAAGGGACGTTATCGTGTGTTGCGGCTCAATTATATATATGTAGCGGGTTAAGGTGAAAATCTAACGGAGTATCTTGCTAACTTAAACTTTGTCAAAGCAATTAAATAAATACTTTCTCTGTGGTAAGTGAGTATCATTAGGCATGGGCCCTGAGGGGGCAAACCCCTCGTGTACACACTGCTGGAATGTTGCAGTTGAAATAAATCGAAAAACATTCAGTTAGTTCTCCTGTGTAAACAATCGTATAAAAAGAAAGCTGTTGGAAACGTGCTGGGAATGTTTTGTCCGGTCATTTCCTTTAACCCTTAACCTGCTAAGCACTGATCAGGGTTAACAATGTCTGGCTGCTGATAAGTCATTTTCCACAAAACACGCCTTTGTCACTTAAATTGAAAGGTCTTAATTTGAAGAAAGAACAGTCATTATATATATATATGTAGGGGTTAAGGGCTAGTTTCGCTACAGATTATATTGGTCAACTGAGAAAATCACACAAATAATAAAATGGTACATTCATTTCTTTATTAAAGGCACTACAGCTTTTAGAGATTTCGGTACTTATTTTGTTACAGAAGTACATTTTTATTGAATTGTTTATGTACAACTGAAAAAAACTGAAAGTGCTCTGTTGTTTATCAAACTATTGGATAATCAAGGGGGTAATTCCCTACTGCATACATCCATCATGTCCCTGGTTTTCCACTGCAAATCATGGAACAAGACTTGGTCATCGCTCACAGTCCCTTTAAGGAAAACATGTGACTATGTGTTCATTTCTATTTGAGCTGTTATAGAACAAACCCGACCAATTTTTACTTGCTATATATGTATATTGTACCATTTACACATGTTGATTTTTCTATCATCGGGTATAATTTACGGCCATTGTATGTACATGTTCATTTCATTACGGTAACACAGTCATATTTATTAAAGAACCTGAAAGTCTGAATTGCTTGTCTTTTTGTTTTCTGTGTAATAATTTCCATTCCCCCTTGTGTAGCCTCTACTTCCAATCCCCCTTGTGTAACCTCTGAATGTTAACTTACCTGCATGTATTTTTTTTGTCAATGAACTTGAGAGTTGCAAAACAGCAAGGTTTGATTGAAAGCTTGAGTATTGATATAAGAACGACCACTTAGCTTGATATGTGTAACACGTTTTTAATGTATCTTCTTAAATAGTTGCCCTGTGTGGTTCCAGAGCATGAAAATGGCCATGCACTGCTTATCCGGGCACAGGGGTAACATCCTTCTGAATTTGTGTCCATTTTAAAGGTCTTCATTGTCATTATGGCAGAAAGCAATGATTGGGACTCAGTAAAACATAATTTGCAAAAACTCTGCAGTTCTGCATTTTATCGCAGGTGAGAAGGTTCTAGGCCCATTCTGCATATGTTTTGTCTCGATGTAAATGGAGAGTGGGTCTGGAATGTCCATTCCTGTTGGCCTGTATATCCATTGTGTCATTCCTGTTGGCCTGTATATCCATTGTGTCGTTTCCTGTTGGCCTGTATATCCATTGTGTCAATCCTGTTGGCCTGTATATCCATTGTGTCATTCTTGTTGGCCTGTATATCCATTGTGTCATTCCTGTTGGCCTGTATATCCATTGTGTCATTCTTGTTGGCCTGTATATCCATTGTGTCATTCCTGTCGGCCTGTATATCCATTGTGTCATTCTTGTTGGCATGTATATCCATTGTGTCATTCTTGTTGGCCTGTATATCCATTGTGTCATTCCTGTTGGCCTGTATATCTATTGTGTCATTCCTGTTGGCCTGTATATCCATTGTGTCATTCCTGTTGGCCTGTATTTCCATTGTGTCATTCCTGTTGGCCTGAATATCCATTGTGTCATTCTTGTTGGCCTGTATATCCATTGTGTCATTCCTGTTGGTCTGTATATCCATTGTGTCTTTCTTGTTGGCCTGTATATCCATTGTGTCAGTATATCCATTGTGTCATTCTTGTTGGCCTGTATATCCATAGTGTCATTCCTGTTGGCCTGTAAATCCATTGTGTCATTCCTGTTGGCCTGTATATCCATTGTGTCATTCCTGTTGGCCTGTATATCCATTGTGTCGTTTCCTGTTGGCCTGTATATCCATTGTGTCATTCCTGTTGGCCTGTATATCCATTGTGTCATTCTTGTTGGCCTGTATATCCATTATGTCATTCCTGTTGGCCTGTATATCCATTGTGTCATTCTTGTTGGCCTGTATATCCATTGTGTCATTCCTGTCGGCCTGTATATCCATTGTGTCATTCTTGTTGGCATGTATATCCATTATGTCATTCTTGTTGGCCTGTATATCCATTGTGTCATTCCTGTTGGCCTGTATATCCATTGTGTCATTCCTGTTGGCCTGTATATCCATTGTGTCATTCCTGTTGGCCTGTATCTCCATTGTGTCATTCCTGTTGGCCTGTATATCCATTGTGTCATTCTTGTTGGCCTGTATATCCATTGTGTCATTCCTGTTGGTCTGTATATCCATTGTGTCTTTCTTGTTGGCCTGTATATCCATTGTGTCATTCTTGTTGGCCTGTATATCCATTGTGTCATTCCTGTTGGCCTGTATATCCATTGTGTCATTCCTGTTGGCCTTTATATCCATTGTGTCATTCCTGTTGGCCTGTATATCCATTGTGTCATTCTTGTTGGCCTGTATATCCATTGTGTCATTCCTGTTGGTCTGTATATCCATTGTGTCATTTCTGTTGGCCTGTATATCCATTGTGTCATTCCTGTTGGCCTGTATATCCATTGTGTTATTCCTGTTGGCCTGTATATCCATTGTGTCATTCCTGTTGGCCTGTATATCCATTGTGTCATTCTTGTTGACCTGTATATCCATTGTGTCATTCCTGTTGGCCTGTATATCCATTGTGTGTTGGTGTGCCGTAAACCCCAATTCAAACTCCACCTAAATGGTTGTGTAGCTATGCTCCGGTAACAAAATTTAATAATGACTACCTTGTTTCCATGGAAATATTAACAATATTGACATAAAATACTAAATATCAGTATAACACTAGCATGTTGATATGTTTAGCAAGTTATATGGAGATACCTTAAATGCATGTGAAGTTGTGCTTCGGAAACACACATTTTCAGAAAGTTATATGTATCACAAGGTACCACAAGACAGAGAGTTCCAGGATCCTGTGTGTTGAAAAAGTAAAACACAATGTTGGATGGCCGGAAGGAAGGAAGGAACGACTAACGGATGGATAGTCCTCAGTTCATTATTAAATATACTTAAAATTTAACTTATTCCAGTAATATATATAGCTAACCACAGAGATAATAAACAACAGATTGAAGACTAGTGAAGTGGTCAAACTATCACGTGTCACCTTAACGTTTCTTTATAACTCCCCTCCAAAATAGTCAAAGATTCATAACGAATAGAACAAGAGGCCCACGAGTGCATGTGGACGCTCTACTTGCTAAAATGGCTCATATCTAAGGTTGTCGTCCTTAAATTCCCATCAGTACTTCTTTTAAACTAGAAGCCCTATTATAAAGGTCCAGATTTTTTATTTGACCAACACCAATGTCAATCCCAAAACATATTACATTAATGTCATTAACAGTGATGCATTTTAATGGTTTCCGCTCAATAACTTTTGTTAGGAATGGACATTTTGCACATGATGTTAGATGCATATAAGGAACATTCTGGTGAGGTTTGGTAAAAATCTTGAGAGAAAAAAGCAAGATAGTATGTCGCAGCAGAGACTGGACGTGACCTATATTTTGTCAAAGTACGTCACATGAAATTTTGCAAATGACGTTATATGCATAAAAGGAACATTCTGGTGAAGTTTGGTGAAAATCCTGGAAGAAGCATGTTGTAGCGGAGACCGTTCATGACCTATATTTTGTGAAAAGTACGTCACAGTGACCTGAAATTCTACATGATGTTAAATGCATATAAGGAACATTCTGGTAAAGTTTGGTGAAAATTCTGCGAGAAAAAAGCAAGATACGCATGTCGTAGCGGAGACCGAACATTACCTAAATTTTGTCGAGAGTAGGTCACAGCAGCCTAGAATTTTGCACTTGAGGTAGGATGCATATAAGGAACATTCTGGTGAAGTTTGGTGAAAATTCTTTAAGACTAGTCAAGAGAGATCGGATATGACCTATATTGCATCGAAAGTAGGGTACAACGATCCAAAATTTTACACGTGATGTTAGATGCATATAAGAAACATCCTGGTGAAGATTGGTGAAAATCATGCAAGAAAGAAGATAGATACATATGTCGTAGCGGAGATCGGACGTGACATATATTTCGTCGAAAGTAGGTCACAGCAACCCAAAATTGTACATGTAATGTTGGATCCATATAATGAACATTTCGGTGGAGTTTGGTGAAAATCCTGCATTTAACAAAGAAGATATTAAGAAATGAAATTGGACGCACGGACTAACGAACGGACGGACGAACTGACACACGTAATCCCCTGGATAACATTTTGATCACTAAATCGAGATCTGTAAACGGGTCCAACAAACATTGCGATACCTTACTCATAACAAAAGTTACTGATCAAAAGCCGTTTTTTTTTCTATTTTTTATAACAGTGACCTTGACCTTGAACCCAGTGATCCCAAATGCAATTCCAACCTTTTTTCCATAAAAGCTACCAAACCAGCAAGTTTCGGCGCAGTACAAAAGTTATTTAGCCGAAACCATTTTTCTATTTTTTAGTAAAGGTGACCTTGACGTAGTCCCAAATGCAATACCAACCTTCCTTTCCATATAAGCTACCTACCCATCACGTTTCTTCGCAATATATCAATCCTAACAAAAGTTAAACCATTTTTAACCAGTGACCTTGACCCCAGTAGCCCCAAACGCAATCCCAAACCTCCTTTCTATATAAGTTAAATACCCTGCAAGTTTCATTGCAATACCTCATTCCTAACAAAAGTTATTGAGCAGAAAAAATGTTTTTTATTTTTACTAACAGTGACCTTGAACCCAGTGACCCCAAGTTCAATCCCAACATTCCTTTCAACAGAGGCTACCTACCCAGCAAGTCTCACTCCAAACAAAGGTTATTAAGCGGAAATCATTTTTCTATTTTCAGTAACAGTGACTTTGACCTTGACCCCAAATGCAATCCCGACCTTCCTTTCCATACTACCTATCATGCCAGTTTCATCGCAATGCCTTATTCCTAACAAACGTTACTGAGCGGAAACCATGAGTTTGACCCAAGTTCCCAATATAGCATTTTGCATATTAAAAAATGTCAAGGGCCATAACTCTGGTGTTACTTGTCCAATCTGGCTGGTTTTCAAACTCGTCCGAGCTTTCATTGATATCAACAATCTGGTAAAGGTTGAAAAAGATAAAAAATGAAGGCTAGATCGTTCGTGTTAACGAGGCCAAATTATAGCATAGTTCAGAAAATCAAGGGCAATAACTCCGGTGTTACTGGTTCGATATGGCTGGGTTTTGAACTCACTGATATTAACAATCTGGTAACGTTCGGTAAAGATCGGATGAAATATGAATGTGCTAGTGTGTTGACGTCAAATGGTTAACACGTTTTTCAATAATTCAAGGGCCATAACTCCCGTGTTACTAATCCGATCTGGCTGGTTTTCGAACTCATCCGAGCTTCCATTAATATAAATTCACTGAAAAGGTTTCGTAAAGATCAAGTACAAAATGAAGGTTCTAGAGTGTAAACAAGGATTAATATGGCAATTTTCAGCAAAACAAGGGCTATAACACTAATCCGATCTGGCTGGTTTTCGAACTCATCCGAGCTTCCATTGATATAAATACACTGGCAAAGTTTCGTAAAGATCAAATAAAGGCGCTACAGTGTAAACAAGGCTTAATACGGCATTTTCCAGCAAAACAAGGGCCATAACTCTGGTGTTACTAATCCGATCTGGCTGGTGTTCGAACTCATCCGAGCTTATATTGGTATAAAGTCACTGGCAAAGTTTAGTAAAGATCCGATTAATAATGAAGTCCCTATCGCGTAAACAAGACAATAAGTTAACGGACGAGCGGGACGGACGACGGACAACTCGTCATTGCATAAGCTCTGCTGTATGGAACGCCATATCTACATAAACCTAATTATTTGTTGATATCTACAATTATTTGAAGATATCTACAATTCAATTAGAGATATCTCTAATTCATTTGAACATATCCATAATTCAATTAGAGATATCTCTAATTGAATTAGAGATATCAATATATCAGATGTATTAGAGATATCTTCAAATCAATTAGAGATATCTCCAATTGAATTATGGATATGTTCAAATGAATTAGAGATATCTCTGATTGTAGTGTTGACGTCTCCATGGCGAATAAATAAATAATAATTATTTCTCCCTATCCATAAGTATTGGCTACCATTAGCAGTGAGGATTATGACGTCATATATAAGCTTTAAACTGCCAATTTATACCTTCCAAGGGTATAGATGTTAGCCTTTTGATTCTACAATAGGAGTGAGGCACTCTCTTCTATATAAATTTTCAAAAACAGCTTTGACATAAATCATTAGCAAACTGAACCGACACATGTAGTACAATTATAATTAGTTAGAGCGCTCTTACTTGTATATGTATTTATATCAATATTGTATATATTAATGCATTAATGTAACCATGATACATATAATGTGGAAACAACATATAAACTGTGTAAATAAAATATTTAATGTGTACATAACATGTCTTAGATGTCGAAAATAGCCAACTATACAATAGTTACAATACATATTTTGTCAAATGGTATTATAATGTCCCATTGTATGACTGCGACAAACTATACATAAGATAGACACATGACGATAGATTCGACAGAGACAGAGTTTATTTCCATCGTGGAGTATTGAACTTTTAGATGGAGATAGAAGGTAGTTTCAGAGCTTAGTTATGCGAGACATTGAGACAAACTATGTTTGTCACATGAATATAAGACCAATGTAAATTGGCCCTTGTATTATAACCACTGTTTTTGAAGAACGCGCGCGCGCGCATGCGTAGTTTGGTTTGCTTTTGGGAGCGATTATTATTTTCGTAATTTAAAGTTTATATTATAAACATTTAGAGATATCTCTAATAGAATTGTAGATATCTCTAATTCAATTGTCGATATCAGTAATTCAATTATGGATATGTTGAGTTTGATTGTAATTAGAGATATCTACAATTCAATTAGAGATATCTCCAATTGAATTGTAGATATCTTCAAATGAATTAGAGATATCTCTAATTGAATTAAAGATATCTACAAATAATTAGAGATATCTCTAATTGAATTGTAGATATCTCTAATTGAATTAGAGATATCTACAAATAATTAGAGATATCTCTAATTGAATTAGAGATATCTTCAAATAATTGTAGATATCAACAATTATTTAGGTTTATGTAGATTTGGCGTTCCATACTGCTGGCCTTCGGCCTTCGGCCAGCAGAGATAAAATGGAATAATACTAATTTATATTTATTATTATTATTATTATTATTATAAGATTTTTAATAAAAAAATGTTTAAGTAGGAACAATATCATAATGTTTAGCTTTACCTTAAAAAGCAATGGTCTGACAGAGAAACCTTCTTTCGAACTCTTTTTTGCTTAAAATGTATAGGTGGAAAGAGAACTTCATTTGTGATGTGAAACGCTTATGAACAAAACTCTTCATACTATTTGTGCAGTATTTCGAAAATGTCCGAACTGTACCACGTGAGATAAATCTCACTGTTTCCTATCTATTTGTTATCAGGCCTGTGAGCTAACACTGGCTTAAATATGTATACGCCTAGGGAGCGGATTACTTATTGTTTTATCTTTTGGTATATACTTCTGCATTAACATCTGACCACATACTTACGGTCCTATACATATATATAAATACAGTATAATATACCCAGTGTATATTAAACTAAAAAGAAACCACCGCTGAAAGTGATGTTGATTTATGCTTTAATGATATTGATCAAACAATACACTGAAGTGGTTTAGTATAATAATTACTTAACAGTTTATAGCAAAATATATTCGTATCAAAGTGGGTATACAAGTCGAACAGGAAATGTAGCTTTCACAGAACACAGTCAGTCAAAAACACGCATTAAAACAGACAATGATTACAATGTTAATAAGCAAGGCATCTGACATCATAAACAAACGGATTAAAAGCAGATTCTACGGTGCGCCAAACCTCATTCTTACCCTACAGTCATCCCAATAAAATGAGACAGTGTAAACAAAGATATCTCCTCCAGATTATATTCTCTAACAAACAAGGCAGCATTAATAAGTAATATAAGTAAAACACATAGATGATCATGTATGTATGTATGAATAAAGAAAAAGTCACAAAGCAAGACTCAGTGACTTGGCAGAAGCCAGAGCAACAAGAGAACAAACCATTAAGGGTACGACAAGACAATATTTAAGACAAACTATCAAACGTTAGGTACTAGTACCGTCCTTTGAGGATTTAGGTAAACGTCATCATAGGGTCCGCAATATGTCCGGTCATCGCAAAAAAGAGGAAAGCATAGTGGAACAACCACAAAACATGCAGTGCGTTGCAAAATTATAGGGCCATAACATCTTTTTATAAAACTTTAATAAAGACTGTATGAAAATGATTTTGACCAAGGATCTTACGAAGTTCGTAAATCACATCACCATAGAAGTCAGGTTGTGATAGTCCTTGTCGCAGACGAGTTCTTAAATTACGTTTATATTTTAAAAGTAGATCAGGGCTACGATAATATAATAAAATTGTGCATAGGTTTTTCGAAGTTTATGGTAACGGTAGCCCTGACTGAGTAGCTTCTTATTTCTTAATACACAAATTACGAATATTAAATTCCTCAACTCGACTACAAGTTCTAGAAAAAAGAATAAGTTTAGAAACAAAGACCCCATAAGAAGTAGCTCGGGAAGCATCCCCATATATTAATAGGTGGGGATAACTAACAATATTAAAATCATCTCTCTTGTCATAGATTTTATTAATTATTTATCCATTTTCAATAAAGAGGTGTAAATGGAGAAAAAAAGCGACAGGTCAGAAATGTTAGCTTTGTTGAGTTGAGGTTCTTTAGGATAGATAGTATTAATTAACCATAGTAGAAAAGAAGAAAGGATTGTCAATGTTCAATATGTCATCCAGCTACCGAGAGGTGTCATTAAAGACTTCAAATACATCTGCCCGAGTATCTGATAAAAGACTCAACATGAAATCTCGTTCATAGCAATTCAAAATCAAATCTGCGACAAGATGTGCACAGTTCAAACCCCTAGTGATACCAACAATTTGTCTAAAACCGTGTAGTTCTATACCTGTCGAAAACCTAATCTAATAGGAAAATAAGTGCTTTACAAATCGAAATAAAACAATCAGACCTTTTTAGAACCACGTGTCGATTTCAAAAGTCACACATGTTTATAGACAATAATTGCTTGACTTAAACTACATAACAATAAGAGTTCACGTGACAAATGTAATATAAGACATTTTTATTTATGACAGATATTATGTGAAACTAGAATAAACTCAAATATTCTTAGATCTGGCTTTAACAAAGAATATAGTAAATGATATTTTATGTGTGATGTAATTCAAGTGGAAAAAGTATATCGTTGATTGTATGTAATTATGTTTTAAACTCGTATATACATTTAAGTATTTCTGAGAATGTACTTAGAACAAATATAATCGTCAAATACAGCTTGGAATACAACATCTAATAACAAAAGATTCTGATAAAAACTGCTTAAATTTACAATTTCCCTCTTGCTCGTAAACGGAAGTAGACTACTAAATTTTATCATATTATGCCTTGGATTTCTTATGTCATTATATACTGAACAAATTAAAACAAAATAAAATTCATCTTCAATATCATTTGCATACTCTTTCGTTTCTTTCTAATCGATCTCTAGCATACGAACTTCAATCCTTAGATTACTAGAAGATAAACGTATTCTAGAAATGACACTACGCTGACTTTTAGTATAAACTACATCAAGGTATTTCTCATAACCAAAGGGCAATTTAACACTTATATACAACACATTCAATACTCTGTTTGACTCTAATCTGCACTCCAGTTTTGAATAAAACAATCAACCAATCTTGTAAAAAAAAATCGAAAGAATATAACAAATCGGAAGTTTCTTTTTGTGTTACTGACAACGGGGTACAGCAAGCGCTTATTGAAGAGCGGACAAACATTCATAAAGATGCACGTGGTGGCCATAAACGTATTGACACGTGCGACTTTTAAAATTGACCTATTGTTCCAAAAAGGCGTCAATGTATTCCAGTTGAAAACTTTTTAATTGAATTGAATTGAATTGGATTTTATAGTCGCACCAACAGCTAAGGTGATATGGCGACTTTCCAGCTTCCATTGGTGGAGGAAGACTCCAGGTGCACCTCCTGGCAATTTTCGTGCACGAGCGGGCACCTGGGTAGAACCACCGACGTTCCGCAAGCCAGCTGGATAGCTGAAAACTTTTTAAGGAATGATTTATCTAAACTTAAACTGATACGATATATGTTTTAATTAGTGTCCTTCAAAATAATCAACTGTCAATTTAAGCGGATGTTTCTGTTCGGAATACATTAATCAAACAATATATTGCAAAACTGGTAAGTGTATGTAGCTAGTTTGTTCACTAAAGAAACTAACCTGCCAAATAGCGTAAATGTTACACTAAAAAAAGATTATCAAACCTCTAGCCAGGTGTTCAATGTATACGATAATGTATATGTGCCAATTAAACGTATAGGTTTATTGACGTTTTTTTTTAAAATACCTGTGTTTGGAAATGCGTAAAACGAATTATGAGTTGGTTACGCTTAATTCGAAGCTCCAGATTCAGGGTTTGGTTAAAGCCGTTTATATTGTGTTTGGATTCTCAAATTAGGTAAGTAATATATATATAGAAACGGTGTACATCTGTTCTTAAATGTGGCTGTTGTTGGTGGGATAGCTACTTTACATTTTTGACAAGCCGAAAAACAACAAGACAACTTACCAAATATTGATCATGTTCAGTTGGTCTGCCCCCATTCTTCGGGTGAGTTTTTAACATTAAATCCAACATTGACATTAAGTACAAACAATAGAGTTTGATTTGAAAGCTATATTTTTATATATGTTTTTCAGAACATCTGTATATCTTTAAATCCTTCAATACCATTTTACGATGACACTATAAGACATTTAGAGCATAAATTGGTACAAAAGAGTATTATGAACGCTTACCGGCATTACACATCTGGTATATTCACGCTAACAGACGAAGACAATGATGATCAAACTATAGAAATGACAAACCCAGACATTCTGGTCATTTGTGAATAGAATGGGGAAAAACGATTCACTAACGGCATCTGATATCAAACATTCAACCTAAGGCTAGGATTTAAACCGCCAATTACCGTCAGTTTTAATTTGTCTTCACCCGAGAGAGTAATACTTCTACCTCAAATAAAAGTCAAAGTCCCGACTATTCTATGAATTAAATCGCCGTAGATTCAAAGGGCCTCAAAAATATGCTAGATAAATTCAACATAAAGCCCAAGGACCCGCCAAGTTAAATGCAAATTTCCAGCGCACTCTTTCATCTTCAATCGCATTTTTTCCTTCATAAACCGGGGCCGATATTCGACCCCTTCCCCTAGCGAAACAGAAATTATTTTTTTTTGCTTAACATTATTTCCCCCTCTAACTAACTTTCTCAACATTATTATGTTTGGGATACATTTATAGTAGACTAAAATGTAGGCTACCTCTTTTGCCATCCAAACCCAATACACTGTTCGCCGCGCTATATCTCGAAATCACATTATTTTTCCCCCCTTTAACTCGAAAACCATGCTTCCCCCACCACCACCCCCACTCCCCACCCATTGAAGGGCATGGGACTCTTCACCTTTTCCCGAAAGAAAGCCCTGCTGAATCCACCAAGGAACCGTTCCAAGCCTATTTCCGAATTGGTCTTGTTACGCTCAGTTTATCAACTATTTCCGAATTGGTCCTGTTACGCTCCCTAGTCAGAGGAATATATACAAGTGCCGAATCCGTGGGGGTCATCCGTGTAATGGACTGACTGAATATACAATTAACACCTAAGGACATAATTAGTTCCTTCAGTGGCACACAGACCTATTAACAAATATAACTAATATGTCTGTGAGTGGCATAACGACATGCGTAATGCAGCAATATCTGTGATTTCCGAGTTTAATTGGTCAACCTAACTGAAATAGCAAGTGTGAGGAACTGTGTCTGGTACGATGATTATAATTTGTATAGGAGTTGACTTTGTATTTGCATTTAGCACGCATCTGTGTAGAAAAGTTAGTGCACTTTCCTAAAAACAGTTGTCGTAGAAACCAAACCAAATCTTTCTAATCGAATTACTATGCTAATGTATTATTTTCTATAATTATCAAACAATGCATCAACTTGTATTAATTGCTAAAATAATTTAAATGTGTGCTTTAAAAAAGTAGTGCGAAAATCAAGTCGCACTCCAAATTTCCATTTAATGAATGTTCTTCGCACATTTTAAATCCTCTCAGGATTTTGTGTTAAAAGGTTTTGGCAGACCTGCAGTTCCCGAAGAGTGGCGCCCTGCTAATGTAGCACCAGTCTTAATTATAATCCCGCATGCTAACTATATCCCAGACATGTGTCCTGAAGACATAAACAACTCTAGAAACCAGCTTTGTTAGCAATATAATGAGACATTTGACGACCCACAATGTTCTTGTGGACTCACAGCATGGGTTCAGAAGCCATAGGTAATGCGACATTAATTTTTTCAGTTTGTTTCCAACGCATTTGACGAAGTCTCCCATAGACCACAGAAATATTAATTGTTGTTAGATCTGTGCATAGACGCATAGACGTCTTTCATACATAACGGTATACTATACGGCTTAAGGGGAGCTATACATTATAAGAATCTATCATGGGTATCCGGTGAAGATAGGGAATTCCAGCACGAGGTATAAGTGTTTTTTATCGGAACCGAGGCTCTGCCGAGGTTCCGATTAAAACACTTATACCGAGGGTTGGAATTCCCTATCTGAACTGAATACCCATGATAGATTCTTTTTCTTGCATATAAGAGACATGTTGTGCGTTGACGCCGCCAGCTACTAACGTTTTCATATTTTCCTGCATACCGGATGTTGGCGCGCGTGAATTTTATCTCGACCCTAGGGTGAGATGGAAATATCTAGCCCCGGTAAAATGACGGATATCCTTGTCCGGTATGCAAGAATGTCGTATCTCTGCATGGTTACATGGATCTCTTCTTACTTCACTGCATGGACGCACACAGTAGCTTGTACCGGACGGAGCTGCTTCTGACTCATTAGCTGTTATGTTCGGTACAGGGCTCGCACTTATGAAGAAGAAGACATTTTAAACTATTACATAGTTTTTCATCATATAAACATACATTTTACAAATATAATTTGACCACAATAACAAGATTAGTACAGGTTCATTAATTTATGAATTAATATGAAAAAAAAAATGAAAAAAAAAGAGATATAACATGGGAAAAAATAAATATATATATATATAGGAATCAAAATCGAATATCTAATACGGTACAATAGAACAATTGTATTATAGTGAGGATGAACGAGATTATTTATCATGGTACGTCTTAAGGGTGGCCACTGCTGAGGTTTTGGATTTTTGCACTTCCGGAAATTTACATTTGTTACATTTCAAAAAGTATAATAAAACTGGAAAAAATAATTATACAGTAACAAACTAATGCCCAATAGGGATATTTTAGTGCAAAAAAAAATTGCCCAAAATTGCCCATTTTTAACATAAGCCAAAATTGGGGGTAGGGGTACAAAAGATGGTATTTCTCAAAAACCGTTTAAGATATTCACTTAATTTAAACTTTATTACAAAGACAAGTGTTAGGATATACAGAGACGGCAATAAAAAGTATTGTTCCTATTATTACAAACCTATGTCGTTATATGTCAGAGCTCGTCGAAATCTAAAAAAGCACATTTTTTTCTCAGTTTTTATTGAATATCTTTCTTATATGCACACCGACCCCCGATTTTTATTTTTTCATTCTAAAACTCAGGTCTTGTATATATTGTAGACAAAATATCTGAAAATGTTTACTGTTCCTTTATCATGAAAAATTGATTGATCACAAATTTAAAAATGCAATTTATAGTAAACTGGGTGGGGTAATGACAAGGGATGTAATAATTTTTCAGATGGTGATAAAAATACCACAACCCTTAATTTTTCGTCCTAAATTATGAACTTTTACATTTAAAAAGACGGAAAATCGATACCTGTTATGCAAACCACACTACACACATATAAGTTGCCATACACAATTTGCAGCTGATTCAGAATTTAAAACCACACTGTGAGAGTGTATTACTAAAGATTAATTTTGCGACCCATCATTTTTTTTCGTGAAACTAACTAGCAATAGGTTAGTCTTGATAAAAAAAACAGGAAACTAAAAAATTCTTCTGATACTTAAATTCAGCAGTGGGCACCCTTAAAGAGAATGCTTCTGAGATGTATTTGCTAAATTTGATAACATCTTTTTTTTTTCAGCAATGAATTTAAACTTATGGACACTCTTCTCTTTACCAAAAATATTCAGCTATTCAGAGAGGTTATTTTAATTTTTATAATTTTTTAAAGTTTTAACCAAGGCACCACCTGCCATCATAGTCTAATACAGACTGAGGAAGTATCGGGAGAAAGACAGAACTTTTGAAGATTCAGATTTACTGGTAGGCTATACAGAATATAATATAGTAACTTTTAATTCCCAATCAATGCTATCTCTGGCATTACAATCACAGTATATACTGACTTCCTATAATATCAAGCGTTCTATGGTATCACGGTAGTGTCCAATCTATAATACAGTATACATCTCTGCTAAAATATGATACTTATTTTTATGTGATGACTTTAGATACAAATAATAAAATAATTAAAAAAAAAGAAGTATATTTATCATGAATAAAAGGTCAATAAATAAAAGCATATTTCAAAATAATGCAAACATTTTGACAATTTCCTTACGATCTTTAAAATTCATCACCCCTAGTCTCCATAAATGCAGTTTTCATTACCTTGAAGGTTATAAAAGTCATTAATTTTTAGTCTGATGAGTCTGTTCACAGACATATTAATAAACAGATAGGAAACTTTCTATCTTAACCAATGAAGTAACCAAAATATCACGTGGCACCTTAACTTTTCCTTCTATCTGCTCTCTCATTTATTCACCGATTTTGATGAGAATACATCCAAAAGATTCATAGTGAATAGCAAAATGGCATTATAATAATTTATGTTTATTTTCAAACTAAGAAATTGTATAAAAAAATGTTTAAAATTTAAAATGTCATCATTTTTCGCTTTTCTCTTAAAAACCAATGTTTTGACATAGTCAAAGTTACCATCAAACTCCTTTTTTGTTCTCAATGTAAGAGAAAACAAAATACTATCATTTGAAAGAAAATTAAATTTGTGATGGTATTTGGCTTGAATGAAACGTGTATCTATAAAATTCTTCATGATATGTGTGTTAAAAGTTGGGAAATATTTTGTGAAATTTTCTAACTGTGCCTCTTGAAATTTACACAATTTTCATAGTGTCCAATCTATTTGTTATTAGTTCTGTGGTCTGTTGTAGCCTACATTATTGTTTCTAGAAATGGTCACTTATTGAATATTATACCAGTTACTAACAAATACAGGATACCCAATATGTGCATACCTTGATACCATAGAACTTTTCAAATAATAAGCTCAGTGAGAGTACCCTTCTGTTCAAATCTAATTCTGACATCTTTACGTAATATTGGTTACATTTTTTTATCATAACAAATTAGTCACAGAAAGCATTTGCTTTTTCTTTAAATATTGTTTACAGTATATTTTTTTCGTCAAAACATTTAAGTACCGTGATACAATAGAACACCAATCTACACTAATGTGACAATAAAATGAAACGTGTATTAAATACAGCACTGGATATTTCATTTGAGAATTTGTTGTTTGTCCAGTCAGGGCCTCAAAGTGCAGAAAAGAATTTCCTGTTTCTACGCGCATGCGTGAATGAAAATTAAAACATGGCCGCCGCCGTGTTGGCATTTTGTAAAATCAATCAAAACATACAGATTTTCGACGTTTACAGCATAATTCTGTAGATATACACTTGTTTATTGGCATCAAAACATGACCCCGACTTCACTCTTCACTCCCAGATACATATCTCTCTGCTAGACTCGCAATGTCGTGGTTAGGAGGTAGTTTGTCATCTTTGACAGGTCAACTTTCCAACCTGACGAAAGACATTTTGACGGAAGGTACCGAAGAAGTCAGTGGTATGTGCATCACAAAAACATGACATCAGTATTTTTGTAATTAATTGCATAATTAAATACCGCAGTTCTATTTACCAGTTAAGAAGTCCTGGGGAATACCCTGGAGACTTGTGGTACAAACGTAAAGGTACCCTGGCTAACACAAATTGAACATAGAAAGCTAGTTGTTATCAGACACCATTCTTGCATCATAATTTGCAGTCCCTTATTATTTTCCCGCATTACCTTGGCAGTGGTTTAGCGTCTACCTCCCTTGCGGGATGTCATTGGTTCGATCACCAGCCTATTCACACCAAAGACTTAGTAAAAATGGTATTAGTAGATCCATTGCTTGAACATATAAGGCCAGGAAAAAAATAGTCGTGTTTCAGGTTTCCTGCTAAAAAAAATATTTTGTGTAGGTCGATTTTCTTTATTTTTTATTTTTATTTTTTTTTACTAACGGGTCATTCTGTGTCAAATCACCCAATGAGGTAAACCGTACCCACTTCGATTTTGCTGAAATTTGGTTTATATGCTTATTTGGGCTGAAAAAGCTGATATTCCAAATTTTAGCTTGATCGGACTAACGGTTCCTGAGATACGGCCCACCCAATTTTGTGGATTTCGGCCAAAATGGGCGTGGTCACCATTATTCAAATGACCATAACTCAGTACCCGATAGGTCAAAATTGCTGAAATAAGTATTTCTGGAATGGGAATTCCACAAGGATTCCAAATCTGCCCTTATTTTTGACATAGGAGTGTTTTAAAGAGTGATTACCTTTTGACCTTGACTTTGACCTTGAATTTGACCTTGTGGCCCACGTGACCTTGAGATGAACTTTCATGAAAAAAATTAGCCCTACATGTTTTCTACACAATATCAAAATATTGGAGGTATAATATCTTTTATAAGCCTGTAAAATCAAGTCAAATATCCACACATGAGGCTGAAAATCAGTGTCTTTGCACTTAAAGCAGGATTATGTTCATGGATAAGTTCTGAGGATACATAGTAACCTGCTACAGACTTTCCTAAAGATAGCTAACTATGATTCAAACAGCAAGTCATCCTCTTTTCATCAGTCTGATCATATATTACTTATTAGGTCTCAATGAAGGTTTTCAAACTATTCGTCATCAATGACCCAGTCTTTGCACACCCTTGAAATTTTTGCGATGTCATTTTTGCTGATGCAGTAGCTTCTTGATGAGGATGAAGTAAGTGACGGTGCTTCAAGACTGCAAAGAATGTCGGAGTCTTGAATCCAACACTTACCCTTCGAAGATGGCCATTGGAACTGTTTAGCAGGTCCATGTGGATGCATGAAATCTATCCTACTGTCTCCGAATTCTTTTGAAATTTCTGTTTTTGATATATGAACCAACTTAATGCCGGTATCATACGACAATTGCATTGACTTTAATATCAACAATTGCCGCAATGTTATATGCCGCTAACCTCTCAAATTATATTCTACTTTCGCCTAGGAGTCCAATACTTCACGACGAGAGTAAATTCTGTCTCTAGTCCATCTACTGTCATGTGTCGTTTGTATGTATAGTAAGTCTCAGTTGTGCATTTGATGATATAATACCATTTTAAAGAATCTGATATTTTATTAACTTTTAATGTTAGACAATAATAATATCATTTAAACTCTGTTTTTATATTAATGGATATAATTAGAAATATGAAACCATGTGTAATGGGCATATCTTTATTTCATTTAAAAATATACGCATTTATCGTGGTTACATCAAGGATATCAATGCTAATTAAATGAGTCTAACAGAATTTATATATTCTAAGGAGTTTAGCTAACGCTAGCTAGAGTCTTCATTTTCAAAACTTGCTTTGATAATATTGTCACCGACAAACTGAAACGGCGAATGCAATAAGTTCTATTTAAATTTTTAAGTTGAGCGCTCAAACTTGATAGATTGTATTTGTTTCAAATGGTTCAAACAGATAAGCAATTAACATAACGTATATTTGATAATTTATATGTAATATATATAGTTTGTATACAGTCAATATTTGATGTAACCACGATAAATGCGTATATTTTTAAATGAAATAAAGATATGCCCATTACACATGGTTTCATATTTCTAATTATATCCATTAATATAAAAACAGAGTTTAAATGATATTATTATTGTCTAACATTAAAAGTTAATAAAATGTCAGATTCTTTAAAATGGTATTATATCATCAAATGCACAACTGAGACTTACTATACATACAAACGACACATGACAGTAGATGGACTAGAGACAGAATTTACTCTCGTCGTGAAGTATTGGACTCCTAGGCGAAAGTAGAATATAATTTGAGAGGTTAGCGGCATATAACATTGCGGCAATTGTTGATATTAAAGTCAATGCAATTGTCGTATGATACCGGCATTAAGTTGGTTCATATATCAAAAACTTGCAAATGGCTTCCAGACAGGCTAATTAGGGGATTACACTTCCTGTACAGGGAGTACACTTCCTGTCCAGGGAGTACACTTCCTGCCCAGGGATTCTAGAGTCGAAATTAAACCTTTTCAGCCTCAAGTGTGGATATTTGACTTGATTTTACAGGCTTATAAAAGATATTATACCTCCAATTTTTTGATATTGTGTAGAAAACATGTTGGGCTAATTTTTTTCATGATAGGTCATCTCAAGGTCACGTGGGCCACAAGGTCAAATTCAAGGTCAAAGTCAAGGTCAAAAGGTAATCACTCTTTAAAAAACTCATATGTCAAAAATAAGGGCAGATTTGGAATCCTTGTGGAATTCCCATTCCAGAAATACTTATTTGAGCAATTTTGACCTATCGGTTACTGAGTTATGGTCATTTGAATAATGGCGGCCACGCCCATTTTGGCTGAAATCCCCAAAATTGGTTGGTCCGTATCTCAGGAACCGTTAGTCCGATCAAGCTAAAATTTGGAATATCAGCTTTTTCAGCCCAAATAAGCATATAAACCAAATTTCAGCAAAATCGAAAGGGGTACGGTTTACTTTTTACATTTTTTTGGGTGATTTGACACGGAATGACCCTAACGTCATGGCTCCCATTATCGTGGTATATCGTGGTGAAACGTGAACTGCGCTACAACCATTCTTAATTGTTCTCGATTTCAATGACCTCTGAATTCAGTAATATATCATCTTTGTTTACATCGACAAAATTGTCTCCCGTTAATCACTTTTTACCGGATGTTGTGAACTATTCCGATTGGGTCGGAAGATTCCATTATTGATAGAGGGTCCCCATTATCGTGGCAATTCGAAAATTGATTCAAATCAGACATTTGAAGGGTAAACCATGTTGTGAAGTTAATAAAAACTTTATTCAGACAAGGTTTAATAGATGTAAACATGATTTACACATATAATATCAGCTAAATCTTAAACTGGATAATTGTACCGGACACGACTTTTTGCGTATTGCATCAGATCAAATGACCAGCTCATGGTTTTGCTACTGTACCGTATAAACTCCAAAAATTAAATTGTACATATCGTAAGATTTTTGATTAAATATAGGCATTTTTTTATGTTCTATAATTATTTTAAATCAAAAACACAATGTTCAAAAGCCAGTCCATGACCGCTCTTTTTTTCAATTTGAAACCCACACATCAAGAATTTGGCTTGGCAGAGTCAATGCTCTTTATTATAGGAAGTACGGTATGTGCTTCGCAATGCCTTTTTATGAATACCCCTTCAGAAAAAATGAAATAGTCCGAACTGGTGTGACCCAGTAGAAGCAGCGTCTGCATTCTGGGACAACAGACAGACGAATGTAAACACGAAATAACTTTGTTAGGGGATATATATGAGGTAGAAACATTGTCCAAACTTAAAAAACAGTTGTTCTTTAACAGATTTTTACTTTTTTTAATACTCAGTCAGAGCTCTAACCTGAAACAGTTACAAGTTTTAAAACTACTGGAAGTTATTAAAATGCCAAATTATTATCTCCCTTTGTTTTAGAGTAGCAGATACTTTTCCCCAAAAACATTTGTAACCTAAATCAGTTACCAAGATCATTTGCTAATAAATCGAAATAGTTGCCAAATGTGCAGTGTTTATTTTTGTCTGAGTACTTATTATTAAGGATAAATACATCTTCATCAAGATCCAATAGCAGTTGTTCACTAATTATCATGTTGGAGCCTACAAAATGTTTTTTAAAGAATTTTATTGCATAACAGTAGGTAACTTGAGAGGCTTTGCGCATTGGATTTTCATGGATGCTCATAGAATTTTATTGCATTGTTGTAAAGTTGAATAATCACTCTACCTGGAGAAAATTATATATATACAGGGACAATTCCTGTACAGAAGATAGAATGCATCTAAACTTGAATGATTTTGTGGTAGTAACTGCTTCTGGTTACTATCCCAGTTTTAGTGTTTTTTTTAATAACAGTCACAGGTTATGAAAAACGTAACTGTTTAAGGTTAGAGCTTTGACTGATACTAGTCTTTAGGAAAATTGATGCAGTTGATTTACTTTTTATATTCCAACAGTGTTGGGGATTCCCTTCTGGTAAAAATAGCTCACGAGTTGTGACGTCACTCATCGTCATATATAATAAATATTGCGTGTAATGACGTACCACGATAATAGGAATACCACGATAATGGGGGTCATGACGTTACAGGAAGGTAGAAATTACAACCAGAAAACATAATTCTAAACTGATTACTCTGATTTGAGGGCCTCAATGATGTATATATTAATATATATAAATATAATTTAAAATTGCTCCAAAATGGACTTTGAACTCATCACATGAAGATGGGAAAGAAACGTCACACAGTAGAACAAACATGCATTTGTTTAGTATTTCAATTTTATAAACATTCATCGTGTGAGCCGAAGAGTACATTTGACTGTTTTTAGCTCGACTGATCAGAGATCAGCAGAGCTTATGCCGTGGTCCGTCTGTCCGTCCGTCTGTCCGTAAACGTTTGTTTGAAACTACTGGATGGATATTCATGAAACTTTACAGAAATGTTGCCCATGAAGTTTAGTTGATCCTAGCAAAAATTCATGTTGATGTGAAATCCAAGATGGCCGCCAAAGCTAAAAATAGATTTAAAGTTTGTAGCGACTACTTCTTGAAAACTATAAGTGATATTGATATGGGACTTTTTCTAAAATGATCAGCATGATACGATGTTGGTCCTTGTCAAAAATCGTTTTGATTCGACGTTAAACATGGATGCCAGTGGCCATCTTTGTTTACATAGAGTTATATAGTAAGAACTTGTAGCGACTACTCCTCTGAAACTACTTGGCAGATTTTCATGAAACTTTACATGTATGTTGCTCTTGATGTCTAATTGATCCTAGCAAAATTTCAGATTGGCCAGAAATTCAAGATGGCCGCAACAGATAAAAATAGATTTTTAAAAAATAAGTTTGTAGCGACTACTTCTTGAAAACTATAAGTGATATTGATATGGGACTTTTTCTAAAATGATCAGCATGAAATGATGTTGATCCTAGTCGAACATAATTGTGATTTGACGTTAAACATGGCTGCCAGTGGCCATTTTTGTTTACATAGAGTTATATAGTAAAAACTTGTAGCGACTGCTCCTCTGAAACTACTTGATAGATGTTCATGAAACTTCACAGGAATGTTGCTCTTGATGTCTAGTTGATCCTAGAAAAAGTTCAGACTGGCCGAAAATTCAAGGTCGCCGCCACGGCTAAAAATAGGTTTGAAATAAATAAATTTGTAGCGACTACTTCTTGAAAACTGTAAGTGTTATTGATATGGGATGTTTTCTTAAATGATCAGCATGACATGATGTTGATCCTTGTCGAAATTTATTTCGATGCGACTTTAAACATGGCCGACATGGCCGCTAGCGGCCATCTTTGTTAACATAAATTTATATAGTAAAAACTTGTAACGACTACTTCTCTGGGACTACTTTACGAATTTTTATGAAACTTCACAGGAATGTTGCTCTTGATGTCTTATTGATCCCAGAATTTTTTAGGTCGGCCGGAAATTCAAGATGGCCACCACGGCTAAAAATAGATTTTCAAAAAACAAGTTTGTATCGACTACTTCTTGAAAACTATAAGTGATATTGATATGGGACTTTTTCTAAAATTATCAGCATGACATGGTGTTGGTCCTTGTCGAAAATCGTTTTGATTCGATGTCAAACATGGCTCTCAGTGGCCATCTTTGTTTACATAACGTTATCTAGTAAAAACTTGTAGTGACAGTACTACTCCTCTGTAACTACTTGACGTATTTTCATGAAACTTCACAGGAATGTTGCTCATGATGTCTTATTGATCCTAGCAAAATTTCAGGTCGGCCGGAAATTCAAGATGGCCGCCACGGCTAAAAATAATTTTCCAAAAAACAAGTTTGTAGCGACTACTTCTTGAAATCAAAATCAATCAGTAGAGCTTCAAGGTCATTCATTGACCTCTTGTTTATTGTGTTGCTAGGGAAAATACATATTGAAGCCTTCATATGAAGGATGAACCTCCCCGTTATTATCGGTCACCAATTTGTTGGTAGTAATACAGCTAATATAACTCCTGGCCTCTTGGTGGTCGCATTTAGTGACCTTGAAGGCCATAAGCCTTGTTGCGGCAGCCATTGCCGGGTAAAAACAAGCGTAAACATCCGAGATACACCAATCGCAGTATTTCCGTCGGACTAAAGCATTGACGAATACAGAACGAAAACAATATCATCTTCATCGTGGCACAATTTGTTTTCTTTGTGTTTTTGAAACAGGGAAAAAAAGGTTAGGGTCAGGACAAATATAGGGTCTGTCAGGAACCTGAAACACGACTATTTTTTTCTTGGCCTAAAGGCTAGTGCTAGACTGCTAGGAATTGTCGACACCTGTGTCAGTTTAATATGACTATGAATGTAAGCCTACGTATAGTGCTTGCAAATTAAAATACATGTCTACAAACGAGAGAGGATTTTTGATATGTGCTGTCCTCCGACGTGCATACCGGTACGCGTTTGACTTTTTAGCTTGACTATTCGAAGAATAAGAGAGCTTATGTAATCACCCCGGCGTTGGCGTCGGCGTCGTCCCACATCAAGGTTTGCGTGTAAGCTGTGTTTACAAGTCTATATCTCTTACATTTCTTATCCTAGCACAACCAAATTTGGCCATGTTACATTAATTGTTACATATAAAACAATTTAGATTAAATTCAGATACACAGATGAAATATCAATAAAAAAAATAAAATGAGGCCACAATAAAAATTGCCAGATATCAGCTCCCTCCTCAAGTTGCCTGTCGACCACAGATTTCTTTAAAATGACAGCAATTTTGGATTAAAACAGATAAAAATAATAAAATTTCACACATGATTTTATATCGGCCCGAGTTTCTATACAAGCCCCGTCCCCCAACCCCACCCCCACATTGTTTTCTGATGGTATATACTAGCTATATAATTTATTATTCTCTGAAAAATCGAATAGTCGAGCTGCGCTGTTCTCCGAAAGCTCTTGTTTATGTGTGGACTTTTCGCAGAAATTCTCTGCGCTAAACATAGTCAATTTCAACTGATACACTGTACAACTTACCTGAAGTGAAGAATGATCATTTGTTATCCATTTCACACTAAAATTTTAATCCAAAAAACATTTTGATAAAAAAGTACATTAGTTTAAATCTATCGTATAATCCCTAATAAACGCCCCTGGGGGTGCATAACAGGCGTAACATTTTTGAAAAGGGGGGTGTTTATTTGAGACCAAAAATACATAATTTAACTTTTAAATCGGACATCATGTAATGATTTTCTTTACCAAGAACCAAAATCTGCATGTCAGTCAATCACTTATTGCATCGGATTTTAAGTTTTCTAGTGATTTTTTTGTGTTCCATTGTGAATGAAATAGATTAAGTTGCACCTTTTGGTAAGTTTAAAAAAAAAAAATTCTGAAAAAATGGTGAGGAAAGGGTGGGGCGTTTATTAGGGGAGGGGCGTTTATTAGGGATTTCACAGTAGGTAATATGCATTGGTTGAATGGCAAAACATAGGTGTCTTGCGCAGTGACCTCATACAAGAAAATGTTTATACACGGCCAGGTCATATTCGCAATATTGTGATAGATAATGTACATATATCTAAATTTGCCATAAATGTTTATTGATTAGGTAAGAGTGTTTATTTAGAGTTTCGTTGTGGTTTATTTGAGATAATAGTTTTTAAACGAGTACAGTGTGCGTTCTGAAATTGTCTACACGTTTTTTGATCAAATGCAATGAGACGTCACAGGTTCAGGGGTTCCACTAATTTTCAAATCAAGGAAGTTCAAACTTCCTTCATGTCAATGTTGGAAGTTCAAGGGAAAATTTAAGGAAGTTCACACTTAACGCAACATCACCGTTCGAATTAGTGTTTGTGTTAATAAAATTTAAATAACTATGCATAGTTCATGTTCTTTAAATGTGTTTTTAAAACATTTAAAGTACATAATTTATGGATATTTTTTTAATTTATTAAATTATTTATTAAATTTAATTATATTAAATAGCTTCATGTTTGTATGCAGTTTAAGTTTATTGAATTTATCATCAGTCAATATTTAACCCTTTCTTAAATTTACTCATATTTTTACTCATTTTCATAAATAAAAGATGTTCTATTATGCTTTAAAATTGCTTCTCGCCGTATACAAACAATCATATAAATCGGCAGCTAAGATTTTATTCAAAACAATAACTCGATCGGCAAACTGTTGCATCTTCATAATCAGCTAATGTCTCGTAATCCGTTTGCCAATAAACAAACAAACGCATACAAATAACCTACCTTTCATAATTAGTCAATCAGTCACAACGTCAAAGTAAACATTCGCGCTGAATGCAAACAATCGCAAACAATCATTATAAATCGGCAGCGTAATATTTTATTTAAAACAATTACACGTTCGGTTAAGGTATCTGTAATAAACAAACAGGTGCATAAAACGAACCTGCCTTTCATAATTAGTCAATCGGTCACTAAGGTCAAAGTAAAAATTCGCGCTGAATGCAAACAATCGCAAACATTCATTATAAATCGGCAGCGTATTCCGTAATATTTTATTTAAAATAATTAGGTGCATAAAACGAACCTGCCATTCATAATTATTCAATCAGTCATCAATTAAACGTAATCCACTTTAATCCCATTAATTAATTGCCACACTTCTTTGAACCCAGAAGCGATGTTTGTTTACATTATACTTGACACAATACACGATTCAATTTACACACGTGGCTAACCCCATAATAAAACTGGATCCAACCGGTTTCACCTGTCGAACGCTGTCACAGTAACACAGTGGGTGTTAATTTAATAGCTTTACAACTTGACTGTGCAGCGTTTGGATGTAATTGGACCCGATGGGCGGAGCTATACCGATGATTTAACCAATTTGACACTGACAGCTGTACGCCCGCGGTAAAGAAAGTCGGCGTACATTGATGTTTTTGGAAGTTCAGTGTACTTCTTTGATCTCAATTTTCGGCGTATAACTCAAATTTTCGGGCATAAAATACGGCCGTACGGCCATTAACGGAAGCCCTGCAGGTTGCATCTATAAACATTCGTATGTAAAAAAGGCATCCAAGATGTTAAATAAATGAGCCTACCTAGAAAAAAGCAAGTGTCTGTGAGGCTCTAACTCCAATTTATGGATTTAGAGTTTACAATTTGCCAACCACTGGTCTCCGTCTAGAATCAGAGCAGCACATCAACTACTTTTAAAGAGGTATTTAGAGACATCGAAGATCAGCAGAGCTTATGCCGTGGTGCGGTGTCCGTCTGTCTGTCCGTCAGTAAACTTTTTTTGTAGCGATCTGTCTGTCCGTCAGTAAACTTTTTTTTGTAGCGACTACTCCTCTGAGACAACTGGATGGAATTCAAAAACGATCAGCATGACATGATGTTGGTCCTTGTCGAAAATCGTTTTGATTCAATGTTTATCTTTGTTTACATAGAGTTATATAGTAAAAACTTGTAGCGACTACTGCTTCGAAAATACTTGACGGATTTTCATGAAACTTCACAGGAATGTTGCTCTTGATGTCTAATTGCTCCTAGCAAAGTTTCAGGTTGGCCGGAAATTCAAGATAGATGCCATGGCTAAAAATAGATTTTTAAAAAACAAGTTTGTAGCGACTTCTTCTTGAAAACTCTTTGTGATATTGATATGGGACTTTTTCTAAAATGATCAACATGACATGACGTTGATCCTTGTCGAAAAAATCGTTTTGATTCAACATTAAACATTGCTGCCAGTGGCCATCTTTGTTTACATAGAGTTATATAATAAAAACTTGTAGCGACTACTCCTCTACATGACGGATTTTCATGAAACTTCACAGGAATGTTGCTCTTGATGTCTTGTTGATCCTAGCAAGATTTCAGGTCGGTTGGAAATTCAAGTTGGCCACCACAGCTAAAAATAGATTTTTAAAAAACAAATTTGTAGTGACTCCTCAGGGTTCCGGAAATAGAGTTGACCGACGCCCCGGGCAAGTGGATTTTGGGTGCGGGCAAGTGACCTTCGCAAATCTGGTTGCCCGCCACTTGCCCGATGGACATTTGCATTCCAGAACAAATCAAGTAGCAAACTAGCCATATCGGAATTTCATTTTGATAACTGAATAAAACTGGCTGCTGTTTTTCGCCGCTAGCGATTGTTAATAAGATCAAACAACTTTCGGTACAATCAACAATCTCGCCCTAGGCAGCTTAATTTGTGGCATTATTTCAATAAACAACTAATTAGCCCACACGCGCATTTCACACCGTTTGAAAACAACACATCGAGACAATCGTCAGACGTGTGTCCATCTGCCAATGAAATCGCGTCAATTATGTCCGTGACCTTCCAACCATAAACATAGCTACTTTCAGAAATTATGTTCAAAAATCTCTGAACGTCATTTGGACCTTCCACCAAGCAAATCAAAAAACTCTTTCTTAATTTGCAATTTTAATGTGTCAAAATAATGATTGACAGACCCACGTGACATTGTGTTTTTGTTTAGATAATTTTGATGAAGATTTTTTCGTAACGAAAATACATTTCTTTTACTCGAAGCACTCGTTTATCATTGCGCTTTTATGAGGTATTTGGTGTATTTCATTGATATAGTCTGTAATTAAACGTATATGGAAGTGCATACTACACAAATAAGTTGCATAACTTAGCGATATGCGCATGTCATGGGTTTTCGCGATTTCAGAACGATCACGGAACCCTTTTCTCAAGTTCTGAACTTTCGCTTTTGATAAATAAGGTTACTGCTACTACTTCTTAAACAATTCTAAGGGAACCCTAGTAAGGGAACCCCTATTCATGCCTCTTGCTTTCATCTAATTCCCTTTAGTTAAAATACAAAGCCGTAGGAGTGTTACCATGGTTGCAGAAATTGGGGACCAAGTGAATATTTTTAATAACGTTTTTGTCTTGTTTCTTTGCTTGACGCACATTTAAAATACAATAGCTTCTTTTTTTTTCTGTCAACTGGTTAATTGTACACACTGTGACATTAAAAGTTCCATACACTAGCTGCCAAGCATTTTTTTTGGATGGTCATAAAAAATGATGGGGTTGTGTGTATGGTGATTGGTAGGGTGGGAGGGTGGAATAAAATGAGTTTGTATACTGTCTCATCATTTTATGATTTAAGTAACACAAATATGTAATAGACACAAAAGAAGAAAATGCAACCATTTGATTTTTTTACATGAATAAATACAATGTATTTCAACAAATTCATAAAATACATTTTCCCTTCCTTTTCTAAGTATAATGGTCCAAATTATGTGGCGGTCCGTCCCGTTTAACACGAATAATGGTACAGCGCCAATTTTTGGGGCAATTACGTGTTCTTAAATGTGGGGCAAGTGACATTATGGGCTTGGAAAGTGACTTTTGAAAATCCACTTGCCCTGGGCAAGTGGATTTTCAAAATATTTCCAGAACCCTGCTCCTCCTTGAAAACTGTAAGTGATATTGATATGGGACTTTTTCTAAAATGATCAGCATGACATGGTGTTGGTCCATGTTGAAAATCATTTGGATTTGATGTTAAACATGGCTGCCAGCGGTCATCTTTGTTTACAAGAGTTATATAGTAAAAACTTGTAGCTACTCCTCCTCTGAAACTACTTGACGATTTCCATGAAACTTCACAGGAATGCTGATCTAGCTTTCAAAACCTATCAGTAGAGGTTCAAGGTCATTGACCCTTCAAGGTCATTGACCTTTTGTTAAGGATGGCCTTGTAGTAATTTTTAGCTTTACTGATCAGAGATCAGCAGAACTTGCCGTGGTGCGGTGTCCGTCGTCCATCTGTCCGTAAACTTTTTTTTGTAGCAACTACTCCTCTGAAACTACTGAATGGATTTTCATGAAACTTTACAGAAATGTTGCCTATGAAGTCTAGTTGATCCTAGCAAAAACTCGTGTTGATGTGAAATCCAAGATAGCCACCAAATCTAAAAATAGATTTTTAGCTCTACTGATCAGAGATCAGCAGAGCTTATGCCGTGGTGCGGCGTCTGTCTGTCCGTAAACTTTTATTTGTAGCGACAACTCCTCTGAAACTACTGGATGGATATTCATGAAACTTTACAGAAATGTTGCCCATAAAGTCTAGTTGATCCTAGCAAAAATTCATGTTGATGTGAAATCCAAGATGGCCACCAAAGCTAAAATTAGAGTTTTAAAATACAAGTTTGTAGCGACTACTTCTTGAAAACTGTAAGTGATATTGATATGGGACTTTTTCTAAAATGATCAGCATGACATGATGTTGATCCTTGTCAAAAATCGTTTTGATTCAACGTTAAACATGGCTGCCAGCGGCCATCTTTGTTTACATAGAGTTATATAGTAAAAACTTGTAGCGACTACTACTCTGAAACTACTTGACGGATTGTCATGAAACTTTACAGGAATGTTGCTCTTGATGTCTTATTGATCCTAGCAAAATTTCAGATCTGCCAGAAATTCAAGATTGCCGTCACAGCTAAAAATAGATTTTTAAAAAATAAGTTTGTAGCGACTACTTCTTGAAAACTATAAGTGATATTGATATGGGACTTTTTCTAAAATGATCAGCATGACATGATGTTGATCCTTGTGGAAAATTATTTTGATTCGACTTAAACATGGCTGCCAGTGGCCATCTTTGGTTACATAGAGTTATATAGTAAAAACTTGTAGCGACTACTCCTCTGAAATTACTTGACGGATGTTCATGAAACTTCACAGGAATGTTGCTCTTGATGTCTAGTTGATCCTAGAAAAATTTCAGGTCGGCCGGAAATTCAAGATGGCCGCCGCAGCTAAAAATAGATTTAAAATAAATAAGTTTGTAGCGACTACTTCTTCAAAACTATAAGAGATATTGATATGGGACTTTTTCTAAAATGATCAGTATGACATGATGTTGGTCCTTGTCGAAAATCGTTTTGATGATTTTTCATGAAACTTTACAGGAATGCTGATCTAGCTATCAAAAACCAACACTTTCTCACCTGACAAGCTGAGCTCCCAGCGAGATTCAACCTGAGTGACAGAAGAATGTGATTTGCTTGAATATTAACTGGTCTGATTGATAAAGGAAGTACAAGTTAATAAAAATAGGAATGGTGCGCTGCAATATTATGCTTTCTCATGAACAGTTTATGTTTCATACCATGATTTAATATCAGTACAATACTTATAATGACCAGTCTAAAGTTAGTCTCGACTGTATCTTGTATATATCTTACTTGCATATATCAGCCTGGTCAGATTAAGACGATTTTAATCGCGCGTTTTTTCACACACATGAAGTCGAGGTTTTCGTGATGTTAGGTTGTGAATAAACATGACAACTCTCTTGATACACCAGTTACACTTTTTGATGTCATCTGCTGCTTTCCACAAGTTAACCCTTAACCCGCTACACATATATAATGGACTGTTCTTTCTTGGAATCAAGACCATTCCATTTATGTGATACAGCGAGTTGCTCGCAGGCTGATATGGGTTGACAATGGATGCAAAGGCTATTATAGTCGTGCTTAGCTGGTTAAGGGTTAAAAATAAGAAATTAACCTTTGATTAACTAGAAAATAAGTTTTATGAAAGTCTCGTTGTATCTCTCAAAAACATTCCAAAATTGCTCCCAACATGAGGGGCGATTTCAAACTTCTTTTTTCCCCAGGCCTTGGTTCTGATGATCATAGGAGTGAAAAAATCAGAAGCAGGCAAGGTGACCAGGGCTTGTCTAAAGTGGGCTTCCTTTTAGTTCAAATGATGTACATGTACTACCAAATTCAGAATCCGTCGGGCTGACCATAAAACCTACCCAATAAAAAGGGCCCTACCCAAAACTTTTTATAGCAATTCTTTAACATTATTATTATTATTTTCAGTATATTTTCCTTTAATTTCTTAAGGTGTTTACTGTCCTTTGCATAAAGATTTAAATCGCCTACCTACACATTTGGGTCTGGAAACGGCTAACAAATATTTTTTTAAGGATGACCTTAGACATCCGGTATTTTGCAGCAAACTATAAAGTGTTGATTGAAAGTCCTTTTTTCTATTACACAGAATCAAAGTCAATTTCCCATTAAAAACAACAATGAAATAGAAAATTCCATATACATGTACCCTCAGTTAAAGTGCACTCGACGATTGACAATAGGGATGACGCCTATTCATTTTGGGTCAGTAGGTCAAAGGTAAAAGTTTCCATAACCAGGTTATGAAAAACCTTGTACGCAAGATAACGTTTTAACCTCTGAAGCCATGCTCATCAAAACAAAGGTCACGGTTGCCATTAACTGATCATGAGAAATATTGTTTGCACTACAAATCTGCAACCTCTGTAGTATCATTTATCTTTCCATGGTGACATGATGACCCCTATTCGTTTTGGGGTCAGTAAGTCTTAGGTCAAGGTCACCATGACCTGATCATGAAAAACCTTCTCTGTGTGATAATCCTTTATCCTCTGTAACCACATTCTTCAAATGTCACAGATAGATAGTCCACATTGTGCGGATGACCCTTACTCCTTTATGGGTTAGTAAGTTTAAACATATTTATTTTACATCGATTGCAAAACAAGTTCTTGCAACTTAGATTAATCACTCTCGATGGCCTCCTGGGTAGAACCGTTACTAAGCAATGTGGATTAATTATCTTGCTGAAGGATAAATAACATGGCCATGGCGAGGATCGAACCCATGACCTCTCAATCTGGAGTTTGGCGCTCTACCACTGGACCACACACTCCACTTATTAGTATGTAAGTAAGGCTCAAGGTTGCCATAACCCTGATCATGCCTCATGATTACTATTAATATTATTATAAGACCAATAACTGTTTACTAGGTCAATAAGTACATCCGTGGATGTAAGGGTAAAGACGCTGCATTTCAAACTTTCTCATTTATCACCGCTGCGGGTTTGAATCCCACTTGGAGCTCGAATTCTAAGTGAGAAAGTGTTGAATGTTATGAATGGCAGGACCACTAGAAATCGCCCATCATATATGGTCCAAACAATGCTTAACGATTACGTTAAACACCGTTTAATCAGACGTTCCATCAGTAGGTCAGTCCGTATTAGAGAAAACTGTTCTGGCACCTTTTAAATAATGTTATACTGGTCACATTTATAATAACAGTCCGATGAATTCGAGGCAGGTATATACACATGCTTGTTTTTCATGGACTCGGTTCTTATCAGTATTTTGAACGTTGTCATGAAGGGACTTTTATCAGAGTAGATGGAGGGAATTAGCGATGTGAGTCGTGTCTCTAGTAACAGAGATATGAAATAATTTATAACCGTCTTTGTCATGTACTGTATTGCGGGTTTGATTTAACGGTTTTAGCCGTTTAGGGCCGTCTGATATACAGCGGTTGTACAGGGCAGAAAATATATTGTAATAGTTATTGCGGTATGTTGTTTTCTTGTGATTTATGAAGGCGTATTGAAGAATCGTCCATTGTGCTGTTTGGTTGATGTTTGGTAGTCTAAAGTGCAGAGCTTTTAATAATGATTGTTAAATTTTCGGGCAAAACTTTAATAAAAGGCTTTATACTTAGACTTTTAACCATTATCTTTTGAAAAATTCCCGCAAAACGCTAATGGGTGCATTACACTCCCGCCATCATTTTTTTTCAAGGCTGAAATCTCAAATAGGTAATGTTATAGGTAGTGATGTACCGATAAATCGATTGTATCTGATCGTCAGTTACTTAGGCATCCGTTATGACGATCGATTATGAGTTGATAATCGATCATGAGTAAAATCTAAAAATGCACTTTAATTGATGTTAGAAATGAAGATGATTATCCAAGCGACAACAGTGGGGAGATACACTTGTGAAAATGAGCATATATATATACAGTTAAATATACATACCATTATGTATTAATATCAGTTAGAACTGTTTTGCTGATTAAAATGAAATAACAATCATGACATAAAAAACAAGATAGGAAAGAATACATGCTTAATCAAAAACTTTTCTAAGTTCAGATTACTTGCACATTTCATACTTCATATTGACTAACCGATTGTAACCGATGATTGGTTGTAAATTTCTCAACCGCTTGCCCATCACTTAAGTTATAGGTGTTATTTATTGTTAGCAGTGAACTTTTGTCAGAAATCATTGACTGTTTCAATTTACTTTTAGGTTCTTACGAACGTTGAGAGGTATACAATACTGGTTCTACCCAGGAAAAATGGGGTGGTACTACACAAAAAAATGACCGTTGTATTATGGTCTATAATGACGTAAAATGCTATTCAAACAAAAACATACTACCATTGAGGTTTACTGTGATGAGACTTAAATAAACTGTCTTATCTATTTATATTCCGAAAATACTGATTAAATGAGAGGTGCACCATAATATGTTAGCTCATGATGCACTTCAGACATTATGTACACACTACACCTTATGTGACTGCTTGCGCAATATTGACTCGTAATTCACATATAAATATACCTCCATTGTGAAGCAGGACAAAGCACCCCTGGTAAGCATGAAAGGGGTAACATCCTGCGTTTCGTGGGATGCTAGGGGTGCGACTTTAAATTGGCAAATTATAATAATGATATTTTCTATTGTAAAGGACCTAAACATAATGAATAATCCAAAAAAAAACACTCAATATTAATAAAAGAAATTGAGGCTTTTTTCAGGTTTTTGGGGAAAAGGACCCTTGTAAAGTTGGGAAATTTCTATCGTAAAAACGACCGAATTGGGATTTTTTTCATCGACAAAATGGCCAATTGAGAATTGTTTACGTCAACATTTTGTAAGTTATGGCGAGGTAAAAACCTAAAAGGTATTATTAGGAACACTATTACATCAATAACATACCACTGATATTGATTAGTATGTAACATAACGGATTTATCATGTCAATCTGTGTAATTCTGCCAAGAAACGGGGTGCCTGAGATAAAATCTTATCTTGGCAGTTACTTTCCTATCCCATCGGGTGCACCTCTTTTGATGACGTCAGCACCTATTTTGATGATGTCTGGGTATTTTTTTATGGGAAAAAAAGGTAAATTTAGTAAATAGATATCATGTTAGTGCCTGATCGTTATCCAATATATCAAGTTCGGCACGAAAAAAAAAAAAGTCCTCAACACAGCCTTAGGCTTTTTTTTTTTCTCAGCCTCACCTGATAAACTAGATGTGATCAGGCACCAACATGATATTCTCTATGTATGAGTACAACATACATGTAAAAATAAAATCTTTTATTTTTTTGAGATTGGGATTATTTTTTTCTCTCAATAATTTGGAAAAAAGACATTATTTTGCATTGGGAACAGGTCCTTATTTCGGCCCTGTAGAACACCCAGAAAAAGCCCTGTAAATCATTTTGCTCAGTAGTATGTGCTATCCTAGGTTACTCGCCAGAGTTAATTTTAGCATTTTAGATCCGATTCCATTCAAAATCTGTGGTGAATTCAATTTTTTAGTCTTAAACAACTCATACACCATATTTTACTGTATTTGAACATTTTTAGATTCTTTTAGAAAATTCAAGATGTACCCCCTTTAACTAAAGTGCCAGTACAACTCTCCTATATTAATATTGACTATCCTTTATTGTATAGAAAGACACACATACATTGTAGTCATTGTAAACTGTGTACAAAGTCATTGTGTATAAATAATTAAACTGGGTTACAAACTAAAAATACTGATAGATCAAATTAGCCAGGGAATCAATTTTGGCAGGGATTATAGTGAGTGTGTGTATATTGCACGATTCAAACTTTTTCCGTTGGATATTCAAATATTTGAATATGCGATGAGTCAGTCGTTTCCTCGAAGATCCTAATATGTGTTTGTTTATCTGTGGTATATGATGACCTATAAGACACTACTTCAGAACTTTGATTCTGGTTAGCAGTTGAGGACTCAATTTGGGTGGTTTAGCAATTGAGGACTTCATTCAGACGGTTTTAGAGATATTCGATAGCCTCTTGGTGGTACAAGCAATTAGTGGTATTTGCATATTAATTGACTTAAAAAATGAGTATGGAAATTACATCATACAGGTAAAAATGGGTTGGATTTGGTCAAGATGCATGCTGTGTATATTTTAACGACTGTTAAGTAGTCGTTTGTTTTATTGTAAAGAGTGCTTGATTGATTGATTTGCTGGTGTTTTTCTTGTAATATCTGAATTATTAAGAACTGTTTGCGTTGTCACATACCAGGTACATGCTTGTTCAAGTTGATCTGTAATAGATTTTCACAGTCTGAAATGTCTGCGCTGCATGTGGCTGCCGACAAGAAAAATCTGAATGAGTACAAACTCGTGTTCGTTTTGTATGCAATTCTCATTTTGTTTTATAATTTGTACATGTAGATCAAATAAGACCTCCTATTATATCTTACTGGTTGGTTAGTTGAATGGGGTTTTACATTATTTTCAGCACATTTTAGGCTACATGTACGACGGTTGATTTTTTTGTGGTGGAGGCAGATCACCCACTTTTCTGAGTAGAACCAGTACTGTATACCTCCCTCCATCTGTAAAAATTGACACTTTCTCACATATCTTACGAGATACATTAAAGTAAATAATTGGTCTCAAAGTTGTGTAACTTTTAATATTTCAACTTATAGGTGGACATAGTTGCTGCCAGAGATAAGAATACCTGTGAAAGCTTGGTTGTTATCAATCATTTCAAGGGCTCTTTAAGGTCTCTTACCTGTCGACCAATCAGAAATCGGCATCATGTTATCAGTGCTGCCATATTTGGGCGTTGTGACCAGGTGATCTGAACGCCATATCAATGTAACGAGAGTGTATGTTTGTCTTACAGATCATGTGACAGAGTTACGACTGTGCCAGGAGAAGCTCAAGGAGTTGGATACGCTGTGTGTGAGCCAAAAAATCGAGGTACGTAAATTATTCTTACCTACACATTTTTAGAGAAACTTTTATTCCATCAAGCTTGAAAATCAATATGTGGAACTGGGTAACATATATATGCAGTACGAGTTAGTTTACGTTGCACCCATACGCACTTGTGTTCGCTAAAATATTCAAAGTGTAGTAATTGTTTGCACCGAATATCAAATTCAACTTGAAAATCAAGGTATGTAATCATTTTTAGAAAAACTTTTATTACATAAAGAGCCCTTCACAGCCAATATGGAAATGGATAGTTTCGGTCAAAATAGAATTAATTATTAGCAATACAATCCATGAAATCAGAATGTCCTAAGAGGATACTTTTGAATTGAAATTCTGGTTTGACTTAAATGTGTGCGGTTTTGCATTATTTTTTTTCGTTGGTGAGGTTCTAACCTTAATAAGGTATGTATGTACATATATTTCCTTAAAACTACTTTTTATTCAAAATACTTGTTATAATAAATATATATAAAAATATCTCATTTCTAGTATGGCAACTTGGCAAGGCTTTCAATTTTGAATTGGTAAACTGTTTTTTTGTGTATGGAATATACACCACAGTAATTCTGTATTCAAGATATGTCTTTGTAAATATTTTTTAAATGTTTTCCCAGTAAACTTGAACAATTATGGTTATCAGATTTGCTTAATAATGCCGCTGAGTAATTCGTGTACAATCATGAATTTGTTTGCTATGTAAATAAACTATTAATATCTGGCTGTTTTAACTGTTCCGTTCACAGAAAATACATACTTGTTCATGTATAATTTACCCATTACCCGGTAATCAAGTTTGATTAAACTTACATAGGCAATTTTGCCATATATAATAAACATGATTGCATTCTCATATGAGAATTTGCACATGATACTTAGACCGACCATAAAAAATTGTAGGTTTGCTGTTTCTCTGCCTACCTTCGAAAAAGGGCCCTTCCTAAAACTTTTTATAGTTATAATTCTTTAACATTTTTTTGTTGTTGCTAATTTCAGTATGTTTTTCTTTAATATCTTAAGGTATTTACAGTTAACTGTCCTTGGCAAAAACAAAATCACCTACCCATTTATAAAATCCTGGGTCAGGAAACAGCAAACAAATACATTTTTGAGGATGGTCTTATATAAATGGAACCACATGATTCTCATATAAAACCTATCATACAAAAATATAAATTTATATAATAGGCATTTCATATAATTATCATATGAGAATAAATTCATAAAAGCTTCATTCATTATGTGGTCCCGCCTTAATTACATTAAGCGATGGGAAAGCTTATATTAGCAGGATTTTATAACGGATATTTTGAGAATTTACACTTAATTACACTTAATTTAAACACTTGAAAAACATTTTTTTTCTGGAAAAGTGTGATAACCTGTTTAAAATTATCTATTAGAGGTTTTAATTTTACAATATGCAAACTTTGAAGCCGAAATAAAGATTTTATTCTATACCCCAGCCAACCCCATTTTCGCTTCTTGGAGAAGGGGTTGGATGGGGTATGAAAGTTAATACTCGGACCGCGTTATGTTTAAAACACACATTTTCATGATTCTCATGAAAAGAATATTTTTCAATTTTTATATGATTCTCATGTGATACTTTTATGATTCTTTATGAAAGGTTTTATATAAGAATCATGTACTGCTCCTTTTGTATAAGTATCATATAATTGAATTGAATTGGGGTTTTAAAGCACACAAACACATGAAAGGTTATATGGCGCCTAACAGGAATGAACATGCCAGGCTTATCCTCCATGTACATTGAGATAAAATATGGAGAATGGGCCTAGAACCCTCTCACCGGCAACACTGCAGAGTTGCTGCAAATTTTATTGTAGACACTCCATTTATGCGGAAGCCACGTTTATTGTTTTTCTGCCACTGCTCTAGTGATGTGAGCGTGATGGCACCTGAAACAATGCAGGGGTCATGATGAAGACCTTTAATGAGCATGAACAAAAAATTATAAAATGATCCTGAATTTGGGGTTGTGGGGTTCTACCCCACCAACGGGATCTGCAGTGGCCCTATTCTTTGCCCCGTAACGAAATGGGGCCCCCCATTTAAATATATAAATCAATAAATCACCTACTTTTAAAACTTTTCCCAGGACAGGAACACATTTTTCTGCATTATTTGTCCTATATTTGAATATAAAAATATATTTGAATAGTCAAATTGCTAATTTGTTAAAGAATTTATCTGAATTTCTAGTGGAATTTTCGTGTCCTGTTTCCTGTAACTTAATGAGTTTTGTTGGTGTGTTGTTGGTCAATTATACTGTGTTGATGAGTCTTCCTCCGGCAATGGAAGCTGGAAATTGGCCACGTGTCTTTAGCTGTTGCTGCGACTATAAATTCCAATTCAGTTGAGTTCAGTTAAACAACGTTCAATTAGGCCAACATTCACTAGCTGGCTCTTGTATAGGCCTAGTTTCTCAACTTTCTTAAGTGCATTTAAACTTCCTAATTTGAATTTAAGTATTTTATTAGTATAGTTTATGACTGTGAAATCGGTCTGGTCTGAAAGCAATAAAGAGAGATTGTCAAGTTATTTATATCTCGGCAAACAGACAAATGTCGGTGGTAGGAGTAATATCCTGGGGAAAATATTTATTACACGCCTAATATGGTCTTAATAACTCTCTTGTTTGGAGATTGTAATCGTCACCTGTTTTATTACTTTTCATTTTTATGCGTGTGTACAGTTTACAATAAATGTTTTTCACGTGTGTTTGTCACGTGTATATCGTTTGCAATATATGCATTTTTACATTTCATTTACACATGGATATAGTTAAAAAAATATGTTTTGTTAAAGATGAATGGCCACCCTTTTTGTAGTATTATCAATTAACAAATTTAACTCTTAAACATCATATGAAGCATTTCTTGATAGTCCTGGAGAGAAACATATATTTGAAACCGCTACTAAGTTGTGTGTAAAAATAAGTATTATTTGCATGACATATATACTACTTTTACCACTGCGTGACTGCACGGGGAAATGAGGTAAATCTGAATTGTATAGCTGCACAACTATTGCCAGATACTTACCTGTGGATTAATTTACCTGTTCAAAGTTTTCTACGAACGTAACTTCATCAAATAAAATCTTATTCTCGCTTTTCACAGATATTGCAATGTGCGAATTGTAAATATCTATTGTTGTGTATTGATTTTGATTTAAATAAACATAAACATGTTCATGAAACAAAACATGGCCGGAGAAGTACATGCAATATGACATGAGAAGATGAGAGTTGTTGCATATTAATGATTCTCACTAACTGCCCCCTCCCCCTTCCCCATCCTCATCCCTTACCCCACTGTCATCCCCTACCCCACTCCCAGACACATACACCTAAAATCAGAAATGAGTTGAATTTGAAATTGTGAAAGAAGTGATGGCATCTTTATGCCCTTTGCCATTAATTATCCGTTGTATACATGTTACGATTCTAATGGCTGACATATAGAAACACTTCCACCATTGTTGTCATTTTGGGTCATTTTATGAATAACATGCTTGACCATTGTCCTGGGTTCATATCGTTAGTTTTATCATTTCTACATTTTGTCCACATCTATGTTACTGGTTTAAACAAATTTAAACATATTTATTTACTTGTATCACTGTATTTTGTTAGACCATCAAACCTAACAACAGAAATATATCCTGAGAGTGAATTTAGATGAATAGAAGAAGAATGACAGTGTAGATACGTCAGATTTTGAGTGAATTAGACTCATTTTAAGATGCCAAGTATATATTGCCTATATAAACAATTACAGTTTAGCATGTTGATTATTTATGCGCACGTTTATTGCAGAATGACCGACTCAAGTTACTTGTGCGAGAATGGGAGGAGAAAGCCGAGGGCTCCGAGCTGCAGATCAACAGCATCTCCCGCGAATACAGGACACTCCTCGAGGAGAAAGAGGTATACATCATCTATCCTAACATTTAGCCACGTAGAACTTTAATGGGCCCTATACGGACTGAGGCACTATAAGCCTTTGTTCTACACATACACACAAACGCACGCTTAAAGTGGGTACAATAAATGTTTCGTGCAGGTCAAGGGTTCAACTTAAATTTGACGAGTAATGATATTTCTTATTCTGAAGGGTCTAACATAATGAATGAGCTTAAAACTGACTCATTATTTACAAGAAATTTATTTTTGCATAGGAATATGCGCTATTCTATTTTACACACCAGGGTAACTTTTTACCCCTCAATAGGTTGCTTTACATCAAACCATATTTTTTCAAGGAAGGCTCTAGCGTTGTTACAGTATACATGGAACAATATCAAACCCAGATTTGCTTCTGCTTAAAAAGAAAATCTCAAAAAAACTTTAAAACAAATTATAAAAAATCTCGAAGAGTTTGGAATGCAAGAGTCCAATTTTAAAGCCTTGTTTGTTCTATATTTTACACACCTTTCAAATTTTATAATCCACAATCATGTGACAGGCTGGTGGTATTCCCTAACATGGAATATTGATATTCCTGGACTGCCAATGTTTGTTGTTTTAATATTTGACTAGATAAGATATTGAACAAATCTGTAAATTAGGCTCAAACTAGGGAATTATGAAGATTTGCTTTGCCGGGCACAGCTTGTATTGTTTGATTATGTTATCAATGCGTCTGCCAGGGTGGTGCTTGTGGAGTGTCAGCTTGTCTCTGTCATATCTCAATATTGATATTGTTAAATGATCGACCTATATATTATATTCTACATGTTGTTTGGGAAAAAGAATTGGTGTGTGGTCTTTATATAATGTCAAGTGTGTAATCAGTTTGAATCCTAATCATACCATACCGAACTTCTATGATAAGGTCAGAGAAAAATAGGTATGTTTCTGTTAGTACGACTGACCCATTTTTTTGGCACTGACCCTAGGCTCTAAAAATATAAAACGAAAAACTGGTACATTTAAAGGAAATAAAAAAAAAGTAATAAAAACAAATCCCAACCTTTCCGCCGGGTATCTTATTTTTTAGCTTGATTATTTGAAAAATAAGTAATCACGTCAGTGCCCAGCTCTTTTAGATGTAAGCTGTGTTTACTGCTCTTACATTTCTTGTCCTAGATCAACCAAATATCCATGAGCTTCCTTATAGTAGAGTCTTAAACCTTAACCCACTACATATATATAATGGACTGTTCTTTCTTTGAATTAAGACTATTCCATTTATGTGACAAAGGGGTGTTTTGGGAAAAAGTATTGATCAGCAGCCAGACATTGTCAACCCTGTTAAAGGGTTACTCGCATGCTGATCTGGGTTTACAATGGACGCAAAGGCTATTATAGTTATGCTTAGCGGGTTAACGGTTAAGGGCTGAATAAGAAATTTTACTTTCTATTCAAGAAACCCAAATTATGTGTAATGTCCCATTTCACATGGACTTTAGTGTGTAAGCTGTGTTAACAGGTTATATGTTACATTTCTTGTCCTAGCTCAACCCAATATAGGCATGGGTTTCCTTATAGAATTGTCTAGGGAGTCGCATGATTAAAGATGTTATTTATTTTTTGTTAAAATGTCCTTTTTCTCATTTGTTCATATTGTTCATTTATATATCTCTGCTATTTCTTTAAAAATTGCTTATATGCTTATATGAAGAGAGATGCCTCTGTTTCTGATGGTATGTCAGGCGTATAATTTGTTGCTCTCTGAAGAGTAAATAGTTGAGTTGCGCTGTTCTTCGAGAGCTCTTGTTTTGTGTTTTTGGTTTAGGACTAATACAGTTGATAAAGAAGTACAAGAAGTTGCCAATTATCACCCGTTTAATTTGTTGAGACATGCTTTTTTTCCGCAATCTACCTTTAGCATTTAAAATATATTTTTCTTGGATTACCCACAATCTACCTTTAGCATTTAATATATTTTTCTTGGATTACCCACCTGTGTAGGATGTATTTTAATCAGAAATTGCACCAGTAATGCAAAATTAATTCTTGCTATCGCTTTATTAAAACCACCTCACCATGTTCGCAGCTACCATATTTTCACTAATAAGAGTGCTTCTCCTGATAGAAGTGCCCCCAACCTTCAAAAAAAAGTAAAAAAAGTAAAATAAAAAATAAATAAAAAATTCAATAAATTTTCGAACTTGTGTATAACCGTAATAAAAAAGTAAAAAAATAAAGTTTATTTTTATATATATTTCTTCAAATTTTATAAGAACGCCAGTTGGTATTTTTATTTTGTATAGCGACCGGGCAGCTACTATTAGCAGAAATACTTTCTAAAAGAGGCTATCTACCGTATTTCTCCTTTTACACCCCCCATCGCAGACTTTTAATTTCTTTTATTTTTTTAAAATTAAATAATCTATGAAATAAGTGTTTTCTTGGCATTTTGCATAGTGCCCGGGCGCTTCTATTAGGGGGAATACAGTATATAGTGTAAGCAGATGACTTGCACTTTCTGAAAGGCTATCTGGAGATGTGCAATACCAAGATAATGTGGTTTGTAGTTATCATGAATTACTTTGGTAATACATAACCACACACACCTGCGTTGTCTTGCAGACCTGTCACATAATTGTGTATGACATTACATGACAGATCATGCCAGAAATGTCCCCCGTATTGCAGTGCCATGGCAGAATGTTCTTTGAAGGTGAAACTTGAAATGCACAATGAGTGTTTTGTGCATGGTGCACCCTTAAATAAACAGTCCAAATTTAAAATAAATTGAAACATTTAACTTATACAGTATTACTCCTGAAGAGTGATCTGTTTGTGCCTGGTCCACCCTTAAATACACATTCAAAATGTAAAACAGATTAAAACATTTAAAAATACTTATACTCTTCAAAACTGAGCCATTTAATACTTCAGTTTATAGACAAATACAGTACAAATAAAGTGCTTTAAAAAGATGATAAGAAAATGCTAAAGTTACAGTAAATTTGGTTTGTTGCAAGCAATTTAAAGTTTTAATTGCCTTCAATCAGGTTTGACAGAATTTTCCATTTATTTGCCTGCGGCGGTTTAATATACAAATGTGTATTGACTCGCACATACTGTATAATGTTGTTCATATTACCATATGCATATTTAACAAACAAAGAGCCACAGATGGCAGGGGCCAGGGCCCCGTTTTATGAAACAACTTAAGACCATTTTGGTCATAAATCAATTTCTTAAATGCTTCACTATAAATTACACTTTTCAAATAAACGTGATTTCATTTCATTTTCTTATACTTGTGATATTTCTGCACTATGTGAATACATAATTGTCTTCATTGAATGCTTAGGTGAAAAAAATTGAACAATTTTAAAATTTGCGACTTATCGTAAGATGTTTAATAAAACGGCCCAGGCTCCCAACCAGAGTTGGAACTCCCCCAGTTGGAACTGCATACAGAGGACCATGGTGGATTAAATGGGGATCCAGAACTTACTATTCATTTCTTCATATCCAGTTATCAGCTTCAGATCCATTATTGTTATTTTATTGTCATTTTTTGGCAGGGCTGTCTCTAATAGCTGGCAGCCGGCTATATTCGCCGTCTGTTTTTAAGTTTGTATCGAGCATTTTTTAATTTGGAGCAGTCTTTAAAAAAAAAATATTTTTTTTTAAATCAGTATAAAATATTATGAAATTACTTCATCATCTTAAAGAATCATAAAATAACTAAAAATCCTGACCTTAATTAGCACCAAAAACAAGAGATTGCAGACATGTAATTAGACCTCATGCTTATCCGCGGGGAGAATGCCCGCGGTCCCTCTAACAACCTCTCTCGCTTTGCTCGATCACTAATGGTAGCCACCTGTCAAATCAAAGTAGCCTTCTGTTTCAAAAATAGAGACAGCCCTGTTTGGTCAATTCGCCTCCATGATTTAGAGGGTAAATACGCTGCGTTTGAGGACTTTCCCTTCTCATCGCAGCGTCTTTGAATCCCACTGGGAGCTTGACTTGTCAAGTGAGAAAGTTTAGATTTTTAAGGATTGTGGGAGGTATATAGTACTGCTCCTACCCAGGCATAAGTGGGTGATCTGCCCTACCACTAAAAATCGACTGTCATAAATAGCCTAAAATATGCTGGAAAATGATGTTAAAACACCACTCACACAAACAAATCTTTAGTTGTAACCATTCCCCATTCCAGCCTATTGTGGCCTTAGCAGTTAAAACGTTGTAAAACACCATTCATCCATTACCAAACACAGCAAGTTAACAACGTGACATTTCATGTTTTGCAGAATGAGATCAAGCGGTTTAAGAAGCTTCAGCACGAGCAGCAAGAGTTGAAGAGTTCATACGTGAATCAGGAGACAACCCCTGCTGTACTCAGGCTCAACAGTGATGGTAAGTGATGGTTACCTCCCTTTATTTGGTTGTTGGTATGTGGCCACTTGTTAGGGTGTCTTTTATTATCAGTACATCTTGATAAAACTATTACCTCCCCTTAAAGTGACCTCCCCTTAAAGTTACTTCCCTTTAAAGAAAATGTACATGGCAATCTTGTAGCATTTATCAAGAGTATTAAAATTAGAAAAAAATAGGTGTGTTTCCTATTGCATGCTCTAAAAAAATAGGGCAGTCGGTAGGCATTTTTTAAAAAAAAAAATCATAAAAGGTTTTAGGGTCGCCCCTTTAAAAATAGGGTCAGTCTGGCCACCGGAAACGCATGTATTTTTTTATTTCACATGTACATACATAACAAAACTCCTGAGGTTTAAAGATAGTATTGGTGCAGCATACTCAACAAATAGTAGTATGCAAAAACAATTGGCTTTTAAACTTGTCAAATAGTTATATAAATAAAATAATTTGCAAATTTATGTAAGCAAATTATGTAGAAAAACTAATGGGAGCAGCCACAAGGGTAAAAACAATTAATAAGATTGCCGTGTGTCCCTTTAACAACTATTTTCTAGTGACCTTGATAATTTCTACAACCTTTCCATGTGCCATTTAGCTTTCAATTTGATTTCTGCAAGGGTCCCTTGAATGTTTATTCTTAACCTAAATGAATTAATGAGATAAAACTATGCACAACTTGTTTTATTAGCATATAAAGTTAGATATACATATATATAAAGTTTTTTTACCTACTTTGTTTAACTGTCAAACCTTGGAACAAAGTTAAGATATTATGTTCTTTCTCGACATGTGCAAGGTACAGGATCCAGACAGTTTGTATGATTTACACTACCCAGACACATGGGTCCTACATTGTTTAATCTCCAAACAAAACTAATGTTGAAATAGGGAAAAATAAGCTGTTTGCTTTTCTGCTATGTTTGTTTAGAAATGTAATCAAACTAGTTTTGAAAGCCATTATGCATTGCATGACATCAAATACATTTATACTTTGCAATTTGTTTAACATTATCTGAGTTTTAAAAAGATGTAGGATATAAAATGTAAGACAAGGCTGTATGATTTATACAACGCTTCATTGGCAGTAAATTAGGTTCCTAATGACTAAATGTAAAAAATATATAATTTCTTAGTATTCTCTCGCCCTTTCTTAACTCCCATATAGTTGACCGCTTCTCAGCTCCTTTATTTTGCCCTTTTTCATCTTCCATATTTTGCCCTTTGTCAACTCCCATATTTCCCCCTTTCTCAACCACCATAATTTACCCTTTCTCAACTCCCATATTTTGCCTTTTCTCAGCTCCTATAGTTTGCCCCTTCTCAACTCTCATATTTTACCCTTTCTCAACTCCTGAGTTTCGAACATGTTTTGGTGTTATCCAAAGCTTTATATAAATCCTAGATCCACCCTGTCAATAAGCCCTTAACCCGCTAATAGCCTTTGCGTCCATTGTAAACCCAGATCACAAGCCTGCCAGTAACTCGCAGGGTGATCAGCATTTACAATGTCCAGCTGCTGATCAGTCACTTTCCCCTTTGTCAGATAAATGGAATGGTCTTAATTCAAAGAAAGAACAGTCCGTTATATATATGTAGCTGATTAAACAGATATCAGACCATTTGACCAATTCATCAGGTATTTGTACCTGTAGGTAAAGCACATTCAGTCCGACAAACATCACCCCTTATACAGTAGGGTAATGGCGAACGTTTGTGGCCAAGTTTAGCATGGACAATGATGGGCAAGGATTTACACATTTTTATGGATCTAAGAATACAATAGCGATTGTAAACAACTTCGGTTTTATTGGCATATTTGTACTCTTAATGACTATATGGTGAATAATGGTTTCATATAGTTTTTACACTTCCATTTTAAATTATTCTAAATTTAACGTGCTTAAAAGTTTTTTATCTGTTTTTCTTTTATCTAACCCGCCTCTTCAACTCCTGTCGAGGTTGTATTTTATCTGGCGCGGCTTGTAAAACCTCGCTTCCTGTCATTGCTTATCTACACTCAAATGTCGACAGTACAAAGTCCATGCGTGGAAAATTGAATTGGGTGCTTTATGGGCGCAATCTACAAGTGTTGTGATTTTATGGTTGGCGGTGTATGTATCTCTGGTATTTCAAACATTCATGTTTAGTGATATTGTTTAGATCTTTGGCAGAATTATATCTATCAGAATGAGAATTGCTAAGCATGAGAATTGCTAAGTATGAGAATTGCTATGTAAGACAAACATAGCTTCATAAGTGATTTACATTGTATTATTCTACAATTCGCTCTGTTGTTCAAATACGCATATAATGGTGTCACCTGGTCAAGGGTGTAAACAGAAAAGGCTTTGTGACAACACCTCACCAAATTGAACTTTTTTATAAACATATAGGATTAATAAAGGATTATCATTTTGCAGCTTGTGAAATAAAATGGGGAAAAAAAATAGCAATTTAAGGGACTGGAGGCAGTCTGAAAGTATGATTAGTGTTAATCCAAATTCAAATGAAAACTCTCATAATATGCTCAAGTTACAAATGGAATGTGCATATGCATTACATTGTCACATGTTCCCTTCAGTTTAAATGTATTATTAATGAAAACCAAATACCAGGTAAGGGGAGAAGTATCCACTACCAACAACGGTACTGGTTTATGATTTCATTTACCGACTAGTTTTGACTACCACGTAGTCTTCATCAGGGTATTGAACATGTCATGAAAATGTTAAGCCTGGAACAATTATCGACTTGTCTGAATTTTGTTGCTTAATCGTAAATATTATTTTTAAATGTGGTTTATAACTTTTTACTCTCAAACAATTGTAACATCTGAAGTGTACTTGGATCACAAAACAATAATTTATAAGAGCCTTAAAGCATTGTATGAAGTGATATTAATGATTACAGAACCAGCCGAGGCTTATAGTTTTCCAGACCAAACTGTTTTATTGACAATAATTCAACCATATGGATCATGGGGCCTAATTTAGGCCAGAGTTTTTTAATTTTTCGGTTCTCAAAATCCTCCGACCCTAAGTTTTGCAAAAATTAAAAAAAAAAAGAGAAAAAAAAATGTTTAAAAAAAAGTTTTCGTTATTAATTATTTGGTCACCCATTTCAAACAACCAAATTATCATGTTTAAAAATTAACGTCAAATCAGAAGATCATGTTATATAAATTTGTTCAGGTACATTTTATGTTTTACAATGTGACTAACACCATTACAAGATATACACTTATAAAGATTTTTTCCCCCCACCCTTCCTACTGTGGAATTTTTTCCGAAAAAAATCTGAGAAACAATAAAATCAAAAAATCTGGCATTAGTGCATATATATATATATTCATATTGAATATGAAACTGTAACACATTAAAAAAAATCAAAAAATCTGAGAACCAAAAAAAATTTGTTCAGGTCCATTTTATGTTTACAATGTGACTAATACCATTACAAGATACACACTTATAAAGATTTTTTCCCCCACCCTTTCTCCTGTGGAACTTTTTCCGAAAAAAATCTGAGAATCAAAAAATAAAAAACTCTGGCCTTAGTGCCTATATATATGCATATTGAATATGAAACTGTAACACATTATGTTTTTTTTATTCATATTTGGATTTTTACCCATAATGCTTCCAAATCGTCTCCAGCCCCTTTAAAGGCTGTTCTTTACATTTATCATTCTGTGAAAAATTAAACACGGTTCAAGTAAAAAAATGAGAAACAACATGTTCCAGCAAGTTGAAGAAATAGAAGGTCAGACATAAGACAGCATTCTTACAATTCTAAATTTAACAAAAAAGAAAAAAAGAAGAAGCCATGTCTATAATTCACATGTAATCTTATCTTTGTAATCGTTTAAAATGTTAGACTTTACAGTGTTTTATAAAGATATGGTTAAAAGCTTTGTTGATCTTACATGTATGTGGCGTCTCAAACACGACTGATAGTTGCTAGGTTATACAGAAATGTCCGCGTTACTTCAGCAGAATATTAGTCAGTCTTGTTTGTTAGTCACGCAGTAAATAGCAAGACTTTACATGCATGTATTCGGTTATGGCCGAAACAGATTTTTTTTTTTTTGTAAATGTTTGATTCTGAAGCTATTAAACTGTGCTGATGCACTACCGTATATCCCCTAATAGTGGTGCCCGGGCAGCACTACCGTATAGCCCCTAATAGTGGCGCCCGGGCCCTATGAAACATGCTAAGGGGTCACGCTTATAAAATGGAAGGAAAAAGTAAAGTTTTGTTGAATTGTGATTTTTTGTAAGGGTGAATTTTGGATACCAAAGAGTAAAGTTGTATCGACTTTTTGAAGATCTCTTTTCTTTTTTTTTTCTGAAAAGGTGGAGCGGGGTTTGGGGTGGTGTGTGTGTGGGATGGGGTTTGGGTGGTGAGGGTGTGTGATTGGGCATTATTATTGGGGCTGGTGCTCTTATTAAGGTAAATAAGCTCATATCTAAAAAGAAATGAAACACTACCATCATGGCTTACGGTTTAGAAATGAGAGTAAAATGAGAGCGTATCAATAATTCTTGAAATACTGGGGCCACGGTGGCCCAGTGGATCACACGGTAGACTCTGAATCATTGGTGAAAGTTCGAGCTTCACTTCACTTAGGCGAGACACTTTCCTAAGCGTTGCCTATCGGGTGGGGATATAAACTAGGGCGGTCCCGTATCTGTCCTCAAAGCATGTAAAAGAAGTATAGAAATCTGTTTGATAATAAAAGCAGGGCACGGTTCCTGGATTCCTATGTGTCTGTCCCCTCTCTCCTGGGAGGCTTTAAAAAACTATCAGCTGTTTAACAACACTTAAATTTAATTTAATTCCTGAAATATTGTTCAATTAATATCATTTTCAAAAACAAGTCATGTATCTGTGGTTAAATTAAAAACACAGGAAATTTGTACTGTGATCTGTCAAATTATTACTGATGTGCTTAGGAAATTTAATATCCATTCAGTATGATGAACCTGTAATAAGGACCAGCTACATGGTCTTTCAAGGTCATTCTTTATCTTTCTCATGGATGTCCTTTTAACAGTTTGTACTGGACTAAGGCCGACCATAAAAAATTGTTGGTTTACTGTTTCCCTACATACCCACGAAAAAGGGCCCTACCCAAAACTTTTTATAGCAGTTCTTTAAGATATCTTTTTTTTCTTTCATTTCTAAAGGTTTTTACTGTCTTTGCAAAAAACATAAATTCACCTACCTACCTACCCACTTATAAAATCCAGGGTCGGGAAACAGCAAACAAATATATTTTTAAGGATGGCCTCAGCAGGACACACGGCAGTCTTGAAGTTTGTATGAAGCATTACAAGTAACACCTCAATTAATTAATATGTATTATTTTGACTTTAAACCTGCTTGTCTGATTCTCAAAGATATTGATGAATATAATTATGTCCTAAATAAATTTTATTTTCCCCCTTTTTTTTTATTCAACTGTCACAATTGTAGTCATTTCGACGATGTCAAATTATGGTTTACCGCTGTATTTTCAGGTTTTGATAGTGTCGGCTACGGCGGGGACGAAGATGACTTTAGTGATAACATTGCTATGCAGCACGACATCAACCGTCTCCGTGGCGACATACAGAAGCTGCAGGCAGAATGTCAGCATTGGAAAGGCCTTGTCCAGCACCAAAATGTAAGTGTCTTATTGTAAATGGATTGTCTAGTATAAGATCGTGTTTCCCCTTAATATGAGTGCCTCCCCTAATAGTAGATCCCCACCCCCACCTTACCCCCTTTTTCAGAAAAAAAAAAAAGATGAAAATAAGAAACTAAATAAAAAAAACTAAATAAAAAAAAAAGAAATTAAAATAAAATAAAAAGAAATCTTCAAAATTCAATACAGTTTCGATCTTTTGTATCCAAAAATTCCCCAAAAATATCAATATTCAATAAAAAAATAATAAAAAAAAAAATTCATACGAGTGCCCCTTTGGCATTTTGCCTAGCGCCTGGACGCTACTCTTAACGGAAATTTGGTATATATAGACCAAATATAAATGCTTTTTATGTTTCTGCCTATTATGTCATCAGTACGAAAGTAGATTGCTTCTAGATCTGTGATAGGTTTATCTCGCACCTTACCCAGAATGCAATTAGATATCGGTGTGATATGTGCGAAAGCATAATCATTTTATAAGATATATCACAGTTGCTACAATTAACACATATTTCATATACAATCAGTATAATCCATTACATACACACTTCCCTGAGACCAGCAGAATTGTAGATTTATCAATAATATACGATGTGAATAATTTATGAAATAGTAAATTAGTAAAAGCACGTACATTTCGTCAATAACGGTGATGGAGACAGCTGGACAAACATGAGTGTAACTCTGACTGAAAGGTTGAATGGTAAATGCTGGCCGATATAGATGTTAGTTGTGTGTTTGTGTTGTTGTTGTGACTTTCTCTGCCTGGAGTATTTGGATAGAAGCTTTGCAGTTTTGTGATAAGACAATTCTGTTGCCATGGATTTGTAATGAGGAAACTGGTAGACCTCTAGTTGTCATCACTTCTGTTGTGGTCATTGTTCCTTTTTTTTTTAGCATAAAAGAAGAGGCTAATTTAAGCATGGTTCCCGCCGTGCTTTGTTTCAAATGAACCAGTTAAAACTTAACTCTTTGCAGAATCATTAGCCTGGATTTAACAGTGCTGTAATTTATTTTCCTTGATTTTGTTTTTATTGATTCCTCTTTAGAATATAAAAATGAGAAAAACGGTCTTATAGAAGCCTCAGTAATCAAACGCAATGGCACTGTAGGTCCGCACCATAAACCTAAATATGGGCATATTTAAAATGTCAATGAAAAGGACAGTACGTAACATAAAGAGTGGTTAAAACAGGGTTACCGACTTGGAACGGTCAGTAGGCAATAAGGCAATACCTCTGTGGTTCTTGTGCACAGTCCAGACTGTTGTGTCTATTCCTTAAGGACGTCCTATTCGTTAAAAGGCGGAGGGACTATAATCCTTAGAACTACACAAACACACTTTATAGTTTTTGTGATAAACACACATGTACTGAGACAAATTATTTGGAATGTTATAATTTTGCTCCAGTACAACCTCCAAAATGGGGTCTTAGGTCTGGAATATTCTGCAATTAGATTGTCCAACATAGGAGATAGCTCTGCAGTTCAGGGTGAGAAGGTTCTAGGCCCGTTCTCCATATTTTATCTCGATGTACATGGAGGATTAGCCTGGCATGTTCATTCCTGTTAGGTGCCATATAACCTTTCATGTGTTGGTGCGCCTTAAAACCCCAATTCAATTCAGTGTTCAGGAAAATAAAGTCTGTAAATACATGCTGAAAAGGGGATCCCTAGGAAACAACAACCAAACAAGTCAAGTAGCAGACTCAGTTTTTTTTATTGAGTCTGTTCATGAGAGGTAATATTAGGTGTAGTCTGTTGATTCTGAAGGCAAACTGCCTTAAATATTTCAATAAATTTGTGTTTTTCCTTAATTAGCGAAACTTCATCAATTGTTAATTACAGTTGATTGACATTGTACAGTTTGTTTTATCTTATCATGTTTATATAGCCAGTCTGTTTCTCCTTGAAAAACATTTCTTAAGATTACACGTAGATAAATTTGTTGACCTTCACCTGTCAATCTATAAGTCCTGTTTAAGATATCTGTTATGTACTTTTGCAAAACGAACCTTGTTCTTTAATAGTTTGATATTCTCTCCTTCTTTTAGGTTTAACTTTTTCTTTAATTTAAGTGATGATCATTTTCTTTAAAAAATATGACGGCCGAAAATATATATTAAAAGAGTGCTATGTCGTATTCATACATTAAGTAGACAATGAAAGTATTTAGTAACTACAAAATGCTCAAACTCAATAAAACACACTACAAAAGTCCCTAAATGCCCCCACAAAACAGCAGCATAAAACAACAAGTGCATTTAATTGATCAATGCTTTACCTTTCTATTAATCAATATACACCCTTATTGTGATAATTTATTTCGGTAAACAAAAATATAAAAACACTTGTGATGGTGGATGGTGGTGGGTTTCATGCACCTCTGTTTTATATTCTGCAATAAATTGAAAACCACAATATGTTCATTTTCAAACTTTATGCCAAGATGATGCAGGCTTTGTGTCCCATATTTGAGTGTAATATTACCGTCCAATTGGCATTAAATCACCGGATGTTCCTAGCGTTAATTGAAACAACTAATTAAAAAACAACCCTCTGCAGGGCTTTTCTAACCTAAATTCGGCCTCTTCCCAATTGCAAAAACCTCTATTTTTCCCCAATTCAAATTATTATTTATTTTTTGATAAAAATGACAGACTTTACATAGTTTGTATAAATTCTAAAATATTCATATTATACATAAAACATACATTTTAATGAAAATTTTCTCATAAAAAAAACATTCCTCTAAACATCCAAATTTTCTTGAAAAAAGCCTTGCTCTGGTAAAAGTTATGCGACCTTTTTGATGTTTACATTTATACACAATACCTCTTCTATAAGTAAACCTATTGGACCTGCAGGCTACCTATTTTATGCTAAGTGCAGTGTTCATGAGAAACAACATAATAGTACATCATTTTACAGACAAGGTATTGAAACTTTAACAAATTTGGCAAGGTTTGCAAAGTTAAATTCTATTCTATTTGTGTTTCCTATGTTATAAGGTTTCTGAATACTTTGCCAACTAGTTGTTCGACATTTTAACATTTTAAGCTGCAAATCAAAAATATGGTGTTCAGGTTTTAAAAGTTGAAATGGCAGTGTTGTGTAGTACTCGAAAAAGTATTCAATAACGTTTTTATCTGCGAGCAAGCGTTGGCAATAACCAGAACTGTTTGGACAAGTTATCAGAAATTCGAAATCAATGTTAGCTTAGCCTAGTCCTTCAGAATGTTTGATAAGCTATATCTGAAAACTTTACTTGCAAATAAAGGTCACTTGGTTTTCAGTATTCGTAGCGACACATTTAAAAAAAAAAGATGGATTCATTTTTATAAGGAAAACAAAAGTTTCTGGATCCAAAGGTATTACTTGTGCAAGAATTTTCTGTAAAAACATGCAATAAAATATTTTATCTTGAGAAAGGACAACACTGCTGTGTTAGATTTTTTAATCCCGGTACATTTTATAACAATATTCATAAATGTTGAAGGTCCGCTTCGAAAATATTAGCTATTTCCGTACTATATTTAACATGTTTAATGTAAAAACATCGGAAAATGTTACATCCTAAGTTTGCTCACCTGCTTTAGCCAAACGCATATTCTATCAACAACGAAACTTTGAACGGATAACATTTGGTGTGTTATATGTTGTTTTAGTATTTTTTCAAAAGGAAAGGTCTAATGCAGCCATGTACCATTCGACTAAGCGCAGAATAGTATTATACATAATTATATAGCGAACATTTTACAATTTTCATTTGGTATATTATCATTTGTAAAAATGTAACTGGTTAGTTTTATTTAGTTAAATGAAGGTCAATTTATTATTTGACTTTAAATACAAATACAAGGGAAAGCAGCTTTTAGGTTGACTTGGAGAAAATACAATTTATTTTTCATGTTGAGCTTGTTAAGACTGTAAAGTTACATGTATCTTTTTATTTCCTAATTGCTTCAAAAAGATGGGAACAGTCCTTGGGCCACTCATATCATGTTTTAATTCTTAATTTGTCACATGACAGCATTCCTCAATTTATAGTATTTCAGTAATTAATTTTTGAAATACAGGGCTTTTTTCCCTTATATAACAATGGCCAAAATTTGGCTACTTCACAATACAAAATTGGTCTTTTTTTCTCACAACTGTGGGCGATTTTTTTTTCACATTTTTTTTTTTTTTATAACAACATTTCCCCCTCTTACTTTCTCAATATTGTTTTGTTTTGAATACATTTACAGAAGAAAGTTGATCTAAAATGTACCGTATTGTGCTGAATAATTGTACATTTGTTTTATAGTGTCCTCCTCCCACAAAAACAATATGTATGTATTAAGCAATAGCGTTTTTAACATGTAAACGTTCAATACCTTTTTCACAAATTAGACAGTTATCACATTTTTGTTCACAAAATGACCGGGCTAGGGAGTCTTCATAATTTTTAGAAAAAAAGCCCCGACATATTTGTATACTGATGAAGAACGAAACTAGTAGATTAATAAAGTAGATTAATAAAATGTCATCACCATCCGACCATGGTCATGTGTCCTACTACCTATTCTGTTTGTTCAAATTTGTCAATGTTTAAATTTGAAAATTTTGACATGTAGATTTCCAAGATATCGTCATAATGTTCTTATTTTGCCAGACAAATCCATAACGAGTCGCTTTCATTCACCTGATCCCTCTAATACAAGTTGTCCTTGAGATACGAATATTGCGGTTAAAACAAGCCAGCAAGGTTTCCATTTTGGGTAGAAATCTCACGACAAGTGAATACCAGATAACGCGGGTCAATAGTTTATCTACCTTTGGGAGTTCGCTTCCTCTCGATCGAGGCATCCCTTTTATGGCGGGGGCTCCGTTGATATTATTGAGGAATTTACCGTTCGTAGATTGTCAGATTTGGCAGTTAACGGGAGGATTAAATGTAAACTGAGCTATTTTTCCCCAATGTTTGCTAGATGGAAACGAATGTATCTGTTTTTGAATAGGAACAAATTTAAAATAATTCATGTTTGTGTATACGTAACTACAAGTAAATACAAGTGAATACAAGTAAATTTGCATTTTTTAAGCATGTTTGTTCAAGTAAATTCAAAATCTTAAGTGGTCCTGTGTAACATTATGACTTTATATGAATTGTATCTATTGTCGCTTATCAGTATATTGTGATGGTAAAGCTTTCTTTACAATTTGTAATAGACGAGTAATTCACATGTATCGGTACCACGTTTTAATGAAAATTCTCCTTTTGAAGTTTTTAATCTCGTATGCTTGCGAAATTAAATGAACAGGGTCCATTTGTGTCCATGCAAATTTGTCACTCCATTGAGAAGGTGTGCCTAATTAATGATTTACAGGAGTTTTGTGATCTGTGTGAACCATTAAGAGAGATTCAAGTCTCTGTAGAATTTGTTTTGTACTAAAGGTTCATGAATGCGCCATTTTCATGGCAAGTGTCTAATAGAAGTACGTCAAAAGTACGTCAAAGCTGTGTGTAAAAGTCCATTGTGTTTATTTTGGTTTGAATTTATGTATATTTAGATTATTAATATATTCTGAACACACAGCTGTGTTATTAGCAGGGTATTGTATATTATTGATGTCCAAGCTGTTGACAATCATATCGTGTTGTAAAAACAATATTAATGTAATAAAGAAAATAACGTATAATGCGCTGAGCTGTTCAACAACATTCTGTAATAATAATTTAATTCAATGAAGAAATATGATTACGATAGTTAAGACAGCTCAGTTATAATCAGTAACTGTTAACAGCTCTTTAATATTTGCAGTAGGCGATATTTTAGTTTGTTTAAATTTAACTATTATTTTTTCAGAAAACAACATTATTCTATCAAAACAAACCAGTCCATTATGACAGTGTTACTGCTAATATGCTAAGTTATCTGCCCCATAATGGAAGAAAAACTAATTCCTAAGCACAGTATAAAAGTAGGTTTGATCCTGAAAAATGAAAAGCAATATAAAAATGAAGTCATCACCAAAAACCTGTTGATACACATTTCCTTTAATTAATTTATATCAAAAGCACTGACAAAAATAATGTTTTGAATAATTATTAATGGGTCATCAGGGCCATTTTTTTGTGTGGATTTCAGAACAATTTGAATAGTATGATGTTGCAGTAATATAATGAAAAACATGTGTTTCCTTTTTGTCTCTTTACATCTTCTAAGATGAGAGTATTCAGAGAGTTTTAGAAATTTCTATATATTATTTGGCATCAAAGGGACATAACTTTTGCAGAGTGCAACAAATAATGTGTGCGTTCAGGGTTCTCCCATCGGTTACCGAAAGCACTCTCGTCGTTAGCCTTGGTTCTCCGATAAGTAGAATGGCCATCGATGGCCATTGGTAACGCATAGTTAACTAACGTGGTTGCCGAAGGGAGAACCCTGAATGCACCCATTGTGTACCTTGACCTATATATTGTACAAATTTGGTCAGTGGAATATTTGCCCAGTGACTTCAGAGTTGATAACTAGGCCAGTGTGCAAGATAAGATTGTTGGTCAGGTGCTGGTCCCTAGAATATGTAACTTATTGTTGAAGGGTGCTATGGTATCTCAAGACTTATAGATATTAATGGTCATATCTTATACTTGGAGTTTATGTATACCTGCCTTAAAGAGGTGCTGAAATACTTGGATAGGTTTGGTGGTCAGGTGCTGGTCCCTGGAATATGTAACTTATTGTGAAGGGTGCTATGGTATCTCAAGACTTATAGATATTAATGGTCATATCTTATACTTGGAGTTTATGTATACCTGCCTTAAAGAGAAGAAGTGCTGAAATACTTGGATAGGTTTGTTCTGTTTGTGTGGGATAAAGGTTGGAGTTTGTGTGAGTAACAGCTGGCATACATACCTTATGACTGCCTTTTTATTAGAGTAAAGTTTCTTTATGGAGTATTGTGGTGAAATGCCAACAAAATAGTTGATACGTTTAATTATTTTGATCGAATCAAGAAAAGCGCATGTTGACAATTGTAGTGAAAATTAGCAATACAAAATCAGCTGATGGGTAGCTTAATGCATGACCTTGAGATAGTCTTTGAAGTAAAGGTATATATAGTCTTAGAAAAACAGTTTAGCACAGAATGCTTAACCCTTAACCCGCTAAGCACGACTATAATAGCCTTTGCGTCCATTGTAAACCCAGATCAGCCTGCGAATAACTTGCAGTTTGTAGCAGCTACGTGCCTGTGTTGGATTGTAGCAGCTACGTGCCTGTGTTGGTTTGTATTACAAATATCATACTGGTCATCTCTTAATTGACGGATTTTTTTTCTTCAGTTTCAATGCTCACAAAGCATCTGAAAAGCCTCTTTGACTTGTTTGAACCACAGGCCTAATAACAAATAGATTGACACTATGAAAATTGTGTAAATTTCAAGTGGCACAGTCGAAAATTTCACAAAATATTTCCCAACTTTAAACACATGTATCATGAAGAGTTTTATAGATACAAGTTTCATTCAAGCCAAATACCATCACAATTTTTGATTTTTTTTCCAATGATAGTATTTTGTTTTCTCTTACATTGAGAGCAAAAAAGGAGTTTGATGGAAACTTTGACTATGTCAAAACATTGATTTTTAAGAGAAAAGCGAAAAATGATGACATTTTAAACTTTAAACATTTTTTTATACAATTTCTTATTTTGAAAATAAACATAAATTATTATAATACCATTTTGCTATTCACTCTGAATGTTTTGGATGTATTCTCATCAAAATCAGTGAATAATTGAGAGAGAAGATAGAAGGAAAAGTTAAGGTGCCACGTGATATTTTGGTTACTTCATTGGTTTCCTATCTGTTTATTAATATGTCTGTGTTTGAACATTATAGCATTCCATGTTTATTCTTTGCTTGCTGAATTACCCAATGCCTTACAGCAAAAATAAACAAACCCTTATACCCACACAAGTTTTATTCTGTAAACAAAAAGGATTGTTTTTTAACCATTCTTATCTATAATCCATTTTCTTGCGTTTCAGAATTCAGATGAAGCCAGTGGCCACATCAAGGGAGACAACTCTGCTGGGCATAAACAGATACAGGTAAATTATCTACCTTGATAATAAATGTTGTTACAAAGCTTAGATCTTCAGAATCCAGAGTTGACAAATTATCTGTATAACATGTCTGCCTAAAACATTTAAAAATCCGTCATGTCTTTCGAAGCCGCCTTTCCAAGTATATCCCAACTTGTTTTGTCAAGCTTTCTGTTTATATACACTTGGTATCTTTATGCACTAATGAGATCTTGGGCAAACATTTTTCCTTTGCCTAGTCTGTCAGATGAGGACATCAAACAAAACCAGACAGTCCCGTGTATCGGAGCCTGTCCTCCGAGAATATTAAAGATTCATATGAATCTATTTGTTAATAAGAGTAGGACAGGTTCCTGGATTCATATGTATCCTTCACGTCTCTGTGGGCCTCTACATAATTTATACTGTGTTGATAAGTATTTAACCTTAAAACCACTGCATATATATAATGGACTGTTTCTTTGAATTAAGACCATTCCATTTATGTGACAAAGGGGTGTTTTGGGGGAAATGACTGTAAACCCTGAATTCAGCCTGCGAGTTACTCAGGGTTTACAATGTCAGGCTGCTGATCCGGAACGCAAAGGCTATTATAGTCGTATTTAGTGGGTTAAGGGTTAAACAACATTCAGTTCAATTGACGGGACAAATTATTTACAAATAGCCTATGTACATTACAGGAACTACAGCGGGACCTGGAGCACGAGAAGGAGCAACATCAGAATGCGTTGTCTTCGCTTCAAGATGCCCACAGTCACAAGGTGGCCACCATACGCAAGAAACATAAGGAGGAGGTGGCTGAACTCAAGCGCAAAATACAGGAGATGGATTGGGGGTCCGAGGGCTGGGAGTCACAGGTAGCAAACTTGGAAATTATATGAAATGGGGTTTGTCCCGTTAACACATCATATTAGTGGGGGTTGTCCCTTCAACACATCATATTATTGGGGGTTGTCCCTTCAACACATCATATTAGTGAGGGTTGTCCCTTTAACACATCCTATTTATAGCGTGGGTTGTCCCGTTAACACATATTAGTGGGGGTTGTCCCGTTTAACACATCATGTTAGTGGGGGTTGTCCCATTAACACATCATATTATTGGGGGTTGTCCCTTCAACACATCATATTAGTGAGGGTTGTCCCGTTAACACATCCTATTTATAGCGTGGGTTGTCCCGTTAACACATATTAGTGGGGGTTGTCCCATTAACACATCATATTAGTGGGGGTTGTCCCATTAACACATCATATTAGTGGGGGTTGTCCCGTTAACACATCGTATTAGTGGGGGTTGTCCCGTTAACACATCGTATTAATGGGGGATGTCCCGTTAACACATCATATTAGTGGGGGGTTGTCCCGTTAACACATCGTATTAGTGGGGGGTTGTCCCGTTAACACATCATATTAGTGGGGGGGGTTGTTCCGTTAACACATCGTATTAGTGGGGGGTTGTCCCGTTAACACATCGTATTAGTGGGGGGTTGTCCCGTTAACACATCGTATTAGTGGGGGATTGTCCCGTTAACACATTGTATTAGTGGGGGTTGTCCCATTAACACATCGTATTAGTGGGGGGTTGTCCCGTTAACACATCGTGTTAGTGGGGGGTTGTCCCGTTAACAGTTCATATTAGTTAATATTGGAACACAACCTCAGAGGGATATGAAATGTAATGGTGTTTAACATCCCGATATCACATCGTATTAGGTTGTATTGAGACAGCAACCTTAGAGGGAAATGCGATGAAGGGTAGTGTTCCTATCAGACACGCCTCCACTATGGAGTGAACCCTCGCGGCAAAGGCCTGTAGCTCTAAAGCCAAGGCCTTACCTACTAGCTCCAGACGCTGCATTAACCCTTTGAAAGCACAATTATGAATACAATTGGCTTGATTTCATGACCTTAGAGAGGGTGACTAAAATGGCAGTAGTTAATCTGCATTGAGGCAACGTTATTATGCTCCCTGACATTTTCGGAGAGCATATAGTCGCCGCTTTGTCCGCCTGTCCGTCACACTTTTATCCGGAGCATATCTTGAAAACTATTTATGGGACTACAATGAAACTTCACACAATGATGGAGAGCAATAAGAGGAAGTGCAGAGTGTAAGAACCGTAACTCTGTCTTCATTCAAATTAGAGTTATTGTCTCCTTTGTAATTTTATACTTAGAATTTTTGTCCAGAGCATATCTTCAACTACTGATGGGACTGCAATGAAACTTCACACAATAATAGAGGGCAATGGGAGAAAGTACATAGTGCAAGAACCGTAACTCTGTCATCATTCAAATTAGAGTTATTGCCCTTTGTAATTTTATACTTAGATATTTTATCCGGAACATAAACTACTATTGGAACTGCAAATTGAAAACTTTTAAAGATATTTTAAACATAATAAATATAACAAAAATAGAGAAAAAAAGAGGTATTATTATTTTATTTCTCTTAAATTTGATTTATCATTCACACATTTTACAGACCCCCAACGAGGTAGCCACTCTAAAAGAGACGATTTCAGGTCTGAAGGAAGAGATAGCGAAAATACGCCTGGAGAGAGAGGAGCATATTCAACAGATCACAACCCTTAACCACACGATAGAACAGCAGAAATCTGACATATCCATGTGCAACCACACGGTAGAAAAGCAAAAGTCAGATATATCCACATGCAACCACACAATAGAGGAACTGAGGGCAGACTTGGAGGTGCACCGTGCCCACAATCTCCATATGGAGAATCAGCTCAAAGGTCAGAAGAAGATCTAGGGAGTTGGGCTTCTTTAGACCCCAATGTGATATGAAAAAAAAAAAAAATGGCTACAAGTTTATGATATTGATCAGTAACTGTTGAATGTAAATTGTGAAATTGTATTTATTCGAGTCAGACAAAATATATTTTCCTATTATTCTGAACAGAAGATGTAAGTTTGTTTTTCTCGTAGAATGCATATTGATTTATTTTTCAAAACACATAAATCCAGCCATACATATTTGTTTTCCTAACTTCGAGTTTTCGAAGAAAAGGCAAGCTATTCCACTCGCCCCTGCATCAGCATTGGTTAACTTTGTAAGTAAAGCCCACATCTCAAAAACCGCTTTAAGAAATTCAGTGAAACTTGACATTGAGTTCACTTTCCTAAGAGAAACTCATACAGACAAGTGCCATAAATTTTAACAGAATTATTTCCCTTTTTCATCTTGGTTTCCCAATATATAAACAAGGCCTCGAAAGTCAAGCGTGCTGTCCTCACTTAGCTCATTTTATAGCAGTTCTTTAGCATTTTATCTTGTGTTATATGATTATTTTTAAAATATTATTATTATTGAAATTTATATTGTTTTAGTCTAAAAAAAAAATCGCCTTCCTGCCTATCCACTCATGAAGTGGGTCGTGAAGCAATTTATGTTTTAAGGACGGCCTAAGAATGTAGTTTTAAATGAATGAAAAGGTGATCCCTTGGAAGCAACAAACACAAACAAGAGAGAAAAGTAGCAGACTCGGTTTTATTGAGTTTGTTCATGACAGGTAATTATAAGATGCAACACCTCTCACGCCTCCTAGATGTTGAAGACTAAATATGTGTTATAGTAATAATAAGACCATGACGGTGAAGTTGCGTATATAAAATCAATACATAATCTGTCAAAATCTTTCAGCAATTATATTGTAGCTCGTGTATTAGCGAAGCATATAAATGTGTGCCATCTCGTTTCAGTTGCCAAGGAAGAGATTGACAGGCTTCTGGCAGATCATGATCAGGTGGGACTAGAGTTGTACGACGCGAAACAACAACTTCTTGATCAGCTGGATGCAAACCATGTAATCGAAAGCCACGTGCTATACCATGCATGCTTTCCCGTGCATGCATAGTTGTTGTTCACTGTTGTAGTAGGCTTTTGATATTTTTCAAGACATCCAAATTTTACCATTAAAGGCAGAGCTGTCAAGCTTTTATAGTTTTAGTGAATTTTGCCATTTTTGTTCTTGTTTAAAACCCGCATGCTTTTAGATAGGGAGTTTTGGGTTCAGCGAGGCTATGGGAAAATATCATTCTGTGTCAAGGGTCTATCACATTTTTTATTTATTTTGTGGAATAACTGAATATTTTAGTTTGTGAAAAAACTAGTAAAATAATATTTTTTTAAAAATCCATTTATCAAGTTTTATTTGTTGATAGTTATTTAAAGAAATATTAAAAGAGATATTTTCTGACAGTAGAATATGAAATTTGAACAAAATAATATCCAATTGCATATTGGGAGGTACTGGGCTTTTAAACGTGTACTGTAATTATAGATTACAAATATTTGAAAAAAAAAATGAAAAAAAAAGATTTTTTCATGGCCTTGCTTTCATTTCAAACAAAACATAAAAAACGCATGCTTATTTCCCCCACTGCTTTAATTCAACAAGAGAAAATTGTTGTTGCACCATTATTATTATTTTCTATTCTGTTTTTTGATTTACTTTAGAAAATATTTTTATCAATTAAAACATTTGTGAATATTTTACAATGTTCATGCTTTTTCCCAGAGTTCTATCTTGCATGTAGATGGTTTGCATCCGGTTTACAGGAGTAATCTACCTTGTATGTTACATGTTGTGCAATTTAGTTATTTCCCTTGGCTTTATTTGTTGTATACTGAGGGAAAAAAGTTTAGCAAGTTTTTGTTGCACTCTGGAAATAATACATTTTTGGTTGTAAAATCAAGAAACTACTGCCATAGACACAGTATTTTATTAAACACACATCAATAATCGTCGAACATCGTAATGACGTAATGAAAAAAATGAACGTAGGGGTCAAGCTCGTAAAGTCCCAAAATGTCAGTATATCATATACAGTATTATTTCATCTAAAAAACTTGCTAAACTTTTTTCCTCAGTATATTATTTATATTATTTCTTGGCTTCATTGCTTCATCAATATACTTTATAAACAATAAGTCTTAAAGCTGAATAATCCTTAGTTTATTTAATATTACGCACATTAAACATTCGTATAGTTTACCATTCACCTGTTATACTCACACTACTTTCACTTTTCAACTTATATCAGATATGTCCCTAACGATGTTTCTTAATCATTTTATTTGAAGTGTAAACTTTTAATTAAGCACTTGATTAACATTGGCTGGATAATATAAAACAGATACGATAAAACAAATAATGAAAATAAATATTAATTGAAAAAGAAATATATATTGAAAACAAAAATGGACTATTTTCCTACTGAAATCGTAATCTTGAAATTAACCGCCCGTCTTTTTCCGAATCTTCTTCAGGGTGATACTTTAGAGATATTGAGTGATTTGAGAGAGGTTCGGCAGAGCATGGAGTGCAGTGCTATAGGTCGTAGAAATAAGTTGCTTACGGAAAAAGACACAATTGTTAATGAAATGATAGAGTCGGGAATCAAGGTTAGACTCGGCATGCATGTTTGTTTTATTTTGTAATCTTGCGTACTTGCTGTTGATGTTGTTTTCATAATAGATATTTTTTAAAACAAGGTTCATCGAAAAATTCAAACGATTACCCCTTATACAATTTTGAATTATTCGTTAAAATTTATTTTCTCCTATAAGTCATGATATCTAATTATCACAAGACAACTGAATTTTTTTTTTAAGAATCTAAATATTATAATATTTTGATAATATTGTTGCTATTAATTCCATTCAAAGGGAGGTAATGGAAATGCTGACAGAGTTATTCCTGGGTCGGCTATGAATTATCTAGTTAATGAGCCATTGAACAACATTCAATTCATTGTCAAATATCACACATCACTCAAATATCACACAAGATTCATCCAAAATTTAAAGCTTGCTAACAGTCCAATATGCTAGCAGCTAGACAAGATATTTAAACTGAACTCTAAACTTATCAGACTTTATAGCCCCGTGTGGTTCCCGGGGGCCCCTGTTTGGTCACCGGGCAAAGAATAGGGCCACTGCAGATCCCTTTGGAGGGGTAGGCAGAGGGGTAGAATCCCCCCAAATTCATGTTCATTTTATCATTTTTTGTTCATGTTCATTAAAGGTCTTCATCATGATCCCTGCATTGTTTCAGGTGCTATCTCGCTCACATCAAAAGAGCAGTGGCAGAAAAACAATAACGTGGCTCCAGCGTAAATGGAGTTTCTACGATAGAATTTGCAGCAACTCTGCAGTTCAGGGTGAGAAGGTTCTAGGCCCATTTTCCATATTTTATCTCGATGTACGTGGAAGATGAGCCTGGCATGTTCATAACTGTTAGGCGCCATATAACCTTTTCATGTGTTGGTGCGCCTTAAAACCCCATTTCAATTCAATTATCAGACTTTATAAGCTTTAAAGGCCATTATCTGAGCATAGCACTGTCCCTTATGTGTGTCATTTATCACAACAACACTGTCCCTTATGTGTGTCTTTTATCACAGCAAATAATACTCAGTACTTATTGCCTCTTTGTTGTGTTTCAGAAGAAGGAGCTAGTTGAGAGTGTTGCCAGGTTGGAAACCCAGCAGCAGACATTGAAAGCCGAGTCCAACACGATGGTAGATCAGCTGGGGAATAAAGAGCATCAAGAATTCACAGCAGGTACATACCCTCCTGGTAGCATAGAATATATGGATGTTAGTTCGTATGCATGCCCTCGTGGTAGCATAGAATGTCTTTATTATGCCCCCCTGCGAAGAAGGGGAGGCGAAAAGGAAGCATATTGCTTTGCAAATGTCAGCTGTCGGTCGGTCGGTCCCAAAATCTCGTCTTCACGATAACTCAAGAACAGCTGGACTACAAACTTGAAACTTGGCAGAAATGTTTGTTGTGTACCTCCCCTTTTGGGTAAATTCGCATAAGAAATGTGGTTGCCATGGTAACAAAATTTGTAAAAAAAACACAAAAAATTGCTTGTTTTCGCGATAACTCATGCACTACAAACTCGAAACTTGGCAGGAGTGTTTATGTCATGGTCTTTGAAGTGAGTGGTGGGGGGGGGGTGGGGGGGGGGGGGGGGGTGGTGGTGGATGGATATATGTCTTGTTTAAAGTGTGGGTGGTGTGGGTGGGGAGAGGGAGAGAACACATCTAGTTTATAGTCCTTCTGGTGTTAGGACCAATATGTGAACACAGCTTGTGGTGCCTTTTATTGTATGTAGGGTCACAATTTTATAACTCGATGGAATGACTAGTGAGGCGAAAGTTAATTTATAGTAATTATGAAATTGGTCTTCAAAAGCAATACTGCTATACAATATAGAATTAAACATGTTTTAAGCAAAATATCCCCACTTCCTTCTTCCACTTTTTCCACTTCTCCAAAGTCGATTGTGTCGATATAACCTAACATATGAGGTACACGATGCATTCATTCACTCAACCACTTTCTCCCACTCATTCCCATACTCGCTCAAATTAATAAAAACTCAACTCGCTCATTCTCTCATTTACTGTGTAAATATGTTCCCTCGAAAACTCCCAGTATGATCTTGTTCCAGATATCATCGACACACTTGAGAAGGAGAATCTGTTGTTAAAGAAGAGGAATGTGGGATTGCAGGAGCAGGTAACTCTGCTGGAGAGGGCAGTCCAGAATATCACGCAGGAGAAACAGGGTGGGGCACACAACAGACACACGGGCAAACAGTCTGTATCAGGTGAGATAGTGATCGTAATAATATCAACTCGAAGCAGGGCGGGGCACACCACTGTCTCTGTCTGTCAGCTGATATGTAACGAAGTTGGTCAGATTATAAAACCTAATTATCTACTCATGACTCATGTTTTATCTAAACACTTTCTTGCTTCTCACCTCTGTGAGTTAAGAGTCCCACTGGGAGCTCTACTTGTCAAGAGAGAGTGTCGATTCTTACGGATGGCGGTAGGTATACAATACTGGTTCTACCCAGGAAAAATGGGGTGGTCTGTCTCGTCTCTACCACAAAATCGTCATATATGGCCCAACATATATGACGTAAAACATCCTTCAAACAAAACAAACAAACATGAAATATTAACATTGTTTATGGTGAGTTATTACATTTTTGTATTTCAGTTGTAAAAAATAAGTTGTTGTTTTTACAATGGAGCAACAAATAGTGAGATAATACATAATAATCTTCCATAAACAATTTCCTATTTTGATTCCCTTTAAATATGTAAAACACATCTTTCACACTCTGCATACTGTCATGGGTTACATCGTTATACGACTTAACATACTACGACATTATTGTACGCAATCAGCCAATCAACATGCTGCATTGTAAAACCTCACCTCTCTTGCTGTGGGTTCGAATCCCACTGGGAGCTCAGCTTGTGAGAAATGTTGATTCTTACAGATGGCGAGAGGTATACAGTACTGGTTCTATCCAGGCAAAATGGGGTGGTCTGCTTCGACCACAAAAAAAACAACTGACCATCATATATGGCCTAAAATGTGCTTAAAATGATGTAAAACATTTAACAAACATACTGAAAAAAGCCTACCAAATGTAGCAAAAATTCACTTTGTCTTAGTCCTACTTTGTAAATTTTATATAAAAACACATTTTCAAATCTGTTCATCATAAACTAGTATGCTTAAAGATTATTTGTTTTATTTTCATATAGTCGATTCTGGAACCTTAGAGCCCGATGGAACCTTAGGACCTGAAGGCGACCTTGAGACCTTTAATGACGCGACCTCCTTCACCTCTGACCTTTCTGAGTTGTCACGGCGTAACCTTGAACTAGACGAACAGGTGATCAACCTGAAGGCTCAAATTAACAAATACGAGTCGGATATTGACCAGTTTGAAATGCTGCAATCTGATTGGTTGAATGAGAAGGGGGCTTTAGAGGATGTCCTGATGCAACTACGAGGCCAGATGAGGGAGAAGGAGAACACCCTGAATGTGGTAGAGGCCCAGAAGGTAGGTCAACTACACATATATGTTTTATTCACTCTTATATTTGTTTGAATATGTCACACATTTTACCTTGGTGATGGGTTTGTGGTGGTGTTTTAGTTTAAATCAGCTAGGGAAAATGGAAAGAAATCTTGAAGTCATATTTCTATTACTGATTGGCAGATGCAGTCAACGAGTTGTTGTGTTTCACTAATCTTTGCCGTCAAAATCATTTGTTAAATTATGTACTAGAAAACTGAGACTTAATGCTCACATGTTGTTTGGAAATGCATCTGTAGAAAACGATTAGTTACTAATATACCAAATATATTGTACCAATACCAAAAAATATACAAGTTCATCTGATCTGGATCTTATTAATAGTGTGAATTATTTAAAAAACTAGACATATCTGACTTGAAACAGCAGAATTATGGCCCTTGTTTTTAAAATGCTATCGTCAGTGCCCTAGCACCTTCATTTTCGATTTGATCTTTAACTAACTCAACTGTTTTTAATATTGCCAGCAATGAAATCGATAAAGTTGTGATTCACATGTTTTAAATTGAATTATCTGAGTAAGTTAATACAACAATGTACAGTAAAGCAGCCCATTATATTGAATCTTTGGATGTTTTTCTATAAGGGGCTTGCAGAGGCAATGGTAAAAGGTTGCATACAAAATCATCAAACAAGGCAAACAAGTGATGTAAGAAATATGTGTTAGACTAATAAATTGCTTTCTGTGTGTGTTCAGTATTTGAGTTTGTTCTGTTTTAAGCTGCTTATTTTGTTAATTTAATTTGTGTCATGGGTTTAATGTATACAGTCAACCCATTTCAAGATACCACATGTAAGAGACGACATGCTTTATTAACCCTTTCGCCACCAAATTTCAAATGTCGTCTGCTAACATTTGAATTTAAACCTTCTGGTAAAATATATATTTAAAGTGTTATGGAAAACATTCTTACTAAGTGGCAAACAGTGTAAACCCTGATCAGCCTGCACATAAATGCAGGTTATCAGCCTCCACGTAAACGCATGTGATCAGCCTGCACATAAATGCAGGTTACCAGCCTGCACATAAATGCAGGTTATCAGATTTGCACATAAATGCAGGTTATCAGCCTGCACATAAATGCAGGTTACCAGCCTGCACATAAATGCAGGTTATCAGCCTGCACATGAATGCAGGTTATCAGATTTGCACATAAATGCAGGTTGATCTTGTTTTACAATGGTCGTAAAAGTCAATTTTATCGACTGTGGCAGAAAGGGTTAAAGAGAACAAGATTTCTGTTTCCAACTGTATTTTTTTTTAACATAAAATGTACATGTATTAAGTGACCCCTGTATTAAGTGACCCCTGTGTTAAGTGACCCCTGTATTAAGTGACCCCTGTGTTAAGTGACCCCTGTATTAAGTGACCCCTGTGTTAAGTGACCCCTGTATTAAGTGACCCCTGTGTTAAGAGACCAATTTTGCTCTTCCCTCTTGTGGTCATCTAATAAAGGTTTGACTGTAGTTTTGTGTATGCTACTAAATAATAACCATAGTCTGCATACGTGTTGCTTCTAGTTTGTCTTGACCTTGGTTGTTATACTGCCACTCAGTGTATTAGGCAGAAATTCAAGAACTGGGTGTGCAAATATGCAAACAGGGTGTGCAAAATAAGTTGCTAACACGCGTTACGCGTCAATTCGCGACAAGTGGGTGTCTCTGGGGTAATTTATTTTTGCAGATAAAGGGGGAAAAAATACATTTTAGGTCATATTTCTTCTATGAATGTATACAAAACATAACAATATTGAGAAAGTAATAGTTTGGAAGTCTTGTTGAGCAAAAAAAAAAAAAAATTTATTTTTTTTATTTTTTTACCCCACCCACTCATTCAAATATTGGCCGCGATTTTTTAAAAACGGCCGTGCAAAAGTCGGCTGCACGGTTGGCTGGCTAATACACTGCTGCCACTTTCACATAGTGAAGTGGGGGCTATATCGTAATCATGCTGTCTGTAGCATTTTTGTCGCGTCCCGTAACACATGTTTATTACGTGCAGTCCTCAAACAGTTTTATATGGTTTGTTCCCACACTTCATATACACATAACAACTGATGACCTTATGTCCCTCTACATCATGCATTTTTGGTTGCCTAATTTTTTACAGAATTATGGCCCTTTGTTTGATTTAGAATTTAAGCGTGGGTATTCATCACCGTCGGTGATAGTTCCAGCTGTATTAAGTTTATGTCATGTGATCGAGATGTTAACAGTATATACTTCAGATGCTCTTTAGACTAGCATGAAATAGTAATTGTTTTTTCTTTTATAGTGATGTTTTGTTATGATTTCGTTGTAGTATTATTTTATGACCGTATTTGTTGTTGGACTGAAAAGTTACTACAATGTCTTGTATTAAAATCCATCAACGAGAAATATGAAGTTTTTATTACGGAATTTGTAGAAACTCTGCAGTTTTGCCGTATAACCTTTTTGTGTTGGTGCACCGTAAAACCCAACTCAGTTCTATCAGGAACTTTCTTCTCTAAAATATCAAAACTGGCAGTAAACTACTGGACTCATTTCGTTTTACTCTTTACATATCCTCTGAAGCATGGATATCCAGTTTGATAACGAGCACTCTATCAGTAGAATCCTCATCTATATTCCACTTACTGTTGCTGTCATTGCTTCTTCTCGAGACATTCATGGCTGAATGCAAACCTTCTGTATCTTGTTCTTCATCTGTTTATAATTACATGTTTACCCCTGAAAATTTGATTTTTAATGGAAGTCAAAAAATGTCTAAATAAAGGTATAACATAACAGATACCACCAATCTATAGTCTTCAGATCATGTTTAATTTTCAATGGAAGTCTAAAAATGTCCAAATAAGGCATAACATAACAGATAGCACACATAGTCTTCAAATCATGCGAATCACGTGCAATCCATGCTGGTACCTTGAAATCTCTCTAACTAAATATTTAATCATCTGCTTTGCATCATGCTGTCTTGTTTTTGGATTGCGGATAATTACATGTAATTATATTTTCTCATAGATTCTTACACTTTTATCAAACTTGGCGTCGAAATGAGACCTGGTATTGCGAATGTCTATAAATTTCTGTCCTCGCAAGATGCATTTATTACGTACTAACAATGTGTTGACACCAATATTTGTGAAATGGCCGAGGGTGTTATTTACAGTAACTCAATATTCTCTTATAATCTCGTAGAATATTATAATTTTATGTTTACTTCTGTTTATCAAATGTTATATATATGCATGTAAATACTGTAAAACCGGTTGATTTGTGAAGGTCTGTTAACACCTACTTCGGAGACTGCCCTGAAGCAGAATTATATAAAAGCAGAAATAAAAGTTCTAGTGAAATAATCCTGCCATGCACAATGTATATAGATTCTTAAAATGAAAATAATTTCCTTGTGAACAAGAATTCCATAATGTTCTCCAACCTTCCCTTAAAACTGATTCTATAAAAGAATGAATAAATGTTTTCCTCTTTCCTACTAAAAATAAGTTATAAGTTGCCCGGGGGCATTGCACTCTAGCTGTGCACTTTATCTCTAATTGCTATATTAGACATTGTTGTAGGATCCAAATATATTCCGCTAATTCTAAATTTACATAATTGTCTTGTCATTATTCCCCTTCAAAGTTTTCCTTCTAAAAGCGACCTAAACATGTGTGTTCCAATCATAATTAGTCACACACAATTATTTCGAAATTTTAAAAATACCAAAGAAGTAAGGTAAAAAATCCTCACTAATCAGACCTGTTTCACAGTATCTGTTCTACAGTTACTTAACTGCATGTGTACTAACTCCTAGGGCTTGCTAGCAGTAGAAAAACATGAGAGCAACAAAGCTCTGCTGCCTGACTTGGTTGATGGGAACAATGGTAACGGTAAAGCCGTGAATCTGGATGGTATAGCTGAAGATATTGTTGAACTAGATAGCAAGATTGAACAGTTGGCCCAGGCTAACGCACAGCTGGAACAGGAACGGGATGAATTGAGTGAAGAAAAGGTTGGAACAGTTTGAGTGAATAATTTCTTACACATAATTTAATAGTTAAACAAAAAAGAAAACAAAGTAGGAAAAAAAATCATGAAAACATAAATTAATAGTAAAATGAAATTTTAAAACAAAAAGTGGAAAATGAAAGTAGGAAAAATACTTCATAAAAAGACCGCTTTTTTGAAGAAATGGTTTACTGAATTATTTTGTGTTGACTGCTGGTGCTGGCTACTCGAATCATATTGGTTGGCGTCACGTTGCTGGTACGGTCATCTTCAAAAGTAGCACTAATACGTTTATATATATTGGTAACATATCTGGAATCAGGTTAGAAACAGTCATATGATATATCGGGCTTATTTAAAAAGAATGAGGTTAAAAATTGAAACAAGTCATTCTAGAAAGCTATGGTTGTCCTACATAATTTATGAAAAAATGTATACAGAGTGAACTATATTGAATTTAGCCCTTTTGCTGCCACAGTCAAAAATATGGATTTTTAGAACCAATGTAAACCCAGATCAGCCTGTAAAAACTGTGCCGGTTAAATAGGGTTTACATTGTTAGCCGCTCAGTAAGAATTAAGGATGTTGGCTGGGCAAGTTTTGACATCTTCAATGACTATATTTTTCCTCTTTTTAGTGAAATTTTGAAGTTAGAAATATGTGCCTTCTTCAATGACGTCTAGTGGTGGAAAAAATGTGGTGACCTAGCCTTTTTTTTTGATAATTTTGCATCTAAATTATACCAAAGAAGCTTTAAATATGAATTTTAAAAAAATCTCAGCACTACGTCCTTTCCCAGCCAACCTCCTTCAGTAGGGTTTTCCATAACACTTTACATATAGGCCTAAAATAACCCGAAACTTTGAATTTACAGCAGGCATTTGAAATTAGGCAGTAAAAGGGTTAAGTGCATGTACATGTCCCTAGTATTGCATCTCGAGTGCATGTACATGTCCCTAGTATTGCATCTCGAGTGCATGTACATGTCCCTAGTATTGCATCTCGAGTGCATGTACATGTCCCTAGTATTGCATCTCGAGTGCATGTACATGTCCCTAGTATTGCATCTCGAGTGCATGTACATGTCCCTAGTATTGCATCTCGAGTGCATTTACATGTCCCTAGTATTGCATCTCGAGTGCATGTACATGTCCCTAGTATTGCATCTCGAGTGCATGTACATGTCCCTAGTATTGCATCTCGAGTGCATGTACATGTCCCTAGTATTGCATCTCGAGTGCATTTACATGTCCCTAGTATTGCATCTCGAGTGCATGTACATGTCCCTAGTATTGCATCTCGAGTGCATGTAAATGTCCCTAGTATTGCATCTCGAGTGCATGTACATTTCCCTAGTATTGCATCTTGACTCTTTTAGTCATACTTGTTTAAAGGGAATGTAGGCATACAGGAATTATTATTGGGAGTTCTGAAAAACATGGTAAACGGTGACAAAATTATCAAAATCGGATGATAAAACAAAAAAGATCATTCGAAGGTTGGTCGAAATCGGATATGGAAGCCGCCATTTTGAGAATGTCATCATTCTAAATTACCATGGTTTGCATATTGATGAATATTGTTTAAAACAAAACAGGTTACTGCAAATGAAAGCAAAATAATTTACTGATATAATAATACATTATTTCACTTTAGTTTACTCATTTTGAATACAGCTGCTGTGATTTTCTTCCATATTTATAAATATTCCATATATGGTAATTTAGAGCTATGATGTCGTAGTTCTCAAAATGGTGGCTTCCATATCCATTCCAGAAAAACCTTGTAATGTCATCATACCTTTCTTGTTTGTCATCCAATTTTGATAATTGTTTCACCTTTGTCCAAGTTTTTCAGAACTCCCAATAATGAAGCTTGTTTGGCTGCATGCCTACATTCCCTTTAATTAAGACTGCCATAATACTTACTTTGCTAGTAGATTTCAGTAGATGCATGATTTTTAGAGAATGATTCTGCGACTGTTTGTCTCATAACATGATCTGTACTGTAGAAAACTTCAGTTGTAATTTGGTGGTTTTTCCATTTTTATGCCCCCAAAAGTCGCACCGTCCGTCCGTTTGTCCTTCTGTTCTAAACAATCATGTCTCAGTCATAACCTTGAAAGAACTGAAGGGATTTCCATGAAACTTCACACACATTTTAACCCCAGTGAGAAGGAGTATCTTGTGCAAGAATCTGGTCCATACCTCAAAGGTCAAGGTCAGCTTGGAGGTCAAAGGTGGTCAGATGAGTCAAACATTTCGGGAACATTTGTCACTTATAGACATTTCTTGTTATTCAATAGTTCCCACATGTTCAGGTTGACAAATTTAGTAATTGTTTAATAAACAGTACAGGGATTTGAATATGTAAGGCTTGATTTTAAGTCGGTGTATTCTTTAAAAGTATTGCTTCAGTCTGCATAATTTTCCTTTCTGTTCGGGATTCACTTATATTCACGTTCTTGTTTTTCACAAAATCTTCAGGAGCAGTTACATAGAGAGCTTGTTAGCATAAAATCAGCCAATCACAGCCTGTCAAAACCGCATTCAGAAGTACCCAATACACAAGGTTTGTTGTTTTTCCTATATTAAAGGAACACACGGCAATCTTGAGTTTTATATCAAGCATTAAAATTAGCACCTCAATTTATTAATCCTGTATCATTTTGACTTTAAAACTCATTGAATATAATTAAATAAAAGATTTGAGATTTCAGTTGTCTTTGTTATTCTACCAAATTTTTAAATATATTATTGGAGTAATATAATATATTGTCAGTAATATTTGAAAACAATTTGCTATTGGCTTTTCTCATAATTAATATTAACGATAGAGCAAATGCAAGTTATGTAGGAAAACTAACAGGATGCCGTGAGTTTTAAAAGATCAAGATTGCTGTGTGTCACTTTAAAAATTGAATTTTTGTTAACGACTCATCAACACCGGTTATTTCGACCCACCCCAGAGTAGAAGGATACCTAGGAATCGGGGAACTGTGATCTTACCTTACGATCAAATAAATTCCTATGTTGCTTTAATGTGCTCGGAGGATGGACAGAGAATAGATATACAGGGACCAACCAGTTTACATCCCCATCTGATGGATGAAGGGAAGTGTATTGTCCTAGATCACACCGAAGAAACCAGGTGGCGCTGGTGAGACTCAGACCCACGATCTGCAGATTCTTATTCTACTGTGCTATCCACTGGACCATAGTGACCCCAGGGTTATAAGAAAATGGTTAAATTATATTTTTAAAAGAACAATATACATTAATCATATTTTCTGAATAAATTTGATAAAAAAAAAAGGAAAACTCAAAACCTGATTCTATGCATTGTTTATACAGGTGCCTCAACAGACCTGAACAGACTGCTGATAGAAAAAGAAAATGAACTTCAATTGTTGATGTGTGAGAAAGAAGATCTGGCAAAAAATCTAGCGGAGGTTCCTGAGCTGAAACAACAGCTCCAACAAAAACAGTATGAGGTTGATAATCTTCTTAAAGCTGGCCAAGAGATAGAAGCTCTAGAGAAAGAGGTCGAAGAGCTGAAGAAGAAATTAAGAGGGAAGAATGAAGAAATTGTTAACCTGGCAATGGAAAAGGAAGAAATGATGACCAGCCTTGAAGAATTGGATAACCAGAACCAGGAAGCCATGAGTCATGTCTTACGGATGAAAGATCAATTGTCAAAATCAAATGAAGAGCTAAAGAAGAAATTGGCAAGTTCTGAGATGGAAGTTCAAGGTCTCAGGTCCGAATTACAGAAACTGAATAGTCAGATCATGTTAAATCAGACAGTGGAGTCATCAAACGCAAATGAACTAAATCACCAGATAGCTGATCTGAAAGAAGACAATACAGATCTTGAGAAGAAACTTGAGAATTGTAAAAGTACATTAGCCAATTTGGAAGCTGAAGTTAAATGTAAGGATCAGGATATTAAGGAAATGAGTGACAGATTAGAATCAAGTGCTTCAGCGTTGAATTATCTTCATATGGATAAGCAGGAGCTGGAAGAGAAAATTAAAAAAAATAAAGGAGAGAGTAAGAGTCAGTCAGCAAAACTTAAACAAGTAAGAGAGGAGAATGACATACTGAGGCAAGAGTTAGCTGTTATGGATGAAAAAGATAGCCTGGATGAAAAGGTAAACGAAGTTTTACAGAGTAGAAGTGCAAGCAGTGAAGAAATCGAGCAACTGGATCAACAGGTAAATGCTCTGAACTTAGAGCTAGACAATATTAAAGCACAATTAAAAAAGAAAACGACTGAATGCATTAACATGCAAAGTGATTTAAAGGTTTTAGAAGGTAAATTTGAAAAGGAGAAAGCACAGTGTAATGAAAAAGAGTCAGAAATAACAGTGCTGCAGTCATCCTTATCAGTGAAAGTAACAGAATTACAGCACATGCAGTCTGAGTTGGATTCGTCTAAGAAAGATTGTGGAAAACTGAAAAAAGAGAGTAGCAGAAAACACGAAGAATGCGAAAGCTTTAGTAGACAGTTGCATGCTTTAGAAAATGAATTAAAGTCTCTTAAATTATCCAGTTCAGAAAAAGGCAAGGAAAACAATGATCTGATATCACAAATGGAGAAACTGAATAATGAATTGACAATATTAAAGCAAAATTTGACTTCTAAAAATGCTGAATGTGATAAATTAGGTGCAGAGGTTGCTAAGATAAAACATCTTCTACAAGATGCAACAGACAGATTACACACAAAATGTGAAGACTGCAATGAGTTGGTCGCAGAGGTTGAAAATTTAAAAGAGAAGATTGACATCGCTGCTGACGAGAAGGTTAAAGAATACGATTCTCAACTGATGAGTCTTACCGGAGAACTGGCTTTGTTGAAAGAAGAATTGTCTAGTAAAAATGAAGAATGGGAAAAGTTAGATAAAGAGCTTTATGTAAAAGATGATAAAATAAACTCTCTCAAACAGGTTAGATATGCTTTGGAAAAGGAAGTTGAACATTTGAAAACACAAGGTAGTGAGTGGCAGGAGGAGAGGGATATATTGGAAAAGAAGATAAGAGAAGATGATTCAGCTGAAATGCAAGAATTGGAATCTCAAAAGGATGGTCTAACAACTGAAAATGATACTTTGAAAAATGATTTGAATGCACTGGAGCTTAAACTCAATGCCCAGGCTAAACACTATGAGTCATTCATAGATGAACTAAAGGCAGAAAAAGAGACAGACTCTTCAAGTCTTCAGTACGAGGAAACTTTAGAAAGGTGCCACAAAAAAGATTTAGAGATTACAGAACTTGAAATAGAAATAACAAAAATTAATTGCCAATTACAAGAATGTAAAAACAACATTAAGTCACTAGCAGAAAATTGTGAAAAATCTCAAGGTTTATGTTACACAAAAGATAAGGAAATAACTGAACTTAAGGACATTGTTAATAAATTGAAATCAGAAAACTCGCATCTGTCGGAAGCTGCCAGACAAGATGAAATGACATTGGTAGAATTAAATGATGCTCAAGAAAATTTAGAAATATTAAAACAAGAAAAAGTATCTTTAGAAGATGAAGTCCTTGGCCTTAAGCTTCAAACTGAAACTGTAGTTGAAGAATCTAAACTTGAAAAAGACAGACTGAACCTGACAGTACAAGATCTAGAGTCAGAAATTAAAGAACTAAGAAATGAAGCAAGTGTACAATATAAAGACCTTAATATATTGCTGAAGGAGAAAGAGGAGCTCCAAGAAAAGGTGAAACACTTAGAATCAGAAGTTGAAAGGTATAAGCAAATTGTGATAGATCACGAAGCAGGTATAGCTGACCTGAATCAGAAGAGGGGTGAACAACTACAAACTATTCATCAAAGTTTGGAGAAAATCAAATCTCAGGAAACCTTAATTGAGGTCCTTAAACATTCAAGTGTTCAAAAAGACCAGGAAATGTCCATGTTACAACGAAAACTTTCTCGTGCCAAATCTTTCATTGATGAAGATCAAGTAAAAATTTTAGACACTGAAACAGAAGTGATCATTCCTAATTATAACCTTCCAGCCTTGGAGTATAAAGAAAAGAGTGGTATTGAATTAGCTGAAGTAAATGAGACCATGGAACTTCCAAAGGATGAGAATAAATTGGAAACAAAAGTGCCAAATGGTGAACCTGAAAATGAATTTACAAGGCATGAACGTGATATTACTGTTGAGATAGACCGTTTGCGTGACCAGTTAAACGAAAAAGACAATGTGATATCTGAATTACAAAGAAACAATGGATCACTTTTAAAAATGCTAGATTCCAAGTCAAAGACTTCTCAGAGTGATTTCTCTCTAGTCGAAATGCACAAACTTGAAAACGAAGTAAGAACTTTGAAAATGGAAAGGGAACAAATGATGGATGTTTTAAATGAAAAGTCTAGAGAGAGTAGTAATTTAAAGGGGGAGAATCAGAGATTGATGAATTTTGTTGCTGCGGAGAGAGACGCTTTGGAAAAACTGCAAAAAGATAATCAAGAATTGCAGAAAAAATCGCCTGAGACGGATGGATTCCACATTGACGACATGCAGAAAGAGACAGTGAAAAACTTGTCTAGGATGATTAGAGACAAGGATTTGGAGATAGAATCTCTGACACAGAAGAATCAAACTTTACTGTCAGTATTACAGGAATCTTCCAGCGAAGGACCACAAATTAATTCTCTTATGCAAGATAAAGATAATCTAACCAAACAACTGGCAGCGTTACAAGGAGAGAGAGAACAAATGATAGTATATCTAAATCAGAAACACCAGGAAAGTCTTGCTTATCATGGCGAGGTCCAACGCCTGACAGCTTTTATTAACGCAGAGGCGGAGATGAACAAGAACATGAAACAAGATTATGAAACATTGATACCTCAGTTTGAAGATAAGAAACAAGCTTTACTAAAAGCTCAAAATGAGTTGATAAATTATAAGCAGAAATACACGGAGCTGGAAGTGAAATACGGTCAGTTGGTGCAGCAGTCAAGCACAGGTGATACTGTAGATAAAGCTGTGTTTGATGCTAAGGTGCAAGAGACTACTAGGCTTCAAGAACGCTATAAAGAATTGATGGATAACGTTAGAGAAAAGGAGGCAAAAATACAAAACTTGCATCAAAATATTAGTGAATTAGAGCAAAACCTTAGAACTATAAGCAGTGAAAGGAGTGGCTACAAAAAACAAGTAGACAATTTCGTATTTCAGTTACACGGCCTACAGACCGAACAAGGCGAACTGAAATCAGAAATAACGCGACTGAATCAGCAGAAGAACGAGTCAATGTCGGAATGTCAAGTGTCGAAAGAAATGAACAACAAGCTGATGCTGCAGTTACAAGATCGAGACTTTGAGGTGCAAAGTTTGCGGGAGAAGACACAGTCGCTGACGATGATGATTCAGGAACAGCAGGGAGAGAAGGGACAGATGGAGCATGTGATGGTGGAGAATGAGGCCACTCAGAGACGAATGAAACAGCTGCAGCAGGAACGGGACCATGCCGCCATGGCAGCACAACACAGTCAAGAGCAGAACACACAGTTACTCAAGGATGTAAGGATTTTGTTACTTTTTGTTCAAAAATATTAAGTTGATAAATCCAAAATGAAAATAATGGATTAATTGATAACACTCAGTTCCCTTTGTACACCTGAAACACTCAGTTCTCTTTTTACACCTGAAACACTCAGTTCTCTTTTTACACCTGAAACACTCAGTTCTCTTTTTACACTTGAAACACTCAGTTCTCTTTTTACACCTGAAACACTCAGTTCTCTTTTTACACCTGAAACACTCAGTTCTCTTTTTACACCTGAAACACTCAGTTCTCTTTTTACACTTGAAACACTCAGTTCTCTTTTTACACCTGAAACACTCAGTTCTCTTTTTACACCTGAAACACTCAGTTCTCTTTTTACACATGAAACACTCAGTTCTCTTTTTACACTTGAAACACTCTTTTTTGAATCACTAAGTTCTTTTTCTAAACTTGAAAGTGTGAACAGAGAACTGGGTGTTAAAAAATAATAAAATGGTTTATTGCTGTTTCACTTGTTTGTTTTTGACAATAATTTAAAACAATAACCACAATTTACTTGAACAAATTGTTCTCACATTCTTAAAAAACGTGACTCTATGCCCTGTTTATGGTCACTATGGATGGAGTGATCGTAAACTTACAAACATGATGGAAAATAACTGCATTAATTAACTGACATAATTAAAGAAAACAACGGAAAAACACGGACTGTCTGTAAACTGTTTAAATACATCCACAAACTAATATTAAAACCTCGGAATCTATAATCATTGTTTTATGTTTCAGATACAAAACCTGAAAGAAAGAGAAAACAAACTAAATAGAGAGCTGGACAGGCTACGGCAACATTTGATACAGGTGATTACCTGTGCATTTTAATAACAATATGTAACATCTATTTAGCATTATTAAATTGTCATTAATTATATACATGCTGGTATTCGTTACATACATATTAAACAAAAACAAAAATCAGCAAGTAGGTGGTTGTACATACTTGCGTTCATACTTTGTACTCCAACTTCTAATAACCCTTTCTTATTCAACTTCTGTTCCTATTTGATGTTCCTACTTCCCACTTTGTTTTTATGCCCCTAACAGGGAAGGGGCATATAGTAATTGCACCGTCCGTCCGTTAGTCTGTCTGTTCGAGCACACGTTCACTGCCTTAGGTGGTAGGAGGTGACCTCCGAGGTGTGGCTAAACACAAAGGAATTCAGTACAATTTATTCCGTAACCACTTAAGCCTATTGTTCTTTAGTGGTCATTCCTTTGATCTTATACAAAGGAAAAAACACTTAAGGTACCACCCTTAGCGACCAGTGTTTGATCCGTCCGAAACAATCATGTGTCGGCATTAACTTTAAAAGTCGTGAAGAGAATTTCATGAAACTTATCACAAATGTTAATCTTGATGAAAAGGTGTGTAATGCGAATGAATCAAGTCCATACAGCAAAGGTCAAGGTCACACTTGGACGTCAAAAGTCAAATTTGGGGGCATTTGTCACTTACTGGTGACATTTCTTACTGTTCTTACATTCTGTTCTTACATTCTGTTCCTACTTCCTGTTCTTACATTATATTCCTACTTTCTGTCCTTACATTCTGTTCTTACATTCTGTTCTTACATTCTATTCCTACTTTCTGTTCTTACATTCTGTTCCTACTTTCTATTCTTACATTCTATTTCTACTTTCTGTTCTTACATTCTATTCCTACTTTCTGTTCTTACATTATATTCTTACTTTCTGTTCTTACATTCTATTCTTACATTCTGTTCTTACATTCTATTCTTACATTCTGTTCTTACATTATGTTCCTACTTTCTGTTCTTACATTCTATTCTTACATTCTGTTCCTACTTTCTATTCTTACATTCTGTTCCTACTTTCTGTTCTTACATTCTATTTCTACTTTCTGTTCTTACATTCTATTCCTACTTTCTGTTCTTACATTATATTCTTACTGTCTGTTCTTACATTCTATTCTTACATTCTGTTCTTACATTCTATTCTTACATTCTGTTCTTACATTATGTTCCTACTTTCTGTTCTTACATTCTATTCTTACATTCTGTTCCTACTTTCTATTCTTACATTCTGTTCCTACTTTCTGTTCTTACATTCTATTTCTACTTTCTGTTCTTACATTCTATTCCTACTTTCTGTTCTTACATTATATTCTTACTTTCTGTTCTTACATTCTATTCTTACATTCTGTTCTTACATTCTATTCTTACATTCTGTTCTTACATTATGTTCCTACTTTCTGTTCTTACATTCTATTCTTACATTCTGTTCCTACTTTCTGTTCTTACATTCTGTTCCTACTTTCTGTTCTTACATTCTGTTCTTACATTCTGTTCCTACTTTCTGTTCTTACATTCTATTCTTACATTCTGTTCTTACATTCTGTTCTTACTTTCTATTCTTACATTCTATTTCTACTTTCTGTTCTTACATTCTATTCCTACTTTCTGTTCTTACATTATATTCTTACTTTCTGTTCTTACATTCTATTCTTACATTCTGTTCTTACATTCTATTCTTACATTCTGTTCTTACATTATGTTCCTACTTTCTGTTCTTACATTCTATTCTTACATTCTGTTCCTACTTTCTATTCTTACATTCTGTTCCTACTTTCTGTTCTTACATTCTATTTCTACTTTCTGTTCTTACATTCTATTCCTACTTTCTGTTCTTACATTATATTCTTACTTTCTGTTCTTACATTCTATTCTTACATTCTGTTCTTACATTCTATTCTTACATTCTGTTCTTACATTATGTTCCTACTTTCTGTTCTTACATTATATTCTTACATTATGTTCCTACTTTCTGTTCTTACATTCTGTTCCTACTTTCTGTTCTTACATTCTGTTCTTACATTCTGTTCCTACTTCCTGTTCTTACATTATATTCCTACTTTCTGTCCTTACATTCTGTTCTTACATTCTGTTCTTACATTCTATTCCTACTTTCTGTTCTTACATTCTATTCTTACATTCTGTTCTTACATTCTATTCCTACTTTCTGTTCTTACATTCTGTTCTTACATTCTATTCCTACTTTCTGTTCTTACATTCTATTCCTACTTTGTGTTCTTACATTCTGTTCTTACATTTTGTTCCTACTTTCTGTTCTTGCATTCTATTCCTACTTTCTGTTCTTACATTCTGTTCCTACTTTCTGTTCTTACATTCTATTCTTACATTATGTTCCTACTTTCTGTTCTTACATTCTGTTCCTACTTTCTGTTTTTACATTCTATTCCAACTTTCTGTTCTTACATTATGTTCTTATGTTCTGTTCCTACTTTGTGTTCTTACATTATATTCCTACTTTCTGTTTTTACATTCTATTTCTACTTTCTGTTCTTACATTCTATTCCTACTTTCTGTTCTTACATTCTATTCCTACTTTTTGTTCTTACATTCTGTTCTTACAGTCTGTTCTTACATTATATTCCAACTTTCTGTTTTTACATTTTATTTCTACTTTCTGTTCTTACATTATATTCCTACTTTCTGTTTTTAGCTCGACTATTCGAAGAATAAGAGAGATTATGTAATCACCCCGGCGTCGGCGTCTGTGTCGGCGTCGGCGTCCCATATCAAGGTTTGCGTGTAAGCTGTGTTTACAAGTCTATATCTCTTACATTTCTTATCCTAGCACAACCAGATTTGTTCATGGGCTTCCTTATAGCATTATCTTAAGGGCTGCATAAGCAATTTTGGTTCCTGGAACCCAAATTATGATAGCCCATAAAATGTGTCCCATTTCACATCAAATTTTGCGTGTAAGCTGTGTTTACAAGTCTATATCTCTTACAATTCTTACCCTAGCACAACCAAATTTGGCCATTAGCTTCCTTATAGCATTATCGTAAGGGCTGCTTAAGTAATTTTGGTTCCTGTAATGTAATTTCTATTCCTACTTTCTGTTCTTACATTCTATTCCTACTTTCTGTTCTTACATTCTATTCCTACTTTTTGTTCTTACATTCTGTTCTTACAGTCTGTTCTTACATTATATTCCAACTTTCTGTTCTTACATTCTATTCCTACTTTCTGTTCTTACATTCTGTTCTTACATTCTGTTCCTACTTCCTGTTCTTACATTCTATTCCTACTTTCTGTTCTTACATTCTGTTCTTACATTCTGTTCTTACATTCTATTCCTACTTTCTGTTCTTACATTATATTCTTACTTTCTGTTCTTACATTCTATTCTTACATTCTGTTCTTACATTCTGTTCTTACATTCTATTCCTACTTTCTGTTCTTACATTCTGTTCTTACATTCTATTCCTACTTTGTGTTCTTACATTCTATTCCTACTTTGTGTTCTTACATTCTGTTCTTACATTCTGTTCTTACTTTCTGACCCCGTGTGGTTGCCGGGGTAGAATACAACCACTGCAAACACACCGTCACATGCAGAGGGGTAGGACCCCCCCATTCATATTCATTTTGTCATTTTTTGTTCATGCTCATTAAAGGTCTTCATCATGACCCCTGCATTGTTTCAGGAGCCATCTCGCTCACATCACTAAGAGCAGTGGCAGAAAAACAATAACGTGGCTCCAGCGTAAATTGAGTTTTTACGATAGAATTTGCAGCAGCTCTGCAGTTCAGGGTGAGAAGGTTCTAGGCCCATTTTCCATATTTTATCTCGATGTACATGGAAGATGAGCCTGGCATGTTCATGCCTGTTAGGCGCCATATAACCTTTTCATGTGTTGGTGCGCCTTAAAACCCCAATTCAATTCAATTCAATTCTTACTTTCTGTTCTTACATTCTATTCCTACTTTCTGTTCTTACATTCTAATCCTACTTTCTGTTCCTACTTTCTGTTCTTACATTCTTTTCCTACTTTCTGTTCTTACATTCTATTCCTACTTTCTGTTCTTACATTTTGTTCTTACATTCTATTCCTACTTTCTGTTCTTACATTCTGTTCCTACTTTCTGCTAAAACTGTTTTCTTTTTCTTCTGGCTATATTGTAACAAATGTCTCAGAAAAATAATATTTTTTCGTAGCATTATCTGTTTGTCATGTTTACATGAAACAAAAAAGGGCAATGTAGTTGAAGCTAAAAAAGATATGAATTAAAAATTACAGTCAACGTTAAGTAGTACAAATGATCTGTTTTATCAGATTGAGGATGGATACACCCGGGAGGCTCTGTCCGCTGAAGAACGTGAGAAGGATCTGAGGACACGACTTGCTGCGTCCGAAGAAAATGCCCTCACTTCGTCGTCGGCCGTGGAGTCTGCAAGGTATGCTAGATTTACTAGTACAGTTGTATCACTATAGACAAGTATCTATAAATAATACCCCCGTAAACAAGTATTATCTAATTTTATTTGTAAACTAAAAACGCATGTTGTTGACACAACACCTGCCTAACCTTGCCAATATTTACTGAAAAATAATCTTTTAAGAAAGAGAAAATGTATGTTGAAACACGAAATTTAACCCTGGAGTTCCACCTCTTCATGTGGCCAAATTACAGTGATTTGTTGGAGGATGAAATGTCTGTACTAAATACATACCCACAAATAGCACAGTGAAAAATACTGTCCTTACTGAACTTATTTTCAAGATCTAGATCATTTTTATGTCGCCTTTTCAAAGAGAAAAGTGATGCATAGGGATCACTTTGTACATCATCTGTCTGTAACCTTTTCATACCTTCTTCAAACTTTCAATATGTTACGGGTAAAATGTAACAAGAAAGGAAGTAAAACCAGCAAAACTATTTTTAAAATATAACCAACAAATTTATTCAAATACTAAAAAGAAAAAATATTCAGTTGTAGAAAATAAACAAAAATGTATCCAGATTCCTTTAAAATCTGATGCACAAATAAAGTCGAAATAATATTAGCAAGTGTCCCTTTAATCTGAATTGTTAAGTGTCCCTTTAATAATATTTGTCAAATGTCCTTTAATCCAATTTCACTTCAAATCTTTCCTGATTTATTAATTCACAGTAGTCCAAATAATCCAATAATCCAATGACACTGGATGAGCACAACATTTTTTTTATATCCTCTCACAATATATTTTAATTCGCAGCTTCCAATATGGTGTAAATTCTCAATTAAAATAATGAACCAGATACTTCACTTTGAATAGTAATACTGAAACCCTGCTAGTTTTACTTATACCAACATGGAACATTCCAGATTAAAGAATGTTCTGTAACAATCTACACATTAAAGTATGTAAACAAAAATTTAGAAATTACTAGAATATTATACAGAAAGGAAAAAAAAACGCGTCATGGGAATTTCCGCTATATATTGTATGTACATTATGCTGCTGTTAATCGAATGGTACATGGCTACGTAAGATCTTTCCATTTGGAAAAAGACTAAAACAACATGTAACACAGCAAATAGTATTCCTTCAAAGTTTCATTATTGACAGAGTATGCATTTGGTTTGAGCATGTGAGCAAACTTAAGATGCAAAATTTTGCAAACTCTTTACGTTAAATAAAGTACTGAACTGGCACAATTTTTCAAAAAGGAATTCAACATTTATGAATTTCTTGTTACAACATGTACTGTGATTAAAATGTCTACAACATCACAGTTGTGTCCTTTCTCTAACTGCAACTTCTTTTTTTTATAAAACATCTTGGGATATCCTTGGAATATATATGGAATTAAGTGTGCAGTAAATACAATATATAGCAAAAATTCCCGTGTCGTGTTTCTTTTTCCTTTCAGTATATATAAACACTGGATGTCAATCAAACAGTTTGCCCTAAAAATAGAACACAATCCAGCTATTTATATAGAAACAACTTGACAGCCGGAATTAATAAACATGTACACTTATATATAGCATTTTATACATGAGGGTAACAAACTGTACGACAACAAGCGTGAGCACTCCGCCAATCCCGTCATTCTTCGGGATCCCGCCTTGTGTATCACAGCGCTTCGGTATATTCAAAATCTTGACATTTTGATCGCCGGAAAGCAACGGCACAGAAAATAGTGCAATGTTGCTATGTAAGCAATATGGCCACTAGCCACACATGTTGATGTATAATTTGCGTTGAGTATTTATTTTTTACAATGCAGATGAAGGTTTTATCACTGATTTCATGTTTACAGATAAACTATTGATGCAGCAATCGGCTGAATAACATTGCAACATTTGGGTGATAACTTTGATTTTGAATGCAAATTTGTTTTGGCGGGAATCTAAGGTGCGATGGCGTAACCAATATGGAAATCTGCGTATTACATTCAAGTAATGCTGCGATTTAGACTTAGAATTTGAATTGATGACCACAATATAGGCGAGACACTCAGGTGGGCTTTCTTGCTTATATATATATAGTGAAGGTTTGATATAGGCTGTTTTCAACTGTTTTTATTTGTCGTAGATATACTTCTTTCCATTGAGATAGTTTTCTGTTTGACTGGCTCAACTTGCTTAACACGTTGAGTACTTTCTTATGCATTGAGTACTTTTTTAACAATGTCAAAACACTGTTATATGTGTTGAGAATGGAAAAACAACTGACCAATTAAATCAGTTGTTTACTCAACTCTGATTGGATGATACGAAAGAGGGAGGAAATCATTAATAGGACAGCAGTGTGCTTAACGAAATAGTCCAGTCGAAAACGGCCATAGGTTATATAGCCGAGGAGTATTACGTTTCCCCTTCACATTCCAGTCAACTCACAAGCCATCAGTTGGACAGTCTTCAGCAGCAATTGGCATTCATCTCCAAGCAGAGGGACCAGGCCTACCTGCAGATCTCCAGTCTCCAGGAGCAGAACCAGATGTTCTCCATCTCCATGGAGAACCTCCAGATGGTGCTGGAGCAGTTCCAACAAGGTACGTACTTCTTGGGTTTGTCATTACGTGTCATGAGAGGATTTAGAATTTGTTTAATGGCTTACCAACACATTATTAATGTTATTTAGGGCTGACCCTAGAGAGATTGAGGGGATACGGGAATCTGGGATTTCTCTGATTCTTTTGCATACCCAAAATGATATACTCCAGTACATTGGGTTTTAATAAAGGGAAGTAACTCTTTTTGTCTAGACTTGATCTTAAGAGCAGCCTACAAAAAGTTGTTCCTTATTTAAAAAATCAAAATAATAATTTAGGGTGTAAGCTTTGTGAGGGTGGGGTCTAGATTATTTGGTTTGAAGATGCCAATAATGCCATCAAAGGTATGTAGCCGCATTTAGGGCCTTTTCTCTCCAAATTGGGAAGGGGTCCAAGCCATTGATTTTGGGGAAATTAAGTGTGCTTTTCATTGGAATTGGTTGAAAAAAGAGCGCTGTTTTCACTATTTAGGGATGTAGGAAATGTATTATAAGGCAAAAATTTTATTTTTATTTTTTAAGATTAAGATTTTCCCCCTCCAGAACTGGGGGAAAAACAGAGGTTTTTGAAATTGGGAATGGTCCTACTAAGGCCCTGGCATTAACCTTTGTTATATCAGATCTATTTTCTTTTATTACAATTCAGTAATAATATATTTGAATTTATCATTACAGAGAAAGAGCGACTTGTTGCAGAGGAGACGGAGAGGTGTCAGAAGGCGGTCGGAACACTCACCACCCAGGTCACCAAGCTGCAGGCCGACCTCAAGTACACAAAGGTCAGTTGTTTGTTTGTGGCGGAGGGTGTATGGTGTGTGGCCATTTCTCTGTCTCTTGTTCCTTTTATCGTCTTGTATGTTCCTTGTCTCTTGTTTACTCGTCTCTTGTATAACCATTCATTTACTGATATGTTCATCATTGATTTTTTACTATGCATGATTATCATCAACTAATGAATATTGTGTGGTTAGTCCGTTCGTACATCACACTTTGTATGTATGACTTGTTCGGAGTAGTCATCCTGAACTCCTGAACAGATTGTTAGGAAACTTGGTAAGAAGTATTAGTATGAAGTCTAGATGCACATATCGTTGCGCTGTTCTGGTCCACTGACTTTTGGCGGAGTAATTGCCCTTTAATGATTGTTGAACCTGCATCACACTTTCTTGTCTGGACTTTTCAACAGATTTTGGTGCCACTTGGGAGGCAGTATCAGTATAAAGTCTAGTTGCGCATGTCATCACGTTGTTCGGTCCATCGACTTTCGGTGGAATTATGACCTTCTTTTAGCTGACAGCTTACAGCCGGGCCATTCATGTCTACCGACACATCCCTAGTCTTTATAATACCTCTAAAGGGGGTCCCAAAGGGGGGGGGTGTGTTCACGTGATCACGTAAAATAAAAACAAGGATCACGTCTTCACGTGAAAATAGCAAAACTTTCACATTTCATGTTAAATGTGGATGAGCAGACGTGAAGCGCTATAGGCTCGAGCTTCTCTAGTACAATGTGTGGGTTGCAACAACAACAACAAAAAAACAAAAAAAACCACACGCAATCACGATTCCCCGTGCCAGATGTTCGTGCAAGTACGAAAGTTCAGCTCTCGGGGGAGGCTCGGTTGAGGAGGAGGGACACTAAAAGGACTGAAAAGGACTAAAAATTCACGTTTCACGTCACCATATCACGCGATCACGTTTTACCAAGACCAAAATCACGGATCACGCTGATATAATTTTCACGCAATCACGAAAAAATATTGTTTGTTTCACGTGTCACGTTTTTAAAAACACCCAGATCACGTTTTCACGCAAAACCCCTTTGGGACCCCCTCTAAACACTCACTTTAAATCATGTTATACCAGATTGCGTTTTTTCTTAATCAAAGGTATAAAGAGACTTTTTATACAGGTGGTCTTTTAATACAGGTGTATTTTGCCTAAATTAAAAATGGGAACTGAAATAGTGGTCTTTAAAAGTAGATTCTCCAAACATTCATCGTATTTAATGGTAATTGAATAGGACAAAAGTGTTTTATGCAAAGGGATTTTCAGTTTTCGAAGATATTTCTGAAACTTGTCATACTAAAGAATAAAAATATTTCAGTTATAGCCCATCGGTATTCAATAAGGTTAGAGCGTCCACCTCACATGTAGGAAGGAGGATGTGGGTCCAATCCCTGGCTAGGACATACGAAAGACTTCATAACAATGGTACTAGAGCTCCTTTACATGATGTTAGCATATACAGGGTAGTTCTAGGACTGTTCAGTGCGCTGTCAGTGTTATGTGACTGGGTGGGGTATCATGCCATGTGTCTACGGTGTGGGATTCCAGTGTGGCAGCACTACACAGTTGAGCTCATTGTTACAAGCAGACACCATTTTGAAATGTCTGAAAGAGAGTTAAATGCGATGTTAAACCCCGTACATATGTTGTTACATAACATACAGTATCATATACATAGGTTTTTGATAGAGTCATATTTGAAGATTTATTACATAAATGTTTATTATACTTCCATTAACTTCAACTGACAATGATGTAGTCATGGTATAGAAATGTATGAATGAGCGTTTACTGCCTGCTACACAAAGATTCAATTAGTGCTTGAATATATATATACCTATGTACCGAAATGACACTTTAATTGTTTGTTTGAGTGAATGTAGTCCATAGTTTATAGGCTTGTGTTAAGCCGAGCATCCTTTTGTACGTGATCCGTGGTCCGTATCTGCATCCGTATCTGTGTCAGTGACAAATCGGTTATATAGAGAAAATGTTGGGAAGCATCCATTGATCAGTTTTGTGACCGTGTCCACGACGAATCGCGCAACATGCAATTTTTGATGGACATGGATGCACTGACGCGGATACGGACACGAACCACGGACCACATACAAATGGATGCCCGGCTTTAGACTTGTATCAATATTTAAAGGGACATTAGGCAATCTTGTTTGTTTTAAAACTCACAGCATCCTGTTACAGGGACACATGCAATCTTGATTGTTACTTTTTTTTTTACATAACTTGCATATTTGCAATCATTTATATTAATTATTAGAATGGTTCAAAGCAAATTGTTTTTACATATTACTACCTGTTAACCATAACCTACCAGCCAGTAATATACTTTAATATTTGGAAAAATAACAGGTAAAAGTGAAATCTCAAAATTGTATTATTTGTAGATATATGCTAGCATGTTTATTCATAATGATACTGGATTAATTATCGGGGTGCTAATTTAAATGCTTGATATAAACTTCAATATTGCCGTGTGTCCCTTTAAACTTTAAAAAATTTGCAATCATTGATATTTTTTATGAGATTGTTCAATGCTGGTTATATTGCACAAATAAGATATTTATATTTATGGAAGAATAACACAGAACACTTGAACATTCCTAAGGCCAAAGGTCTTTTTCCCCTAGATTCTTACTATACTAAATTCAACAAATCAAGAACATCAAAAGCATGTTTTCTTGAACATGTTACATAAAATGAGTGTTCCACAACACTTACATGCCTTAAAAGTCTAAAAAAAATAAATATTTTTTTATATATTTTTTGTTGTGCCCTATAAAGTTGGGGCCTTAACAATAGGGTCGGTCGGAAGACCAGTTACAAACCTTTTTCTTTTTTTGACCTTAATTTTATTACCATTTATTTTATTATGTGCCAACAGGTTTAAAGTCAGCATGATAACTGGATTAATAAATCGAGTTGTAATTTTAATTCTTGATAAATACTTCAATATTGCTGTGTGTCCCTTTAAAAACGATGAATACACTTTATCAATTGTGAATAAATATTCCAAAGCAGACAGGGTACATTGAAATTCAAGAAATAAAAGGCGCATGTGTGAAGAGTTACAGTTAATTATTTTTTTTACAGACTTTTGTCCTTTGTGGGTTTATCGAATTGTTGTTTGACACTCCTCAACACCTTGCATAGGTTATTTTGAGCTGCCCCAACGAGAGGGGAAGGATACATAGGAATCCGGGAACACTGCCCTACTCTTTCTATCAAATATATTCCATTCCTATGGTTCTTTGAATTGCTCGAAGGATAGCATACAATACAAGGGACTGCCAGGTTTAGGTATTTACGTCCCCATCCGACGGACGCGGCTAGTGGGGGCTAGGAGAGTGTCTTATCTAAGGAGTTAAGAAACACTGAAGTAACCCAGTGTTGCCAGCGAGGCTCCAATCAGATCTCCAGAGACAAGAGTCGAGCGTTCTATCCACTGGTTCGAATCTCACTGGGAGCTCGAATTGTGAGCAAGTGTTGATTCTTACGGATAGCGGGAGTTGTACAGTACTGGTTCTACCCAGGAAAAGTGGGAATACCTCCACCACAAAAAATCAACCGCTATATATATAACCTTACATATGTTGAAAATGACGTAAAACACCATACATAACAAACAAACAAACATCCACTGGGCCACCAAGTCCTCTTTTGGTTATATGTTGAAGGGACTGCATCCTAAACATTTAGGCATGGAAATCACTAAGGTTGGGTTTACATACATAGCCTTAAATAATTATCAAAACCTCAAATCCTGGAATGCGTGGACAGACCTTATGGTTTACATATCTTGTTAGGGTTTAGGGTTACACCTTCAATAGTCACAGAATGGTGATCATTACAGGATTCGCATACTCGCAAAATACGAGTCAGTTTTGCAGAATGCGAATTACTTTTTCATGTACAAGCACATTTTTGCGAGTGCCGTATTTTACATTGTATAGCGCCCACCCGCTGCGCATATACATATACCACGCATCCATTTTTTGAAGAACATCTGTGAGAAAAAGTCTAAATCCTCTAAAGCAGTGTAAACCGCGCACAGAAGTTTGACAACAAATGATTTTTTTTTTTTTACGGAGGTCGTCATTTTGAAAGTCCTGCCAGATAAGTTTTATTAGAGCGCATGATGATACTGAAATGAACTTAAAGCAGTAATTTATTGTTATTTGACACTTACTCATCACCTGCTCATTTACCGTGTGTTATCTAAACCGATCTTATCTTACCGTCGTACGCCATATTAGGAATCTCGGCATAAATTGGTGACGTTTTTTACAAATTGACGATGTTTTCCACAAATTTCGGTTGTATTCAGTTAGGCCATATCAAATTAATTCCCAGTTTATCATCCAAATTTTGGAAAAATTTGGGGCGGGGGGTGCAATTTTATTTTTTATTTTCCTGAGATGACATCAAATATTAATAACCAGAAGTATTATGTTTTGAAACTCTCTTTATTACCAATTGTCACTGCTATAGCATACATTTGTATTTATAAGGATATAAACTACCATGTATGTGAGTTTTAAAAGTTCTTAATATAACACTTCTTCTTGTTTGAAACAGTTCCCCTTTTATTTACGAATGACTGTTTGCCAGATAGGCACAACTCACAAAATTACGGGATATTTATCATATGGTTCTACAAGGTCATCTGACGAACCTCAGTAATAACATACCGATTCGAAGCCAGCAGAAAAATATGGTAGTTCCACTGACATGTCACAAGTTACATTTTTTCTAACAAATACCGAATGTAAAATATGATTGTCCTCTGTTTCAACATCTTGAAGGACAGAACCACATGTATATTGTAGGTCTGCTTAGATTTGAAGCAAATCAGTTCTTTTCTTTACTTTCACCACATGTTTACAATACAGGACTCTTGGTTTTTCACATTCAGAACAATACACAACAATCTGGACTTTATTTTTTTTCAAAAAATGCCCGAAAAATGTTTTATTGATCTGAGTATGATACAATTTTGTCGGTGCATTTTTCATTTTGCCAGTAGAAAATATTGCCACTTGCAAAAAATTGAGAGTAAGAAATTAAGGTAAATTCTAACCCTGCATTATTTTATCCTGCCCTTTACAAGTCCTTTGTTTGTACACTTTAGAAGTTTTCATGCACAATATGACCTATTTGTGTGGATATGCGGTAAAAGACCTTTCATTCATTCATTTATATAGTTGGGTGCAGACGTACTTAAAAATTCTTCCTTATATGAACAGGTAGCTTGGATTGTCTGAAATTCTTTTGTCTTGGCAACTTCTGATCTCTTCATTGCCCTACATTTTACTCGTAACATAAATATCTGTTACGAGTAAAATGTAACAGTCTGTATGATAGTGTAGTGGTTAGGCATTGTAATGGCCTCCTGTGTGGAATGAATATGCCAGACCTTATTGTAGTGCTCCGAGATTTTCCCCAAAACCTGTATGTAGGGATGAGAAACATAGCCGTAAATTGTTTTTGATCTTACAATAAAATAAAACTGAACAAGTAGTTAACATAGAGAGTGCACGCATGCATGATTTACTTGTTTGTTACAGACGTGCAGCGAGGGTAATAAACTAGTAGATTTATATGTAAAACTGTCTAATGATAAATTGCACTCTCAATTTTATGAATAGGTTAAGGTAACAACACGAGAATATTGAATAGAAAACTACTGGTGGAGTATTGCTTGATTGAATTCTTGAGCTTGTGACACAAAGATGACGACACAAAGTTCTGTAGTTTTATGTCATATTGGGATATTAATCTTAACCCAGTCAAAAACGGTTGACATGAATGTCATTATACTGATTCATTACTTAAATAAGAGAGTAAGCATACACTCAGTGCATAATGTGTACACTCAGTGCATAATGTGTACACCAGTGCATAATGTACACTCAGTGCATAATGTGTACTCTCAGTGCATAATGTGTACACTCAGTGCATACTGTACACTCAGTGCATAATGTGTACTATCAGTGCATAATGTGTACACTCAGTGCATAATGTGTACACTCAGCATACAATCAGTGCATAATGTGTACACTCAGTGCATAATGTGAACACTCAGCATACACTCAGTACATAATGTGTACACTCAGTGCATAATGTGTACACTCAGTGCATAGTGTGTACTCTCAGTGCATAATGTGTACTCCCAGTGCATAAAGTGTACACTCAGTGCATAATGTGTACGATGTGTACACTCAGTGCATAATGTGTACACTCAGTGCATAATGTGTACACTCAGTGCATAGGGTGTACACTCAGTGCATAATGTGTACACTCAGTGCAAAGTGTGTAATCTCAGTGCATAATGTGTACACTCAGTGCATAGTGTGTACTCTCAGTGCATAATGTGTGCACTCAGTGCATAATGTGTACACTCAATGCATAATGTGTAAACTCAGTGCATAGTGTGTACTCTCAGTGCATACTGTGTACACTCAGTGCATAATGTGTACACTCAATGCATAATGTGTACTCTCAGTGCATAATGTGTACACTCAGTGCATAATGTGTACTCTCAGTGCATAATGTATACACTCAGTGCATAATGTGTACACTCAGTGCATAATGTTTTCCCCTGAGTGCATAATGTGTACACTCAATGCATAATGTGTACACTCAGTGCATAGTTTGTACTCTCAGTGCATACTGTGTACACTCAGTTCATAATGTGTACACTCAATGCATAATGTGTACTCTCAGTGCATAATGTGTACACTCAGTGCATAATGTGTACTCTCAGTGCATAATGTGTACACTCAGTGCATAATGTGTACACTCAGTGCATCATGTGTACACTCAGTGTATAATGTGTACACTCAGTGCATAATGTGTACACTCAGATAATGTGTACACTCAGTGCATAATGTGTACACTCAGTGCATAGTGTGTACATTCAGTGCATAATGTGTACACTCAGATAATGTGTACACTCAGTGCATAATGTGTACATTCAGATAATGTGTACACTCAGTGCATAATGTGTACACTCAGTGCATAATGTGTACACTCAGATAATGTGTACACTCAGTGCATAATGTGTACACTCAGTGCATTATGTGTACAACACTCAGTGCATAATGTGTACACTCAGATACTGTGTACACTCAGTGCATAATGTGTACACTCAGATAATGTGTATACTCAGTGCATAATGTGTACACTCTGCATACACTCAGTGCATAATGTGTACACTCAGTGCATAATGTGTACACTCAGCATACACTCAGTGCATAATGTGTACACACAGCATACACTCAGTGCATAATGTGTACACTCTGTGCATAATGTGTACAATCGGTGCCTAATGTGTACACATATATAGTCGTTGAATCAAAGGAATTGGACGTATTGTAAATACAGTATCCCCATACATATATCTATCCACGTTTGTATTTAATTTTTTATATAAAAATAGACAGGAATGAAATGCGAAATTTTCAATTTTCGTTTCTGGAGGTTTTATCCCCGAACGGACGTCATAATTCGATACTACGGATGTTTTTCTATCACTTTCCACTTACCGTGTAATATAAGTACTTTTTCAGCAACTTTTGTTTTTCGAATTGAATTAATTGTTTGTGCGGAGATCCATGCTGTGACGTCACTCTCCGCAGTGCTTTTTTTTTTTAAAATTAGCTAAATAATATATAGCGACAGAATAATAATATTAAAACATTGCCATGTTTGACATTAAATTATAATGAATTACTTACCAAATTGTTGTCTTTATTTTGACAGTTATTATTATTATTATTAATTTTGAATTCTGTGCGAGTCTTGCATAAGGTAGTGTAGATCATCTGCGACGCTTGCTTGTTTTCAAGATTGTTTGTATTTACAATCAAGCACCGAAGATAATCAAGACTGCATTCGGATGAAGTCGGCACAAACAAAATCTTCACTCCAAAAACAAAAGTAGCTGAAAAACATACTTTTATTACATGGTAAGTGGCAATAACGTTCTGGATTGTTAGAAAAACATCCGTAGTATCGATTTTTGATGTGCATTCGCTGGTAAAACTGTTGGAAACGGAAGTGAAATGTTCGCATTCCTGTCATAAATATATATTTTAATATACTAGTAGTGGATAGTCACTGTGATATATTACATGCGTTTACAATATGTCCGATTCCTGTGATTGAGGATTAACAACATACATTATAAACAAAATGTTTAGAAATGACATACATTAAATACAGAACATACATTAAGATGCAACATAATTATGTTAATGAGATACATTACTAAAACGATTCATGTTTTGTCATAACAGAATATTGTTAAATAATGACATGTTAATTAAAAAGCTGTGTAGTTAGCAACAAACATTAATTAACAACCTGTGTAGTTAGCAACATGCATTATTTAACAACATACGTGTAATTAACAACATACATGCATTAATTAACAACATACGTGTAATTCACAACATACATGCATTATTTAACAACATATGTGTAATTAACAACATACATGCATTAATTAACAACATACGTGTAATTTACAACATACATGCATTATTTAACAACATACGTGTAATTAACAACATACATGCATTAATTAACAACATACGTGTAATTAACAACATACATGCATTAATTAACAACATACATGCATTAATTAACAACATACATGCATGATTAACAACATACATGCATTAATTAACAACATACATGCATTAATTAACAAATACAAAGTCATGCATTATTTAACAACATACTTCAATTACAATATAATACATTAAAGAAACTAACCCGCCAATTAACGGCAAAATCACACAAAACCCTATCCAGGTGTTCAGGTCATATAACAAAGTATATGTGCTGATTAAAAGTTTAGGTTTATTCACAGGTTTTTAAACTGTCCTTGATTGAGTTGCATAAAATTTATTATGAGTTGGTAATTAATTCAGCGTCTCTGTCGCCGAATGGTTAACGATGTTGCTTTGTAAACCTTCGCCTCTCACCGCTGCGGGTTCGAATCCCACTGGGAGCTCGACTTGTAAGTGAGGAAGTGTCGATTCTTACGGATGGTGGTGGGTGTACAGTACTGGTTCTCCCAGGAAAAGTGGGTGGTCTGCCTTCACCACAAAAAATCGACCGTCGTATATAACCTTACATGTGTTGAAAATGACGTAAAACAGCATACAAACAAACATAACTCTTAATTCGACTTTCCACTTTTGCAGTTTGTTCTGGCTGGTTAACATGGTTAAAACCATTTATATTGTGTCTGTAGTTAATGGATTTTCAAAATATGTAAGTTATATATAAACCTGGTAGTCAGTAGGTTTAAAAACTGTGTTCATCTGTGTAAAATTTGCCTGTTGATGGCGGGATACGGACATTAATTATAGACACATGTTTACTAATGACATACATTAATTATTGACACATGTTTACTAATGACATTAATTATTGACACATGTTTACTAATGACATACATTAATTATTGACACATGTTTACTAATGACATACATTAATTAACGGTGTTCTGTACAACTTATTTTCCTACTATAGTTCCTCTAGAAAACATAAATTAACATATTAATCAAATTATAGTGTTAACCCTTAATCCGCTAAGAACAACTATAATAGCCTTTGCGTCCATTGTAAACCCAGATCAGCCTGTGAGTAACATGCAGGCTGATCAGGGTTTACAATGTCCAGCTGCTGATCAGTCATTTCCCCCAAAACATCCCTTTGTCACCTAAATGGAATGGTCTTAATTCAAAGAAAGAACAGTCCATTATATATATGTAGGGGGTTAAGGGTTAACTCCTTGTTCAGGTCTAAACTTTGACTTCATCAACTATTTTGAATGAAATGCGTAAATTAACACTGCTGCGTAACCTAGGCATTATGTGGTCCGAGTTACTTTCATACCCCATCCAACCCCATCTTCTGGAAGCCAAAATGGGGTTGGCTGGGGTATGAAATAAAACATTAATTTCAGCTTAAAAGTTTGCATATTGGAAAATTAAAACATTTAATAGGTAATTTTAAACAGGTTATCACATTTTTTCAGTAAAAAATGTTTTTAAACGCGTTTTATTGTTAAAATATATGTTATAAAATCCTTCTCATATTAGCTTTCCCATCGGTTAATGGAATTATGGCGGAACCACATAATGATAACACATATTACGGTACAGAATGAATTTAGTCATTTTTAGGTTCATTCATTATATTTTGGTCCAGTTAGAATAGAAAATATCAATGTTTGTCAATTTTAAATAAGACCCCTAGACCCCACAAAAGCCCTGATTTATCCCTAATAATTAAAAGTTGAATGGAGGTTAATTAACAGTTTTCTCTGTCTGTAGAGATCAACTGAAAATGAATTAATGAGTTTGAAAAGAAATTGTTAGCTTTTAGTTCTGATATTGTCATGAATAAATACATACATTAGGCATTGCGTCAGAATGAAAGGGAAATGAAAGGGAAATGTAGTTCTGCCCCTTGTGTATATTTCATGACAGGGAAATGGAAGGGATGTGTAGTTCTGCACCTTGCGTATATTCCATGACAGGGAAATGGAAGGGATGTGTAGTTCTGCACCTTGCGTATATTCCATGACAGGGAAATGGAAGGGATGTGTAGTTCTGCACCTTGCGTATATTCCATGAACGTTTTCCTCTTATATTATATAATAGTACTTTAAATAAAGTTTGCGATATATTCAACAAATGAGCTCGAGTATAATACATCATAAAGGGCACAACAGCGCTGCTAGAATTCGGAGAATTGCGAGTCTGTGTGATTTTAATGAGATATTATCAAGCGATTGTTTAGGAACATTTTGAAATATTTTGATCAGAGGCAACATTCATTTCATAACAACCATAAATAGAAACAATGTAAATGTAAACAAGAGCACTCTGGTCTGTATTTGACATTATTGGTAAGCGATATAGAAAAATGATAAATCATGGAAAGACTCTGTATTTTATTAGTTTGGAGGTATTTCTACAAAGTTAAACGATTGTTGTAGACCTAATACTTTGAAAGTTACAATTACTGGTAAAAGGCAATGTTAACCTTTTTCAAAGAGACGTAACTCAGAAATATTCCTTAGTGGCCCATAACTCTCACATTGATATTTTTTAATTACGGTGTTATTCATTGATAAAGGTTTTACATGGAACTTAACATTGCCTGTTATTTCTTAGTTATCAGTGCCAAGGCTTAGTTATCAGTGCCAAGGCTTTGAAAATTAAAACAAATATCATTCTTTACTCGCAAAATAAAAAATCTAAAGAACCCATAACTCTTAACAAGAATGAAAACGCATTTCCCCTGGATTATTTCATTTTCCTTGATTGTTTTATTTCCTCAAACGCTCCCCTAATGTAGCAGTATTATAAATACAAGATACATCCTTTTGTTTGATTAATTCTCTCTTCTTAGTTTAGTTTAGTTTAAAGTCATTCAATATCGAGTTAAAGTCATTCAAAATAGATTTAATAAAATATCAAAAAATATCAAAAATTAAACGTTATCTGCTGCAGGGACGTTCACTCACCAGCAGGTATATACGAATATTATCTTGGTGAGTGTGTGTGCATTTTCAAGTAGGGCTTTATTTGCACAGGGTTTTGTAATGTTTGCCAACCCATGCCATACAAAGGTGCGTCAATACCTAGTGTTCATATTCCCTGCCTAACGTCCTAAACTCGTTGTAGAATAGATCAAGGTAAGAGTAATATTCCACCTTTTAGCCAGTACGCTGCTGGGACTACATGTGTGAACCTGTGGACGTGTCTCTTTCGAATTCTTTTCTTCTTTTATTGGAACTTAAATTTCTGTTAATACCATTTTGAGTGAAGAAAAAATTCAAAATGCAGAACATTAATGAGTGTGATAATAAAGTCGGAGATTTGAAAGTTTGTAGAATGTTGGTAATTGAAAAAGGAATAGAGTGCTTTAATTATTAATGCAAGACATTTTATTTTGTGTCGATCAATGTTGGTTTGGGAATTTTAGATTGGACAAGTGGTTCCACAAACTTGTCTGTTACATGTATGTGTTTGCGAGTTTGAATCTGGATTCAGAAAGTTTGGTTTTCAAACTATTGATGAAGGCTTTAATGATGTGTTAGTTCCTGTGTCCACGTGGACAATTTGAATTAAAAAAAAAAAGATTATATAGACTAGAAGATAGATCATTTAACTCGGTATGTAAAGGACTTTTTAATTTAGTTCTCATCATTCAGTACTTAGTAATATGAGTCTAATAAATTGGGCTGCTATGGAGCTTCTTTTGTTTTTAATGTTCTGACGTTCAATATTTCTGCGTATATGATGCTCTTCAAATAAGAAAATTGAAAAAGAGCATTTGTTGCGTATTTTAACACACTACAGCAGAATATAAAATCATGAACTTAATTCAGAAATGCTATTTTAATACTAGCAAGGTATGTTGTACTTTACAAACTGTACACTATCTAATACTGTGTGTGTATCCCACGTCCGCATGTGCTTTGTACGAGAATTTGAATTTCAATGCAAACATTTCGCGCTTGAGTAGAGATCAGCGTGAGGTGAGGTAGACCGCTGGGAAACATGCCTGTCGACGAATATCCAATATAATCTTATTTGATAAATTTCATTCATAACTGGACGGATTACAGGTCTGAGGGATGTGTTCTAAAACAGCCAGGTAAACTCACTTTGATTTATAATAAGAGACTTGCTTCGTTTCTTAATTGTTTCAGAGATTTTGAAAGGTTGTTTTGATTTAATTTAGTAAAATGTGATACATTGAATTGTGGGTTAAGATTTTATTTCGTGACACTCAACCAAATGCATTTGCAGTTTCAATATGTTAATTGGGAAGGATTTACAGTAAGAACTGGTTTGTCATTATAAACAGGGAGGTAAACTAATGTTGATTTATAATAAATAACTTGCCTCACTTTTTCATTTTGAAAAGTTGTAATAAAAGAATTTCATTGATTTGGTAAGGATACAATTGAATTGGGAAGGTCGTTAATCTCAGCCATATGCATTTGCAATTTCAGAATGTTAATTGGGAAGGGAAAATGTTAATTGAGGAAGGGTTTATTATAAACCTTAGAAAGAAAGAAATCATTTGTATTTATAATATCTGTTAGGCCAGGTTTTTTTTTATTATCATTCTGGCTAATCAAAATATCTGTCCCAGTCAAGCAGTTAAGCTTTTTTTTTGTTAAAAAAAAATTAAAAAAAAAAAAAAAAAAATTTTTATTTTTTTTTGATTTCGGCAATAATTTGGGTCGGCGGGTCGGTAAACCTAAAAATTAAAAAGTCTGGCCTTATATACGTGTTTATATATCCCTGTTTGTAAAATATGAGTGACAAAATAGCTAGTGATTGAAGTTATTTCAGGTACACTAATGTTTATGTTAACATGTATACAAGCACAACTGATTTATTTGCTAATTGAGAAGTTAACAGTATAAGTTAATGTATAAATGAAGGTTTAATGGTTGTGAATAGTAGAAAGTGGATGACTATCATCTGTTCTATTGTGTGTATTTCACATTCAGTTTAACGTGATGAATTTATATTTGTTTATTAATTATATGAAAGTTGTATGAGGACGCACATTAGGCAAGGTTAAGATGTAGTTCAGTCATGGGTACTTAACATGTACAGAAAGCTTTGTCATGGTCTCAAAAACAAATCAAATATTTTAGTCACTCGACATCATGAGTTCATGAATACGTATCAACAACTTGTACGAGTTTCATGCTTCAACAACATGATTGTATATATAAGTAACATAATTCTTATTCACCTGATATAATATTTTATAGAGCATGGGCCCTGTTTTATTAAACATCTTACGATAAGTCTCAAATTTTAAAATCGTTCATTTTTTTCACCTAAGCTTTCAATGTAGACAATTATGTAGGCACGTAGTGCAGACATATCACATGTATAAGAAAATGAAATAAAATCACGTTTATTTGAAAAGTTTAACTTCGAGTGAAGCATTTAAGAAATTGATTTACGATCAAAGTGGTCGTAAGTTGTTTCATAAAACGGGGCCCAGAACCTTATTAACTACAGAATTGCTATTTTGACAGCTTTTAATGACTTATGTTGTATTTGCATTCTTTTGTGAAAATGATTGCATAAACAGAAGGTTTTAAATTTCTATTACGGATGTGAGCACTGCTTGCCATTTCTAAAAACTGTTGTCTTGGATTGGTTTGAGCCCAGCATGTCTTGGATTGGTTTGAGCCCAGCATGTCTTTGATTGGTTTGAGCCCAGCATGTCTTGGATTGGTTTGAGCCCAGCATGTCTTTGATTGGTTTGAGCCCAGCATGTCTTGGATTGGTTTGAGCCCAGCATGTGTGTGGTTCGCAGCATGTCTGAAAAAAATGCTTTGTATGTATTTCATGTATTTTGAACCGTTAGTCCATATACATGTATACATGCAAATTTATCAAGAATGTTATTCCATTGGTACTTGTTCTTTGTTTTCTGGACAGATTCCTGTTAGTGACTTGGTTTAGTGTCTTGAGAAGTAGATTTTGAAACTTGGCATATTAGTTTAAACTTATTTATTTTTACATTGATTGTAACGAAAGCTCTCTGAACTTATTTTAATCACTCAGTGTCTTCTTGGGTAAAACCAGTACTACAGATAAAGTGTCTTGCTCAGGTACATAACACATATGGTCATGGAGGGGATCGAACCCACGACTTTTCGATCATGGCTTGTGATGTAATACTGGCAGAAAGGCTAATAGATTTACTTTCAGTTTTATTATGAATACCGATTTAGTATCATGACTTTATTTATACTCTGATGTTGCCTGTCTAAATGCAGTTTATAATACACGCGTTGATAGGGCGTAAATATTTAACGACTCCCATTTTCCTTTGATAAAAGATGAAATAATAAACTGTATGTCGACTGGGAAGTTTAACATGGTGGTTTATTACCTTACTACCAATTAGACGTCTGTTCTGACCCAATCAACTTTTTTTTTTTACTTACAAAACATTTTGTCATGCTTTCAGTGGTCTGTGAAAACAGATCCGTATCTTTATTCAATTTTTTTTTTTTAAAGTTGATTCAATGGCTAATTTATTCACACTCACTCACATTGTATCACATGACCCGTTAATTCACAAACGATTTATCACTTATTTTATTTCAACATGGTTAGAGTCTTACGGCATGCTCTCGTCTCAAACCCGATTGGTTACACCTGGATATTGATGTTCAACTTGGATCTAATACAGGAAATGCTTCACAATTATATTGCAAGAATTAAAGAAAAATTCAATTTAATTATGCAATGAATTATTCAGTCCCAACCTACTCTGGATACAAGGAGTTGCATAGAAATGAGCCATAGTAGAAATGTATTAATTTTGATTAAGTCGTAACAGTGCAGGTATTCTTTTGTATAATATGTTTTTAATCAATATAATTATACAAAAAGTCTATACACTACTGGTAATACATGTGTTTAGTTTTATACACCACAGGCAGTAAAAGCATTTACTTTAGGCCAAAAAAAGGTCTGTTTCTGGTCTTTTTTCCCCAAAAAGTTAGAGTGGGTAGGTAGGATTTGATTTTTTGATTTTTTTTTTTAGAATTAATCCTTACTATACTAAATTCAAATCAACAACATCAAAAGCATGTTTTCTTGAACATATGACATAATATGAGTGTTCCACAACACTTACATGCCATAAAAACCTAAAAAAAAGAAAAAGTTTAGGGTAGGGGTTAAACATATGGTGGTCGAAACCAGAAACAAATTGGCCTTACTATAAAATAACTTTTCTACAAATTGGTTGTGTAATGATGCTTCATGTTTCAAGGATAATGTGTCAAGAGTTAGAAGAGTTGAAAGATGCTCTGGGCAGAGTTCATTCAATGGATAGAACATGTATAGAACATGCATAGAACATGAATAGAACATGTATAGAACATGCATAGAACATGCATAGAACATGCATAGAACATGAATAGAACATGAATAGAACATGCATAAAACATGCACAGAACATGCATAGAACATGAATAGAACATGTATAGAACATGCATAGAACATGCATAGAACATGCACAGAACATGCATAGAACATGAATAGAACATGGATAGAACATGCACAGAACATGCATAGAACATGAATAGAACATGTATAGAACATGTATAGAACATGCATAGAACATGAATAGAACATGTATAGAACATGCATAGAACATGCATAGAACATGCATAGAACATGCACAGAACATGCATAGAACATGAATAGAACATGCATAGAACATGCACAGAACATGCATAGAACATGAATAGAACATGTATAGAACATGCACAGAACAAAAAATGCTGCTTTTCACGCCTGGCAATAATAATGCTTGTTTCATGGTAAACGTGCCCTACTCTTGATGTCGTATAGATTCCTATGGCTCAGATTACAAGTATATTAAATTATTTTTGCCAACTCCTTTAATAAATTCAGTGAATTTATGAGTAAGAACCTCTATTTCTACTAATTTGTTATTTGCTCTTGTGTCATACAAAGTCATTTTTGTGGGGACAGTTTCATCTTGTGTCTTAGAACTCAAGTAATAGTTTGCATTTCTTACTCATCATGGATTTCAGATAATGTGTGATGTTTGAGGACTTCAAAATCATCAAATGATAAAGAGGGTTAAAAACCAATATGGAGCCCCACCTTATCATTGGTGTATCAGTCAGGACAAGTCAAAATCTCATAAAATTTATTATAATCTGATGAACAAATATCCTGGAGATATTACGAAATGTTAACCTCCGGTGTCAATAATTAGAACTACCAAGGCCGGATACAGTCTATCGATAAGGTGTGCTTTCCTTTATAAGGTTATAAGTGACTCTGATTCTTCATTTTAAACGTTGATACCCAATTTTCATAAAACAAACAAACATGACAAATTGTGTGTGAGTGACTGATTACGACTTTATTGTGAAGAGTTTTGTGTACCTGCGATCGTTTGTGTGAGGTATCTCTTTTGGTCAATGTATAAGTTTTCTGTTTGTTTTTTCTGTCTGTAAATGTCCTGGTTAGAATTTCAAAAAGATTTTATTAGTCATCTATGATTTGCATGTTTGCATAAGCTATAACCACATCCTGGTCATAGGCGTAGCCAGGTTTTCAAAATGTATACGCACACAGAAAAAATACGTTTGGGGGCGGGTGTGGGAGGGGGCAAATAAAATAAGGAAGGAAATTGTGCATTCTGGAGCATTCTGAGGCACCTTTCTGGCGTTAGAAGTAATTGTTTTCTCTAGTCTATTATGCTCGGCATTTTTTGTATTACGCACGTGCGTATTGTGCGTATAGGGCGCTACGCCCTTGCTGGTGTCATGCCTCTAAATATGTTTTATGGAAGTCTTACTGAAATAGAACATAATGAGATCATTCTTGAATAAATCCTGAGAGTAGAGTTGCTGTTCCTGAGCGTAGAGTTGCTTTTCTTGTATTTATTGCTCCTCCCATCTAAAAGTTTATCCAATCAAAACCAAGGTTTCAGTCTAGACTGTTATAGCCTTCATTCCAATCTCCAGCTACTAGGCTAGATTAGCCTAACGCGATGAGGATAGTGACCTGAGTTTTAGAACCCTTTTTGTCCACTCTGTCCACCATGCATTTATCTGAATTTTGTCAATTTTTTTTTTTTGAATTGATATAAGATTATTTGAAAATGTTGAAGTCATACGAATTGGAGCAACTATTGTAATTTTTGTTCTGCAAATTTTTCCTTGATTTATTGGATTTTTCCTGGATTTTTCATTGATTTATTGGATTTTTCCTGGATTTATTGGATTTTATATTTCTTACACCTTTTTAATTAAAAAAATAATTCCTCTATTCCTTATAAAATTTTGAAACTGACGGAAAAAGAAATATCTTTGTATGCAAGAGATTTATGAATATTCTTTAATGAAAGCTTTCTTACCTGGTTCCTGCATACTGTGTTTTACTGGTTACTGTATTCTATGTTTGCCATTAATGGAAGCTTTATCTGGTTCCTGCATTCTGTGTTTTGCTGGTTCTTGTATTCTATGCCTGCCATTAAGGTTACATTGCACCATTGCGTTTGTGCTTCCGTGGTGTATAGTCAAATAGTGCTTAATAAAAAACGTTTTACTGCCTTACTAGTGATACAAAATGCATACTTTTGATTGCTTTTTGTTATTATTACCTATAATTGAGCCAAATGATGTATTGTGAACATTGATTAGTGTTTGTTTGAGATATTTAATTATAATTGACATAGACAGTAAAGCGAAAGTAGAAATGGGGTAAATCTGTCTGTGACGTGTCAAAATAGAACGTGACGTCATTCAACAGATTGGCTTGTTCTTACATGATACATGACCCCCTGTTTTTATTGCAATTTTATATTGGTGGACGCTCGGTCGTTTGATTGATATGTGTTTTAAAATTTTCTACGGAGAAAAATGCGCATTTTTTATCTCTTGATATACATTCGTCCTATATAAAACAAAGAAGGAAAATCAATGGTGCAATGTAACCTAAATGAAAGCTTTATCTGCTTCCTGCATTCTGTGTTTTACTGGTTCCTGTATTCTATGTTAGCTGTATCTGGTTCTGCATTCTGTGTTTTACTGGTTCCTGTATTCTATGTTTGCCATTAATGGAAGCTGTATCTGGTTCCTGCATTCTGTGTTTTAATGGTTCCTGTATTCTATGTTTGCCATTAATGAAAGGTTTTTTACCTGGTTCCTGCATTCTGTGTTTTCCAGGAAGAGTTGGATGAAGCATCAAGTGGCTTGGAGGCGGCAGCGAGGCTCAGTGAACAGCTGGACAGGAAGGAGGAGGCCATAGATGCCCTCAGGGAGGAAGGTCAGTAAACTTGATCACGTCTGCTTATGTGACCTTTTGTCGTGTCTACTTATGTAACATCTACTTTTGTCATGTTTGCTTGTGTCACGTCTGCCTGTGTCACGTCTGATTGTGTCATGTCTACTTTTGTCACTATCTTTGTCACATCTATTTTTGCCATATTTCAAGAGGTGAATGCAAAACGATTTTTTCTTTCAGTAAACTTAGATATTATATTTTATTCTTTGAATCAACGTCGGTGTTTTATTATTTCCTTTTTAAGCTTGACAGTTCCATGTTTTTCTCTTTCAATATTTACTTGCTATCATAAATATACACGACTCAATCTCTTCATGAAGAGTTTTATCTTTAGCAGGAAGTTTTTATCTTAAGGACAAAATGAATTTGTTTGGGTTGACTAATGGCATGCACCCAACAACTGTGTACACACCTCGGGGGTTATTCTTACTTTCTTTGTGATGTTGTTAGTTACACGTGCATTCACTTCCTTATCCTGTTATTGTGTATACTTCCCAAGTGTCTATTTTCCCCTAATGTTCTTTAGGGCATTGTATAAGATACATAATGTCAGGGACATCACCGGGTTGTTATGTCATTAAAAAAATAGTTTTTTATGTCTTGATTTAAATTAGTATACCCCTGTTTCACAAAGTTAAGTGGGGGCTATATAGGAATCACGCTGTCCGTAACATCACGTCACATCCAATGGAATATTCCCAAACTTCATATACAATTATCACTTGATGACCTTGTGTCCCTCTACATCACACATTGTGGATTGCCTAATTTATTACAGAATTATGACCCTTTATTGTCCACTCTTTTCTTGTTTACAATTAAAATTAAAGAATATATGAGTATCATTTACGTCTGAAGCATCCGTAAACTAGAACGTAACTTTTATATTAGTTCAAGTCGTCGCCATCCTTATCTATCTGTGAATGGAACCAAGACATGAGACTACAAACTAAACTGAAAATGCTGAGCTCTATAACAAGTATATTTAGTATAACTGTACAAATATCTTAAGAGATAGAGATAATTTAACTGAATCGATACACAACTACCATCGAGTGAAGGATTTCCCTATAATCGAACCCAGGAGTTAAATAATCTATTACATTTTAAATCAGTTTACGTATACTTTTTACATACTATTCATTTTATTGAACGTTTGTCGACGTCAGCAACCCTTAATTGACGTCATAACTAAACGTCACAGTTAATTATTTTGTGTTCGGAGTTAATATTTAGCAGTTATTAATATTTAGCGATTATAAATATTCTTTCACTGAGAAAACCCAATCTTTCACCCACAGAAATGTAATAAATAGTAATACATATTGCTATTTTTAAGTATTTTTATTTCACACACAACGGTTTCACCATCCTTTGTTAGATGTGAAAGTATACAGAATTTAATTACCTGTAGAAAGTTACTATTTAAAGTAGCAAAGCTGCCAGCTGGTTCCAGTGTATGGATTACATAAAATACTGTATTTCACCTAATAAGACGGCTGATAGAAGTGCACCCCATTTTTTTTTTATTATTCAGAATTTTAATACATTTCCAATCTTTTGCATAAAAAAAAAAAAGGTAAAAATTCATCGTTTTTTCGATCTTTTATATAAAACTAATAACAAAAAACTTACCTTTTTTCATGAATATTTTGCATAGCTCCTGGGCGCTTCTATTAGGGTAAATATGGTCTGCCTAATTTGTCAGCTTAGGGCCTTTAAAATCATAAAAGTGAAATGATGGCAATTTAGCCACAGGAAATGCTTTGTGCCCCACCTTGTAATATTATTAATACACACATTAAAGGTCTCTATTTAAGGCAATTGAAAAGTTCTCATAATAAATACGAAGGCTGAATGGAAGAAGGTGAGATTTTATTCCATGAAATGAGGATTAGATATTGCATGTTATACTTGAAAATCTTGGCTAATTAGTAGGCAGATCATAGAAATGACATATTCATGCTAATGTCTATTTAATTGCCAACTTAATTTTTCATGGACAAAAATCGTCTTGAGGACATTTACCTGAATAATGACCTTCTATTTTACTTTATAATAAACTTAGTACATGGTGGGGTGTAATTATTAATTTTACCAGTTATAGAATTAATTCAGTAAAGCTTCATTCGGTTTAAAGGGACATATGGCAATCTTGCTACTTTTTACGCATCTTGACTTTCAAAGAATAAGAAAAAAGATGAAATATCAAAAATAAAATAAAATTCAGCTGACTGAATAGTGAGATTAGTAAGTCTGTTAGTCCAGCAGACCAGTTGGTTTGCTTTTAAGTGTTAATATGTATTAAACATATCTCAGTTTTGTCCTGTGTCCCTTTAAAGTCAATATAACCTCACAAACTGTCGCGTTTACTTTAAACCTTATGTTGTTGTTCATTGGAAATGCAAATATTGCCATGTTTGACATGGATCACGGCTGCATGATGTGTGTTGCCTTATTGATCTATACAGAACCTACTTCATTTATTTCAAGTCAACGGTATCAAACATTGTTGTAAAAACAGGTTCTGCCAAGGAAATTGGTTTGGCTGGTAGCTAAATGTTCAAGATTTAATCAATGTGGGTCAGTGTTTGGTGACAGATTAATATTAGGTTGGCATTGATTTGTAATGTATCATTAATATCATCATTCTCAGAATGAACATCATAGCTTCATAACCATCATTGTTAGCATGATAAACATCATCTTCATCAGTATTAATATCATCATCATCTTTATCGTTATTAATATCATCATCTTCACCATCATCTTTATCATTATAAACATCATCATCTTCATCAGTATTAATATCATCATCATCTTTATCATTATTAACACCATCATCTTCATCAGTATTAATATCATCATCATCTTTATCGTTATTAATATCATCATCTTCACCATCATCTTTATCATTATAAACATCCTCATCTTCATCAGTATTAATATCATCATCATCTTTATCATTATAAACATCATCTTCATCAGTATTAATATCATCATCATCTTTATCATTATAAACATCATCTTCATCAGTATTAATATCATCATCATCTTTATCATTATTAACATCATCATCTTCATCAGTATTAATATCACCATCATCTTTATCATTATTAACATCATCATCTTCATCAGTATTAATATCATCATCATCTTTATCATTATAAACATCATCTTCATCAGTATTAATATCATCATCATCTTTATCATTATTAACATCATCATCTTCATCAGTATTAATATCACCATCATCTTTATCATTATTAACATCATCATCTTCATCAGTATTAATATCACCATCATCTTTATCATTATTAACATCATCATCTTCATCAGTATTAATATCACCATCATCTTTATCATTATAAACATCATCATATTCATCAGTATTAATATCATCATCATCTTTATCATTATAAACATCATCTTCATCAGTATTAATATCATCATCATCTTTATCATTATAAACATCATCTTCATCAGTATTAATATCATCATCATCTTTATCATTATTAACATCATCATCTTCATCAGTATTAATATCATCATCATCTTTATCATTATTAGCATCATACTCTTTGTAAACATCATCATCATCTTCATCATTTTAACATCAGCAGCTTTATCATCATCATGGTTAACATCTTCATCATATACATCATCATCATGATCATCATCATTAGTAATATCGTCATAAGCATAATAGACATCCTCGTCATATTATTAATAAATCATCAGCATTGTTAATATCATCGTTATTAACATCATCATCATCATCATCATCATCTTCATATCATTTGTCTAGCTCTCCAATGTCTCAAAGGAACACATGGCAATCTTGATTTTTTTAAAAACTCACGGCATCCTATTACTTTTTCTACACAACTTGCATTTGTTCAATCATTAATATTAATTATAAGAATAGTATAAAGCAAATAATTTTTGTGTGCATATTATTCACTGTTGATTATAGTGCACCAATAATACATTTGAACGTACAGTAGAATAAGACTAAAAAATAAAAAAATCTAATTTTTATTTAATTATATGGAGGCAGGTTTAAATTCAAAACGATACTGGATAATAAATCAAGACGCTAATTTCAATGCTTGATAAACTCTTCAAGATTGCCGTGTGCCCTTTTAAGTCCGGTCTACATCCTTTTTAAGTACAGTATTAAATACCTTCTATTACATTGTCATGTCTGTATTGTTTCTGTGTTCTGCTTCTGGCCTGTCTGTAAGATAGTTGAAATACATACATGCAAAACATTGTCCGGGATTTGGTTCAAAAGTGATAGATGCAGTGATTTATTGCCATGAAACCATGAATTTGGCAGGGGCGGATACAAGATTTTAGATGGGGGAGTGGGGTGGGGGGGGGGGAGGGGGTACATATGAATTTACATAGTGGGGGACCACCTGAAGCTACCCACAATTCTATTTTACATCTCAGTCTGTTGGAAAACCAACTTATTTAAACTTAGCAGTAATACAGTTCTTGTTACCTCCCGTCCGAAGTTCATTTTACATAACCAACCTTCTGCCCTAGTTACCTCGCTTTACATGATCACCTCCCACTGCCCTAGTTACCTCCCTTTACATATAAATAACCCAGTGCCATAGTTATCTCCCTTTACATAATCACCCCACTGCCCTAGTTACCAGTTATCTCCCATGAAGGTGTGGAGAATCTCCTGAAGTCACCTTTTACCCACTGCCCTACAACACTAGATGACATTTGACATTTACCTTGTTTTCTTCATTATGTATTAATTGCGTTTCAACATATTCTGCATTGTTTTAAGTCTATTGAAGCATTCACAGTGCTGGAGGGCAAATCTTACAGCCATCAGCGAGCTTGCGTTTTATACATTGTTGTAATGTATATGATTTGCATACAGTATATTTATAAGGTGTTATTTTAGGGAGACTTGAAATATATGGTGTCAATGAAGGGACATAAATAGGGAATTGTTTAAGTTTTTGTTTTTAGGATAAGGTTTTAACCAATCAGACGAGGAGCTATAGGTGTTTTATTGCATAATAATAAATTATTTGGTACTATATGGATAAATTGCATGAATGATATTTAAAAATACAAGTTACTGTAAAAACAGTTGACATTGATGTATAGCATCATTCTTTCAATATAAAAAAAAGCTTATATATAACCTTGAGTTGTTATATACCATATTTTCCCTGATAGTAGCGCCCAGACGTTGTGCAATATGCAAGGCGGACACTCTTATAAAATGATTGAATTTTGATTTTTTAAATACAATGAAAGATCTGAGTTATATAATACTGTTATAAAGGAAAGCAAGAACTTCATACATCTTAATAATACAGAAAAAGTTATCTGGTTATTAAGAAACGAAAGTAAGACAGTTTGTAGTAGTTTGACAAATTTTATTGGCAAGTCTTTTTCTAGTTGAATCAATCTCATAAACTTTTAAATAATAAATGTCTACAATAAGATGTATAACTCTTCTCATGATCTTACTCTGATCATTTGTAGGATTTATCTCCCCTCATGCAGCTTGAAACTTGAATGTGTAGTTCCGTTTAATTTGTAGTAGCATACTTATTCTGTGTAGGTTTGTTTAATTATTTTGCTCTGTAATATCTGTACTCTGTAATTATATGTTCCATGTGGAGATTACTTTATTGTGTCGCCTTTTCGAGGAAAAATGCGATACATAGGAATCATTTTGACGTCCGTCAGTCCGTCATGAAAACTTAACGTATGCTATAATTTTCTCATTTCTTGATATTTCTTCATACTTTCAATATATACTCATCGTGACAACATCGACATGACCATACTAAAATATAAAGGTCAAGGTCACGCTAAAGTTCATTATATTGGTTAAATACTCATTTTTTTCTTCAGGAAAACTTAACGTTGGTTATAACTCTCATTCTTGATATTTCTTCATCAAACTTTCAATATATACTCATCATGACAACACCAACATTACCATACTAAAATATAAAGGTCAAGGTCACGCTAAAGGTCATTATATTGGTTAAATACTCATTTTTTTCTTCACAAAATTTACTCAGGCCAGTTTGTCAAGGTCTGGGTCCAAAAAACCTTGTTATATTGACAAAGCGCTGACAGGCGACACACTCCTAGTATGAAAAAACTTTGAAAACTTTGAATTTTGAAGATCTACTATTAGGGTATTATTAGGAGAAATACGGTAATTACAAAAGTTTGGCAAAAAAGTTTTATATTGACATTTGCTCCATTATGTATGTATAATGGGTGTGTAAGACATACTGTACTGGAAAAGTTTTCATCAAGCATACACCGCTATATTATTATGACAATAATTGCAGTAAGGGAAATTGGTATTACTTTATTTGAAGTGCTAATACATTATACAGGCTGGTGTGTTGTCATGTTGTTTATATATACGTTTATTTGATCTTGTTTGAAATATCATCCATCTTCATTAAGAAAACTATTATTCGTCTACAGATTTTGAAGTTTTAAAGGGCCATACTCACGTTGATACTATCTGTTAGGCAACTACTTTTAAGATTATTATTTTTTTGAACTGTTAGCAGTTTCAATAAACATTTATTTACAAACTGTTATTGAATTGTTTTATAAAAAAAAATGTTTTTTTTTTTATATCATATCAAGTATAAATCGAAACATCACATACTCTTTTAAAGATTACTTGTAGAAAACTATATTTTCTGAGTTAAATGTGTTTTTACATGGGAAATCACTCGCTTATAGCTATAAAAAAACTAACAGAATATTTAACTCGCAAACAAATATTTTCAAAATATCATTAAAATGTGAGTTTGTGCCTTTAAGATGTGTCATCTATCCGTAAAATGTGAGTTTGTGCCTTTAAGATGTGTCATCTATCTGTTGTTTCTTGTAATTAACATTGTTTATTTTTCAGGACAGTTTTAGTCGAGCCTTAGCTTTTCATCCTTTGTGTTTTGTGTGCTTTCTGTTGTTTTCCCCTGCTATCACTGCCCAAATGCCTACTTATTAGTTTCCAAATTTGGAAATAAAAATGCTTTATCGATTCTCAGTTTGGCCGCAGCTTTGTTTGATTTTTGCTTTAGACTGCTTTTTATCAAAGATAACTTTTAAAAGAAATACATTTCTTTTACACAAACCTTAGAGGAAAGCTTTTAAGCTCAGCCAAAATTTTGCTTATTTCGCATTTTAGTCTAAATTAGCTTGTTTTCTGAATTGCAATTTTCTATATTTTCGCCGACTTCAGCGTAAGAAATGTGTGGTTGTGTAATATCAGCTGGTAATCCTGAGGTGACATAAACCTTCTCAGGCTGCTGGCTGATATTGTACAAACATGCAGAATTATCACCGGTAAGGGCAGTAATAGTATCATCTCTGTCTTCTCAGCTCCTTAGTCTTCATCAACATCGTCTCTGTCTCTGTCTGTTTCATTAGAACTCTCTGCCGCCGCATTGCTGTAATAGTCTCCATAGTATTAGCATAGTTTAACCCACATGTGTTCAGTTTCTAGGAGTCCCACGGGGCCGAAAAACGGACCCGTTCCCAATGCAAAATATAGTGTATTTTTTTCCCAATTATTGAAAAAAAAAATCCCCCAATATATATTTTTTACATCTGTATGTTGTACTGATATATCCCTTATGTTACATACTAATCAATATAAGTGGTATGTTATTGGTGTAATAGTGTTCCTAATAATACCTTTCAGGCTTTTACCTCGCCCTAACTTACAAAATGTTGATGTAAACAATTCTCAATTGGCCATTTTATCCATGAAAAAAAATCCCAATTTGGTCGTTTTTACGATAGAAATTTCCCAAATTTACGAGGGTCATTTTTCCCAAAATACCTGGAGAAAGTCCTGGAGTTAGTACATACGAGTACATGTTATAGAATTCTGTCAAATTTAATAAAAAGAGACAGTCTTTTTGTACTAATATAATTTTTTGTTCACCAGTCTTATGAGACTGTTTTCATTGCTTTTACCAAATTTTGCTTTCACCTGTCTTTGACTTAAAATACATGTAACGTTTTGGTTTTATCTGTTTTATGAAACTGTTTTCATTTGTTTTATGAGACTGTGTAAGTTTTGCTTCGATAATCATACATGAGTCTTTGGTTTCAATTTATCGTATGGTTACTTACTTCCTACACTTTCACAATTAAACGTGCACATGATACGTCTATTGACATTATTATTAGTCAAACATTTATTTAAATAAAAGTACTATCTGATAAAGAATCTTTAAACTGATCAAGTCTCTTGATTCTGCAGATTTGACATTATTCTGTTTATGGTTTTCTTCACAGTCTCTACTGGTACACCACGTCTTCTTTACCTCTATATTATTACCGCGCATGTTCGCCGATAGTTCATTCAACTTGTCAGCCCAAAATAAATTGTGATTTATCCTCCCTAGATTAGTCCACGATGCATGTATTAATGGGAGCAGTCGGGAGTGGTGGGGAAACCAAAACACTTGTAAAATTGCTAATCATATTCAATGAATGATGGATGTGTTTGAATACTGATTTGGTATAATTAGGGAATGAAATACTTTACTGGAAAGGTTTAAAGATGCATTGCATGTGAGTTTCAGCATCGTTATATAATTGCAAGTATAAAGGATGCATGGATTGGATTAAATAATTATTAAATTAGCTTTTTGCATGTACAGCCTGACGGAATTGGAAATGCATTCGTAAGTGCTAGATCGATATATTATCATGGAGACACGGTACAGCATCGTCGGAATGTTTACAAGATAAAACAGTAAAAACGCTGCTTCTACAACTTCCTTGCCTCTCACCTGCGTGTTCAGGTTCCACTGGGAGCTCGACGTGTGAGAGTGCCAATTCTTACGGATAGAGTTATACAGTACTGGTCCCACCCAGGAAAAATGGGGTATTCTGCCTCTACCACAAAAAAAAATGATCGTCATATATGGCGTAACATGTGCTAAAAATGATGTAAAGCACACTGGACCTGCTTATCTTTGAGATCTGAATAAGGATTATGTTTTCAGTAACTTGCATTTGTTTCGAGCATGTTATACTTTTCTTTGAATGGCGAAGACCACTGCAAGCATGAAGCCAGAAATAAATCGGAATGCAATACCATATATTTATTACCACTACAATATGATATGATAAATATATAGGTTGGATCTTGTAATTAATGCTTGTGTTAATAAAAGAATGTTGAGTTACACACACTATAATTATCAGCATGTACTTGCAGTAATAACATTATTTAATTCTTCTGTTTTCGGAGTGTGCGTTTTTCGGAGGCTGCCAGCATGACTTGTTCTTGTTTGTCTAATCTCAGCTGGTAATTCTGAGTTGCCATAGTAACCCTCAAGTTACCAACCGAGATGAAACAAATTTGATCACTAACACCAGCTAACCTTTGTTTGATGATTGGCCGATAGTTAGATCGGTAGTAGGAATGGGTGTGTACAAGTGACCCAGGGAGGTAACGAATACCGGCATAGGCAAAGCAAGGGTGGTAACACATTATACAAATTGCCAAAAAATGTGCCTATGAAAAAAGGAATTAGATTATAACAGTATGTGTGTCTAAGAGCCAGAAATAATGTGTGATCAGGGTTTCATATTGGATGAACATTTTCAATGGAGAAAGGAAGGAAACTTAAGGTCCAGCTTGGTAGGAGAGTGCCAGTTGTGGGGTGGAGGTGTGGGTAGAACAGAGTGGACAGTTGTGGGGTGGAGGTGGGGGTAGAACAGAGTGGACAGTTGTGGGGTGGAGGTGGGGGTAGAACAGAGTGGACGGGGACTGTTATGTGTACAAACAGTACATACTACTGACAGTGTATTTAAGGAAGCTGTCTTTTTCGGGGTTTGCATATTTAAATGGGAATATATATATATAGTTAATGAAATAATTGGGCCTGGCTGATTAGCAAACTCACTGTTAACCATTTTAATAGAGTTTTGCCTAACTATCTAATATGGTTATTGGAGTTTTGTCTTTGAAGCAGTGTGTAAATGTAATATTAATAACAAATTAACTACTTTCTGGATTAAAAAAAAAACTGATCAAATACTAATGAAATCATACGATTATTTTGTTCATTTCGCAACTTAAATTTTGCATGAACGTGATATTATGCATGTTTTGGCTTATTAATCTACACTCGTTCGTTATTATGTGTAATTCTTGATATGTAACTCATTGCGTGTCACCATTAACTACATTTTTGACACTATTCAAAATGAACTTATTCATAATTTAATTATAAAATTATGTAGTATAATTATATTTTACTGAGTGTCAATAACTATATTGCAACCTGATACAGATGTAAAATTTATTAAGAAATAAAAAGGGGAACTTCTTTGTTTTGATGGGAAATTTAAAAAAAAGTATAAGAAGCCTCGATAAGCCGTTAGGTATCTTAAAGAGATGGGTACAGTAGAGTCTGGACAGCTCTGTTATATAAAAAAAAAAACTTAGTCATATAAGGTGTCGGAGATGTAGTCGAGTGCAGATTAATGAAGAGTGTTAAAGGGACATTAAAGAAATCTACGACTTTATTAACTTACGATGCTTATTGTAAAAACAAATACATTCTGTAAGTAAAAATTAAGTTTGCGTATTAGTAATGATGATGATGATGATGATTGAAATGTCATAGGGAACTTGGATTTAAAACGATGCAAACAGGCTTGTGATAATTAACTCCTAACAAGCAAATGAACATATCATCATTTAAACCTAAAGAGTGAAAGTACATAAGAAAAAAGCTACTGAATTAAACAAATGGTGAGGGTCAGTTGTTAGAGAACAGTTGCAATCAGTATCAGGGATTTTTTTTATGGATATATACTTAATATTGCATGAGGTTTACAACATAGGACAACCAGAGTAATACACTGCAAGGAACCCATCATATTATTGTTGAAATCTCTTCTGTGTGTGGCATGGATTTACCCAGGAACACAATGAAGGACTAGGTGGATTTAGGTAGCGAGAAAATGAGATGAACCGTTTTTGAGTATTACATCAGGTACTGACTTGTCACTCGTGATCAGTACCTTATGTGATGTTCTTACATTGTTCATTGTTACATCATGTCACCTTAATGAAGAGTTTGGGATTGTAAGGTCCCGGTCACCTCAGAGGTGTTGAAATTGTAACATCACTTCATCCAATGATGAGGTGTTGCAACTGTAATGCCAGTGTCACCTCAATGAACGGGTGATGGGATAATAATTGAAGGGTCGTGCACTCTGTTTTATAAAAGTTTGTCTGTTACGCAATGAAACAAAGCTGATGAGACATTTATACATCCGCGTAACAGGAATGAAGTTGGTAAAAAGGGAAAATAACACTAAAATGAAACGTAGCAAAATGGAAACAAAGGAAAAAAATCAATCAAAACGGAAGAATAAAAATGAAACTACCATGTTTCCCCTATTATAGTGCCTTCCCTAATAGAAGCGCCCCCACCTGTTTTAAGAAACCTTACCTTCTTCAAAAATCTAAAAGTTCCTAAAAAAAACACAAATGTTTTGTCTTTACTGCTAATGGATTCGATTACGTTTTTTTTTTACTACGACACTGGTATGGTCTATGACATAAACCTTAAAGCGCTGTCATCATCAATACAAAGTACCGCTTCTATTTATCTCCTTTTTTTTCAATTTACTATTTAGTTTGTCTTTTATTATTATTATTTAATTCGCAACCAACCCATGTTGTAATCGTCAAGTTTGATGGAAATGTGTATTATACAGATACAGAGTGATGACAGTGATATACTCAGTATACAGTCGGGCTTAGGTTTAGTCAATACCGGTGTCATAGTAAAAGATACAGTTATTCTATAAGAAAACAGTCGGGAAAGGAGGGGAAATATATTAATAATTTGAACGATAATAAGAGCACCCCCTTTGCACTTTGCATAGCGCCCGGGCACTACTATTAGGAGAAATACGGTAACCTTAATGGAAAAATAAATTAACGGTAATAATGAAATTGGTAACACAAATCAAAATGACAGACTTGCACCAGTTAAAAAACAAGATGGTCTAATTAAATGAAATGAAAAAGACAAACAGATAAAGGAATTGTCAATCACAATGGCAAAATAGGAATTTCACCAATCAGACTTAGACAGAAGAATTAAACCAATCAAAGTGGACGTATAGAAATGCCAATTAAAATCAAAATGGAGGCATAGGAATTGCACCAATCAAAATGGATGTATAGGAATTGCACCAATCAAAATGGATGTATAGGAATTGTACCAATCAAAATGGAGGCAAAATGGAGTTATAGGAATTGCACTAATTACAATGGAGATATAGAATTGCACCAATCAAAATGGAGGTATAGGAATTGCACCAATCAAAATGGAGGCAAAATGGCATTACAGGAATTGCACCAATCAAAATGGAGATAAGGAAATTGCACCAAACTGTTGATAGAGGATTAGCAACAACCAATTTCTGAATAGAACAAAGCAACAGAGCACTGGCATGGTGGAATGTCATGGAGGATTGGACAACAGAGCACTAGCATGGTGGAATGTCATAGAGGATTGGACAACAGAGCACTGGCATGATGGAATGTCATGGAGGATTGGACAACAGAGCACTAGCTTGGTGGAATGTCATGGAGGATTGGACAACAGAGCACTGGCATGGTGGAATGTCATGGAGGATTGGACAACAGAGCACTGGCATGGTGGAATGTCATGGAGGATTGGACACGTCATCTTGTGCTTACTCCTCTTGTCCCATAAACTCTGCTTGAACATTTACATTCCTTTCTTGTAGTTTTAGTTTGGCTTGCTCATTATTTTAGTTTGCTAGTTATATGTGTCCCATAATATCTGCTTTTTCATACATTTTTATTTGTATCACAGAACAATCGAAGAAAGACATTACTTCATGGAAAACCACGCGCATAATTTAAAGGGACACACGGCAATCTGGAGTTTTTTATCAAGCATTAAAATTGCACGTCAGTTTATTAATCCTGTATAGTTTTAACTATAAAACTGCTTACATATAATTAAATAAATTTTTTTTAAAAAATCATTTGTCTAATGTAGTATTGGTGCAATATATAATATATAGTAATAAATAAAAACAATTTGCTTTGAACTATTCTAATATTTAATATTAATGATTGAACAAATGCTAGTTTTGTAGGAAAACTAATGGGACACTGTGAGTTTTTAAAAAAATCAAGATTGTCGTGTGTCCCTTTAAAATACATGAATCGTTCCATTGCAGGTAATGGTTATTACTCCAGGATGTAATATAGTTGTCATCTTATTGACATTGGAAACATTATGCTAATCATCTTCTATATAGAATCATTACATAACTAACATAGTCATTTTTCTTTCACTATTTGCAGTTCAAATAAGAGAGGCGGCACTGAAGACAGCAGAAGAGGAGCTGCATAAACTAAGGAGCAGAAATGATGACAGGGTTGACAAGTACGTATATTTCAACCCAAATAACTTATGCTACGTATTAAATTGATCCTGCTACGTATTGAATTGATCGAGTGCACTTCGTTTCCAGTTACCGGTAAGTCTGTTGTTGATCCAAGTGACTCATTCTACCTTATTAAGAAGAGTGCACCATGTTGATCAGCAGTAAGGCCATTGTAGGTGTAACACGCCCATTGATTTTTGCATAGAGTTGTGTGTGAATTAAAATTTAAATGCCATGTAGTCATTCATATCTAGGCCCAAATTAAAAATGAATATCTTACATGTCATCACAAATGACACATATGCTGCCAAAAAATCCACAGAAAAATGGGGGTCATATATCTTCTAAGAAAGAACTTGTATCATGAATGAATGCCCCCTTTAAAAACATAAACACTGAGATACCAAAATATTGTATTCATACACTCATTTCCATATAAGCAAAAAAAAAAAAAAACTCAGTTTTTACATGACATTGTTTGAAAAATGCAATAAATAGATCAACAATGTGATATAATCCAAAAATGGCACTTTAAATTAGTGAAAATGCCTTTTTTTACAAAAAGAAATGAGAATTATTTACTGACCGCCATTATGAGACACTTCCTGTGATGCAATGGGTGTGCTACACCTGTAGACCCAAAATAACACTCCGCCCTATTAAGAAAGTGTGCCATATTATAACACAAACAGTGGACAGATTGTGAATGTTAGTTTCAAAGCTATTGTGTGTATTATTTGTTATGTAGAATAACATGCCAAAAGGGGTCTCTGTCCAGCCTGGGTTTAATTCTTGTCAGCCAAAAGTCCATAATTATGAAAAGATACTATTGGCTCCATTTTGCACCTGTACAGAGTAAGTTGCAGGGGCAGATGCAGGATTTCAGATTGGGAGATTGGGAGCGTGATGTAGATGGGGTGGGGTGGGGTGTAGAGCAGGGAAGCAACTTTTTAAATATGGTCGAAATGGCTGACAGCCAAAAAAACAACAAACAAAAAACACGCTTTTTCACATGAATTTTCTCAGATTGTTGTCTTGTGGGGACTGTAAAGTGGTTAGTTGATAATTGTTTGCTTTAGTTACAATGCATAAGAAAAACTGCACATAACTACTACTACTATCATGTATAATTACAGACTGGTGATCAAGAATCTGTTCCTGGGTTACTTCACCACCCCACAGGCCAACAGACATGAAGTCCTGCATGCCATAGGAGGCGTGCTACTCTTCACTCCAGAAGATTTTGAAAAGGTAAAGGGTCCAAGGAAAAGTTACTTTTGTGATTTATATTGTCAGTTCACTTTGGGTTTAAATTGGATTGTGGTATATGCGTAAAACACATGGCACGTTAGCTAAAATACTTGCAAATTGTTTTTGTGTCGCCTGCGTAGCATGGCAGACACTTAGGGATCACTTTGTCCAACATCATCCGTCACACTTTAACTTGCAACCTAACCTTGGCTATAACTTGAAAAGTTTTTGACCTATGTTCATGAAACTTCACACACATCTTCATCTTACCTCAAGGAATGTTATTACAATGTCCAATAACTCTGACTTTAATTTTGGCAGAGTTATTCCGCCCTTCCTAAAACTTTAACCTGCAACATAACCAAGCTCATAACTGGTTAATTATCTTCAGCATCCTCAAAGGATAAACTGACATTGAATAAAATAATTATCCTTTAATGTTCATGTTCATACATGGCGACACCATTCAGTCTTGAAGCATTTATAATGCAATTACGGTACATCAAACAAATTGGCTGGATAAGATTATATGCATCTGGAGTTGCTGAAGTGCATTTATGTAAATTTCCAATTACACATTACCGGTACAGCACGTATGCAGATACAGTAGGCAATTAATAGATTAACTGGGACAATAGATGACATATCTTCAACTGAAGTGCTACTTTAACTAGCAAGTGTTGCACAGAAAGAAACCAAACTAGAATTAGATGTTTAAAGATTTGCAGTTTCGATGTAACATTGAAACTAAATATGTTTTTGAACGGTAAGCACCCCTCTGTCTAAGGTACAGCTTTTTATGCAGCAAACAGTGTATGAGTTAGTGATCGGACCTGATTGGGTTCTGAACCCTGCCCCTCCTTAATCCTTCTGAGGTCACCTGAGTTCAATATAGGTAACCTGTCCAAATAAAACCTTAAAAGACCTTATCCGGAATTGGTATGAATGGGTGATCCATGTAGGTACAAATATGGTTGTCAGCTTTCCTATTGAAAACAAACTTTGGGAAACACATTGTTGAAGTTGCACGTGCCAAACATTTTAGCAGTTCAAGTTGTTGGTACCTACATCATATGACAGACATGAGAGGCCTATTACGGATTGTAAGTCTATTGTTGCAAATCCATCTTATACATTACCATTTTTGTGTATTGTAGATCGAGGGAACGCACAGTGGTGGCTGGGTACCAGGGTTCCTGAGATTCAGTGGCAGTGGAGGAAAACCGACCATGTCGCCCCCAACGACACCCGTTAGACGCTCGACCATCGGTGGGCCTTTAACTAAGCGTGTAGATAATGTAAGTGTCGTATAGATTTTTTTTTGCAGATCGCACCCGTAATTTAAAGGAGACGAAAATCGGGGAATCCGTGCATGAACGCAAACACGAAAATGCAAACACCCACACACACGCTAAAACACGCCCGAAAAGGACAGGGACAACACAATTTTGTACATTTAAAGTTTGCTTAAGGTATAAGTCGCTCACTGGCTTTTATATGGCTGTAGCAATGATGACCTTTGTCCAGCCTGGGTTTGTCTTGTCAGCAGCTAATCTGCCAGCACAGAGTTGAGGTTCATTTTTTTTTATCAGCCTTGGTTGCTCAGTGGTCCAGGTATTGTGCTTTGGAGCTACAGACCTCTGCCCTGCATGGGTTTGTTCCCCGGTGAGACATGTCTGACAGGAAACATCATCTCATCTCCATCAGAGGTTGCTGTCTAAATAGAACCTTATACGGGATGTAAACCCCATTTTGTTTCATTTATTAATGGACTGCCATTACTGTTAAACTTATCTTCTGAAATACTGCTATTGAAATTATTAACATTTCATCACTATTTTTAAGTGTAATGATTCATTTGGAATTCTAATTTGCTAAAAGTTTAAAATGTTTCGTATTATAAAAACGGTTTAATTCACAGAGTTAGTCATACACTCTATTGACTTATGTTCTAAATACATATTTGCCAACTTGTCTAGACAATATTGTTCAGAACACGGTGACACCTGCCTTGACGTCTCTATAATGAACCTTTATAAATCTTTGTTTACTCCTATTATGTAAGATTGTGCATTATACTATATTTGTATTTGACTACCGAAATGTTATATATATGTTAATTTTAATTCTAACACGACACCTCCGCAGTCTCGTATACACAAAGAAGAGAGACAGCTGTATGTTATTCTACGATAAAATACAGCTGTTCCATTAATTCCCGGCGTATATTTCATCCGTTGAAGCGCCGCGTTACACGACGTCACTTGTTAAATATACGTCACGAAGACAAACTCAACAGTAATTTTAATGAAATGTTAATTACAACAAACTTGCCATGCTCCCAAACCGTGCACACCCCCGGTATAAACTCATCATATGCATCAGTACATATAACATTAATAAGCATCTTGAACAAGTTGAGAACGTTTGACGTCATACATCGCAAGCTATATGACGTAAGCAATGACTTAATTGTCTGTCATGTGACTAGTAGTGTATTGAAACGCAGAGCTTTGCATACGGGGGCGCCCAATGGAACAGCCTGTAAACATAGCAGCCTGATTACATTGACCTCCGAGATAACATATAGTGCCCCCAACAAAAGCGTAAACAATGGGGTTATTGTTGTGTTAGAATCGAAATAATAAATACTTTATATTTATTTATAATAATGATTTAATTACTACGCATCCGAACTCCTAACTGTATTTTATTCACCGATAAAATACAGGTACTCATTTATTATTTCTTAATTAAACTTACAATTCTTACGACTGTAAGAGTTTGATATAACAGTTTTATGTTCTCTGATATTCGCTATCTTTAATAATCTCTACACTGCTCTTCTTTGGATTTATGGGGCAGGCGTGGCCTGGCAGATAGTACAGACGACTTGAAATCCGGAAGGCCAAGGTTCAGCCTCACTGGTGCCACTGAGTTTCATCGGTGTGTTCTTGGGGGAAACGCTTAAAGCCCCGTGTATCGGAGTTATGTTTAAGAACCATATCCTACCCCTGTCTCTGTGGCCACTAGAAATAACATAGTCAGTTGATGAGCCATTAAACAACATTCAATTCCATTTCTTTGGATATAATTTTTAAATGGTCAATAATTTAGTTTGTTTTCAATTTATTTCAGACCTTCTCACAGATGTTTGTGAAATTTCTGGAGCGCGAGTCCTCACCACCACCACCGACAGTCCGTCTGCCGGCGGAGGAGATGGTCAGAGATATTCAGAAACAGAAGGAATCCCTGAGACCCGTGTATAACCCCTTTACAGCCGCACGTCATGTAGCGATGCCACTGCAGACGTCACATGCTCCAGGAGCTCCACCTACATCACAACATATCTTGATGAGCTCTGCGGTGTCGATGTCACAGACTTTGCCAACATTTGCGGCACCGTCAGAGAATTCCAGGACACCCCCAGGGTCGGGCAGGAATACCCCAGCGTCAACCACATCTGGTGCAATATTGAAAGATGTGTTGAACAGATAGCGCACATTTGTTTGTTCATATGTTGTGTGATACTTATTTATTTCCAAAATTTAAATTGTACATGACTTAACATATCAGTTCAACAGTCAATTCATGAACCGATAGTAAGAATGTTTGTAATGTGTTCATTGATATCACATTAATGTGTAATGTCTGTTGGTGGCCATTCTGTGTTTATATAAACTGGGGAGTTAAATGTAATGTCTATTGGTGCACCCATTCTGTGTTTATATACACTAGGAAGTTCAATTAATGTCTAGGTGGTCACCATTTTGTGTTTATATACACTAGGGAGTTCAATGTAATGTCTATGGGTTGATTGTAATGCCTATTGGTGTCACCCATTCTGTGTTTACATAAATGTGATGTCTATGGGTGTCACCCATTCTGTGTTTATGTAAACAAGGGAGTGTAATACAACAGCCAACATTGAACTGGCATAGCCTTGGGTATGATGAATTGATATGGTTGTAATTGATTGATTTTTATTGATCAGTTTTGGGGATTTAAGTCAATTGAAAATTTCACTTTATGATTCATGAAAGCTGTTGCCTTGGTTACCTGAGTAGCATGTCTGATGCATAGGAACACTAAGTCTGTCATCTTGCATCAACATTTCTCGTCGTGGGACGGGGAGTCATTTGGTTTACGTTACAGGTTTGTCTCGCATTTCTGAGGGGACTAATGTGCATTTCTGTCTAAACTGCTGAAAACACATGTTGATCACTTATGTGACTTTAAAAACAAAAAATTATATAAAGGTTAAAACATACACTCAGATTTAATTCAAGCGAGTTACTTTTTGGGCGTGATTCAGTCGACGTGATTAATCACTGGGTCTAATGTACAAACGGGTTTATCACCACCGTATTTCTTATCGACTTTATGTTTTGTTTAAAGTCTTGTTGACAGATGAATTACAGACTGATTTATTGTTTACACGACTACTTAATTAGTAGACCTGCATGTAATCTGTTAAGTATTTATTTAAAACATATTTTTATTGTTAAACTATAAAAATCGCAATTGGGGTGGGATTAGCTATTTCTTCATTTAAAGTTTAGTTAAAATGTAGTTTGAACATTATTGAAAAAGGAATCAAAGTGTAATTGGGTTGATATAAAGTGTAAAAGAAACTTTGTAAATATAAGTTGATGACTGTTTCTGTGATATTTCCATTTTAAGGGGAGATAATCCAACTTGCATTAGTGATGGTGAAATGTTATCATTTGTTTCTACTCTTGTGACTTTATTGTACCTTGTATATAACGTGTTACGTGCATGTTCATCTATAAGGGATATTGTCAAACTTACATATTACTATCGATTTGTAGAGCGAAGTGCAGTTTAAGAATAACTATAATTAATAATAACTGAAATGTAGTGAACACTTACGCGATGTATTTGTACATTGCAGTGGGCGTAAATTGTGGATCAGTCAGGACAAAATTGATATCTAAAATTTGAAGGGGCTTCATTACATCTGAAATATTACATGATCTTATTAAAAAAATATATTTATAAAATTGTAAATTATATATATTATATATACATGTATTACGTGCATGATCAGTTGTGGCTCTACAATTAAATTGGTGAAATTTAACTGTTTGTGTTCTTTTTATTTATAAATACCAGTGCTTCTATATAAATACCAGTGCTTCTATATAAATACCAGTGCTTCTATATAAAGCGATCTTTCACTGCCAATGTATCCATTATTAAAGAAGCTATCCCGCCAAATAACGGCAAATTAAAGCTACAAAACTGTTTATCAAAACTCATTCAGGTGTTCAGGTCATATAATAATGTATATGTGATGAGTAGAAGTATAGGATTTTTCACCGGTTCTTAAAATACCCTTGATTGAATATGAATTATGGTAATTTAATTCGACACTCCAGTCTTGGGGTTTGGTGTAGCTGGTTAAAGCCGTTTATGTGTCTAGAGTTTGGATTCTCAAAATATTTCAGTTATATATATACTTCCTCTGCTGTAGGTTTAGACACGGTACAAAGTTGTAAAAATTGGCTGTTGTTGGTGGGGGAGCTACTTTAAAGATGGAAATCCTAGATGTGGTTCTCCGGCAAGAATAGGGACACGTCATCATTATCAAATGTTTAACAATACGGTGATAAGGTTGTTCTTCTATAAAGAAGACTCATTAAAGGGATTGAGACGATAAATGAAGTATACAGCGAGGGCTCGGTGTAATACTATTGTATCTCCTTCTTTATTCAGTTACAATTGTCTTGCACTGATCCCTCGACAGGTACATGGCATCACACATCTGACCTGTAAAATATCAGTACTCCATAGAATTTCGCATTCATTGAATTAAATTGGGGTTTTATGGCGCACCAACATATGAAAGGTTATATGGCGCCTAACAGGAATGAACATGCCAGGCTCATCCTCCATGTACATCGAGAATGGGCCTAGAACATTCTCACCTGCAGAACTGCAGAGTTGCTGCAAATTCTATAGTAGACACTCCATTTACGCTGGAGCCACGTTTATTGTTTCTCTGCCACTGCTCTAGTGATGCGAGTGAGGTGGCACCTGAAACATCTACCCCTCTGCCTAACCCTCCAACAGGATCTGCAGTGGCCCTGTTCAAAATCATCAAATTATGGCAAAACTTTATGCTTCGTGATTGCATTTACTGCCTGTAGGACTCCTCTCTGACTTCAATAAATCTGAAAACCTAGTAATTATTTACGGTCGAGACCTTATCGAGGGCTTCATGGGAAACTGTTGTATCTTGTACTTTATTTATATGTAGTTACAACAGTTTTCCACCAAGCCTTCATTATGTAAGCTGATCAGCTTCCAAGCCCATCTCTTGTGTTTATCGATCATTTCTGATCATTTTGGCGACTAATTTACGAGAAAGATTATGGACATGAATCGCTGATTAACACAGATGATCAGTGAAATCTTTAATGTGCATATAGTATGACTCCCTGTAAACAGGACCTATGACATTTACACCCTCCAAAGGAGGGCATACTTTCTCTGTACCGTGCCTCCATAAGGTACTGAGGGAGTGCATTTGAAAAACCTGCAATGTGACACAACTGGGAATCGAACCCGCCCCGGGCTCTTCTTTTTCTTCTTCCAGTAAAGTAGTTCCTCTGGAACATACTCGCACAGTAATCTGGATTGACAGGCAAATATATGCTAAACACTCAGCCACCGAAACTCATGAAGTGTTACTTCAAAATATCATCCATAGTTGCATACTACAAACTATAGATCTTGAGTAACAGGTCTTGAAATAGCTACTTCAATTGCAAGTCGTAGCAAATTAATAAACGAGTGACTCGCCACAACAACAACCAATCCCGCTGTTCACGACGCTTATGCTTCATGGTCAAGGTCACCGTTACTATAAATTGAAATTTGGTTTCCGCTCAATAACTTTGTTTCCCTTGAGGGATTTTGACCCTCAATAATAAACCTTGTTTGAATATATGCCCTTATTCCCTTTAATCTGCAAATCTAGTTATTAATATTCAGGATTAACACAGAGTATCCATATCATAACCAGTAGATAATAATGAGTCGCAACAACGAACCTTGCTGTTCGTGTCGAACAGATTATGGTGAGATTCTAGGTGTCAGATATAACGCAACCGGTATATATATTTCAAAATTATTTTATTATAATTTTATTTACATAATGTCTAGAAACAAACAAAAATGCAACAAACATAACATTGCCTTTGATTATGCTTAAGATGCCTGAGCCTGCATTCTAGCCGGAATATCTTTGCACAACATATGTATTTTACTAAAATAAGCATGCATAGCCTGACAATTGAATGGAATTGGAACTGAATTAATTGGGTTTTAAGGCGCACAAACACATGAAAGTTTATATGGCGCCTAACAGCAATGAATGGGTGGGACGAGGTGGGGTGGAGTTCTACCCCTCTGCCTACCCCTCTTATGGGATCTGCAGTGGCCCTGAACCACACAGGGTTTTAAGGTGCACCAACACATGAAAGGTTATATGGTGCCTAAGAGGAATGAACGTGCCAGGCTCATCCTCAATAACACATCGAGATAAAATATGGAGAATGGGCCTAGAACCTTCTGTAAGAACTGCAGAGTTGCTGCAAATTCTATAGTAGACACTCATAGCCTGACACGATTCCACAAGAACAACAAATAATAACAAACAGTGTTGTACAACCCTTCAACAGCCTAGGTGATACTGGGCTGGAATGGAGATGAGTGAAAAATGACAATAATGGAGATAAAGATGATTAGTGGAAATTACATATCAGGCCACACTTAAAAAAATAATATTTGGCCTTTCCCGACTGACCTCAAAAAAGGGCCCTACCCCCCGCAAAAAAAGAGTTCAATTTATGAAAAAAAACTAAGTATGTGTTGTTATAAAAAAAAAAAAAAAAAAAATGTACCTACCTACCGACCCAAAATTTGAAATTCGGGTCGGGAAAGGACAAACATAAATATTTTTAAGGGTGGCCTCATGTTGTTGATCCCCATTCACCTCAAAACCCTGGTATCTAGTTTCCAGTTCCCGTAAGGGTTATTCCTCGTCATGTACGTTGGCTATTTCCTTGCCAACTCTGGGGCTCCAATAAATAATAACTTGCAACATCAAAAAGATGAAAATAATACCAACTTACTGACCTGCACCAAGAGGTTAGGTAGGGTATACATGTAGTATATTCAACAAACACTAAAACTTAAACACAGACGATAGCAACACTTATGAGTTACAGCAACATTTATGAGTGATAGAATTGAACTGGGGTTTTATGACGTACCAACACAAGAATGTTTATATGGCGCCAAACAGGGATGGACATGCCAGGCTCATCCTCCATTTACATCTAGATAAAAATATGGAGAATGGGCCTAGAACCTTCTAACCTGCAGAACTGCAGAGTGCTGCAAGTGACATTTATGAGTGATAGTAACAGTTATAAGTGATAGCAACAATAGTAGACAATACTATTTATGAGTGTTAATTTTTATGAGTGACAATATTTATGCGTGATAACAACATTTATGATAATGACATTTATGAGTGATTATGACATAAATGTATGGTATTTATGAGTGACTATGACATAAATGTATTTATGAGTGATTATGGCATAAATGTATGGTATTTATGAGTGATTATGACATAAATGTATTTATGAGTGATTATGACATAAATTGTGTGGTATTTATGAGTGATAATAACCTTCAATGTATTATGATTAACAATGACATGTCATCTATGGCATTTATGAGGGATAACAACATGAATTGTAGTTATGAGCGAGTATGACATTTATGAATGATCTGATGATAATTCAACATTTGAACAACCTTGTTACAAAGACAGAAATTATGAAAATTTTGCTTTGCCATGTTACCTGTAACTGTTAAAAAATAGTCTACATGTAATAGTCTACATGTAATAGTCTACATGTAATAGTCTACATGTAATAGTAAAATAGTCTACATGTAATAGTCTACATGTAATAGTCTACATGTAATAGTAAAATTTGAGATTCTGATGCAGCTTTTTAATTTTGTGCGACAAATATTTTTATGAGAAAGGAGGACATATACATGAAAGTGTTTAGTCTGTGGCAGTTCCAAATGAAAGTGAGAAACAGGATCACACAGAGGTGCTTAGAGTTTTCCTTACAATTGTCACGATGGATTAGCCCAGAAATGCAATTATTAGGCCAAATAAAATAATATGTGTCGTTACGATTTCCCGTCCGTCCCCGTTTTCAAGGGCTTACCCTATATATTTTATGCAAAAAAAACAATAAAAAAATTAAAACAAGAGACCATAGAGGGCCTGTGGACGCTCTACTGGCTAACATGGCTCTTATAACATCAATGAAGCGAGTGACTGCCATTTACGTTTTTTGAAAGTTTCGGGCAAAAAACAACTTTTTGACTAAATCAAGGGCCATAACTACAGAATCTGGTAAAGATCAGATGAAAAATGGAGGCCCTACCATATTAACGAGGCAAAATGTAGCATTTTTAACTAAATCAAGAGCCATAACTCCTCTGTTACTGGTCCGACTGCTCCAACATAGAGCTAAAAAAAAAAAAAATATTAAAAAAATCATTTAAAAAAAAATCCAAAAAGGGAAGTCATAAAATCTGGTAAAGTTTGGCAAAGATCAGATTCAAAATAAAGGCCCTATTGTATGAAAAGGCAAATTATAGCAGTTTTAATAAAATCAAGGGCCATAACAGCTGTTACTGGTCCGATATGGCTAGTTTTCAAACTTGACCGACATTAACAATCTGATAGAGTTTGGTAAATGAAGGCCCTATCGTCTTAACGAGGCAAAATATAGCATTTTGAATTAATTTAAGGGCATTAACTCCGCTGTTACTAGTCCGATATGGATGGTTTTCGAACATGTCCGAGCTTTCATTGATATTAACAATCTGATAAAGTCTGGTAAAGATCGGATGAACAATGAAGCCCCTATCGACTTAACGAGGCAAAATATAGCATTTTGAACTAAATCAAGGGCCATAACTCCGTTGTTACTAGTCCGATATGAATGGTTTTCGAACTTGTCCGAGCTTTCATTGATATTAACAATCTGATAAGTTTGGTAAAGATCGGATGAACAATGAAGCCCCTATCGTCTTAAGGCAAAATATAGCATTTTTAAATAAATCAAGGGCCATAACTCTGCTGTTACTGGTCCGATATGGCTGGTTTTCGAACTTGTTCGAGCTTTCAACGACATCAGCAAGCTGATAAAGTTTGGTAAAGATCAGATGAACAATGAAGCTCATATTGTCTTACAAGCAAAATATAGCATTTTTAACTAAATCAAGGACCATAACTCAGCTGTTACTATTCCGATATGGCTTGTTTTCAAACTTGTTCGAGCTTTCATTGATATTAACAATGTGGTAAAGTTTGGTAAAGATAGGATGAAAAATGAAGGCCCTATCGTCTTAACGAGGAAAAATATAGCAATATAGCATTAGTAACTAAATCAAGGACCAAAACTCCGCTGTTACAGGTCCGATCTGGCTGTTTTTCAAACTTGTCCGAGCTTTCATTGATATTAACAATGTGGTAAAGTTTGGTAAAGATAGGATGAAAAATGAAGGCCCTATCGTCTTAACGAGGCAAAATATAGCAATATAGCATTTTTAACTAATTCAAGGGCCATAACTCCGCTGTTACTGGTCCGATCTGGCTGGTTTTCGAACTTGTCCAAGCTTTCCTTGATATTAATAACCTGTTAAAGTTTGGTAAATATCAAATGAAAAATGAAGGCCCTATCGTCTTAACGAGACAAAAGTTAACGACCGACGGACGACCGACAACTCGCCATCTCATAAGCTCTGCTGGGCCTTGGCTATTTCCTAACAGGAATGAACATGCCAGTCTCATCCTCCATGTACATCGAGATAAAATATGGAGAATGGGACTAGAACCTTCTCACCTGCAGAACTGCAAATCCTATTGTAGACACTCCATTTAAGCTGGAGCCAAGTTTATTGTTTTCTGCCACTGCTCTAGTGATCTGAGCGAGATGGCATCTGAAACAATGCAGGGGTCATGATGAAGACCTTTAATGAGCATGAACAAAAAATGGTAAAATAAAAAGAATTTGGGACGGTTCTACACCTCTGCCTTCCCCTCCAACGGCATCTGCAGTGGCCTTATTCTTTGCCCCGAAACCAAACGGGGCACCCAGAACCACATGGGGCTTTGAATGAAAAACAAGATATATATAGCAAAATATTTTCCCTACCTAGCTACCCTATTTTTTTTTATCATGTAACAGGAACCACACATATTTTATTTGACCTTATGTATTTACAGGGTTATGTAAGAACAATGAGTAACAGTAATTGTACTTTGGTTAAAACATGTACCTACACACAATTAGCATGAGAAGAATTTAAATCAAAAGTTTTACACTCAAAAATAAATGATTAGTTTTCCTCAATGGAGTGAAGATGATGGTGAGATATTGTATTGGTGAGATATTGTATTGAGATATTGTATTGGTGAGATATTGTATTGGTGAGATATTATATTGGTGAGATATTGTATTGGTGAGATATTGTATTTGTGAGATATTGTATTGGTGAGATATTGTATTTACAACTTGTACTGAAATCATAACTCTGAACAGGCCTCTAGCACTCCGCCAAGACCGCGTGAAAACAATAATAATGCATGCCATTTTTACAAAACAGTTGCATGAAAAGGACATTACATAATTACAAACATTTTGTTGCATGAAATAAAACTCTTACCCATAACAAGCCTGTTACACGAATAGGACAATGCATTACATGATGACACATGTTGTTGATGTAGGATTTACACTGACATAAATCAACCCTTACACTACATGTATAAAACAAGCCACGGAGGAACGCATATTTTACATCACTACTGCTGTTGGGAATCGACTGAAATTTCATGACCGATCATAGATTACACAGACCGGTCGGTTATTGACAATTAAATATGGCTGCTGCACGACAGAAATTACCAAAGCAGTGCATTGTATATAAATAGTCCAAGATTTTGTAATAAGGAATAATTATTTAGGATTGTTGTTTGTTTTATTTCCTTACTGTAAACAGAAAATAAATTATCAAAATTGTATTTATTTTTAACAAGAACATGTGAAATCATTTATCATATCTAGATGTGGCTTACTAGACTAGAAACACTCTCGATTAGATGAAATCCAGCCGCAAGTCGATTATGAAAAGCTATACTCGATTAATCAATTAAACTGGTTGAATGAGTGATGCTGGATTAAATGGAACAGCACTAACAATGACACAATCATTCGTTGATTTTGGACCTAGCATTGAAACAAAACCAGCAACATTAAAATGCTAAACAAGCCATTTTTATGGAGGAATGCCATTTACATAATGATACATTTCTTGGATTTAGGACTCATACTGAAGTCAAAACCCAACTCTGAACTGGCGTCGCTCAACGTTTCTGACGCTATGCTGTCCTCATTGTCTGACACACACAGATCATCAATGTCCACGGTAGAAAGACAAGGGAGAAGTTTCTGACCATTCTTCCCTTTCACAAATGACTTTTGGCAATCTTTCACATATCGCTCGTATCTCGAGTCGAGTTCTTTGGCTTTCGAGATCTGCTCGAGACGAGCGGGAATCTCCAGAGCTTTGGCACAGTCTATTGAACAAACCCAGTGTTGGAATGGTACACAGGTGTTTCCCAGGTATGGGTTCTTGAAGGTGATGACCTTAAACCCTGAAATAAATAACTGATTATTGAATGTAACAAAGCCATAAAAAGCAGAACAATAAGATGAGGTTAATGAATGACTGTTCCTGTTCTGAAGCTAACAGTTTGTTAAGTCTTCTTAGTTTTTGCAACATACATGTTGACAGGTGATCCCCAATAGTTCATGCAGTAAGAAGCATTGTCAATTAGAGGTCCTGTATTTTGGTTCGGTTTCTTGTCTCTAAGGTCAAGGTCACTGATGAGGTGGCGGTCCGTATGGTGGTTAGGGCTTACCCAAGTGAATGTCCATACCAAGTTTCAATACAATTACTTTGGTTGTATTGGAGATATAAAGGTAAAAAAAAAAAATCAATGAAAAATGATTAAACAATATCATTTTACTGGAGAGCAAGATGAAAAGAGCAAAACTGTCCACTGGATAGGACCATCCTTAGAAGATTGTTGGTTTGCTGTGCTCCGACCCAAAAAGTTAAAAGTGGGTAGGTAGGTAGGTAGGATGTTGTTTTTAAAATTTTATGTTTTTTACCGAGTCCTCTGACAGTGCATGGTGAAAGCATTTTACAAAACATGGTATCCTATCTATAGTATACATGCAATCGGTTTTAATGCGTCTTATTAATGTCATTGTTTTAAGTTTAGAGCTATTTATAAAATTAATAACAATATAATATATAACCAATATTTGACACAATAGCGGCATGACCCTAAAGCCCCATAAAAGCTTTAAAAAAATGGGTAGCTGCCTTTTTACTGAGTAGGTCAGAGCACAGCAAAGCAAAAACATTTAAGGATAGTTACCTTGTTGATTAGTGAGACAAGCTTTAGGGCAGTTCTGACACATGTTAAACTGTTCGTATATATCACAGATGTAATCTTTAAGAATTGGTGCCACGCCCTCATCCGTGAAGAAGTTCTTCTTGCACCCTATCACAGATTTAGCCGCCCAGAACGCCAGAGACACCATTTTCCCTGGCGAAAAGTCACTGTTGCCACTAAGGGGGATAATTCTGTAATGAACGTCGGTGTGGTACCACATGAATGTTGACTTGAAATAGTTATGGTTGCCATGGCGATGGACGGTTTCTATATTTGGCATCTGAAGCAGGAACCCGGGCAGCGCGTCCAGCAGATTATTGTCGAGTAGAAGTGTTTTTAAATTACAACAGAATGTTAAGGTAAATGGTATAGATTGCACATGGAGTCGATTGTTTGTGAGGGCAAGATATTCCAACTTCTGCAGACGGCCGACGTCTGGCGGGATTTCATACAGGCAGTTGTATTTCAGAGAGAGATATCTCACATTTTCACACTTGAATATCTGAAATGTAAACAATATAAAATACGTTACAAAGACATGACTTAATATATATGCACCTGGATGATACTGTGCATGTATAATAATACCATCATATAAGAAAATAATTACTAAAGTTGGTGGAGTAAGAGACAAGAGATACAGGAAGTTCTCACAAACTTTCTTGAAATTGTGGCAGGAACATAACCTGGTCTTCCATTAAGCAATGGGAAAGCTTATAATCAGCAGAATTTATAAATTTCGACAATAAAACACGTTTAAAACACATTTTGCTGAAAAACTGTGATAACCTGTTTACAATTACCTATGTTATTTTTAAGCCAAAACTAATGTTTTATTTCATACCCCAGCCAACCCCATTTTCGCTTCTTGGAGAAGGGGTCTGATGGGGTATGAATATTAATACTCAGACCACATAATGAGATACGTATACTATGGTTTATACCCACAATACATGCAAAACAATGGGCATGTACACAAAACGTAAAGGGAGACAACTTGTGATAATTTTAGTAATTACACTGGCATAAGTACTAGCCCTTGGACTCAATCTGAAGTATGAAACGGGCTTAACCAAAAAGTGTATTATTTCAATGTTCTCTAACTCAGGTGAACATATATAATGACAGGCAGCAATTAAAGGCAATGCATGACTTTAATGAATACATTTTTAATTATATTATTGATACTTGTTAGATGAGGCTTATTATATTAACAGGCTGAGTTATATTCATGTGTGTGCGCAATATGAGCAAACTATGTGCTTTGTGTGTGAATTGAATTTTACGGCGCACCAACACATGAAAGGTTATAAGGCAACTAACAGGAATGAACATGCCAGGCTCATCCTCCATTTATATCAAGATAAAATATGGAGAATGGGCCTCGAGTCCTTCTTACCTGCAGAACTGCAGAGTTGTTGCAAATTCTATAGTAAACACTCCATTTACGATGGAGCCACATTTCCACGTTTCCATATCAGTGTCATGATGACCTTGAATGAGCATGATAAAAAATGGTAAAATGAACATGGTCCTACCCCTCTGCCTCTAGCGGGATTTGCAGGGGTTGTATTCTACCCCTGCAACCAAATGGGGAGATTTGTGTGTGAATATTTAACAGAAAATTGTGTTACATATATTTCTGGGAATTTAATTTCCTATTTAATGCAAAGCTCTGACAAATGCCAGACATATAAGCAACATGTTTATGACTAGAAGGGTATTCCACAAAACACTACTGTCGCATGTCATATGCTTATTTCAACAAGGTTAGGTTGCAGGTTGAAGTTTTATAAAAGGCATAACTCTGCCAAAATGAAATTCAGAGTTATTGAACATGTGTAAAGACATGCCTAGAGGTGAGATGAAGATGTCACATTGTGTGTGAAGGTTCATGAACATAGGTCAAATACTTTTCAAGTTATGGGCAAGGTTAGGTTACAGGTTAAAGTGTGATGTACGACGATGGACAAAGTGATCCCTAATTGTCTGCCATGCTATGCAGGCAACACAAAAAGATTACCCGAAAAAGATTACCTCTTTGGGAAGCTTATTATCTTCACCATATTTAAAAATACTGTCCAAGTGGAATTCTGTGAAGTGGTTCTTGTTGATGTATGTCGACAACAGAGTTGCTGAAATATAAATCAGCAGTTAAGAAACACTTTTGACAAATTTGGTGCAAATTGAATGAAAAACAAAGCTTCCATGCTCTTAACCCGTAACCCGCTAAGCATGACTATAATAGCCTTTGAGCCCATTGTAAACCCGCAGGCTGAGCAGGGTTTACAATGTCTGGCTGCTGATCAGTCATTTCCCACAAAACACCCCTTTGTCACATAAATGGAATTGAATTGGGTTTTAAGGCGCACCAACACGTGAAAGGTTATATGGCGCCTAACAGGCATGAACATGCCAGGCTCATCCTACATGTCCATCGAGATAAAATATGGAGAATGGGCCTAGGACCTTCTCACCCTGAACTGCAGAGCTGCTGCAAATTCTATTGTAGACACTCAATTTACGCTGGAGCCATGTTTATTGTTTTTCTGCCACTGCTCTTAGTGATGTGAGAGATATGGCACCTGAAATGATGCAGGGGTCATGATGAAGACCTTTAATGAGCATGAACAAAAAATGACAAAATGAATATGAATGGGGGGTCCTACCCCTCTGCATGTGATGGTGTGTTTGCAGTGGTGGTATTCTACCCCGGAAACCACACGGGGACACATCAATGGAATGGTCTTAATTAAAAGAAAGAGCAGTCCATTACATATATGTAGTGGGTTAAGGGTAAACAAGCCTTTTTTAATTGAGCTAACAAAAGTGGTATGTTTCTTGTGTTCATTATTTCAGGAACTTCATATTAGCTACTTGTCAACCAGAATTATCATATTTAGCAATATCTATCAGGCTGAACAGAAACGTACGTTCAATTGATTGTATGCATGACATTATCTATTTCTCAACTAGTATTGATGAAATTAATCAAAACCCATTAAGCAAAATTATGCAAATTTGAGCACTTCAATATATTGATCTAAACAGCCACTGATCAACCAAATTCGATATTAAGCAACGTTCTCTAGATTTTCTTTGAATACTTTGCATTGAGCAATGAGGGATTTATTATAATTTCCCACTGATTTCCTCACTTTGATTAATTTGAGGTTTTAAAATTTGAAGTAGCTATCTCGCCAAAAACAGCCAGATTTTACAAAATATGTACAGTTTCTAAATCTACTGATGACAAGGTATATATATAACTTACTTATATATTTTGAGAATCCAAACACTTCAGACACAATATAAATGGCTATAATCAGCCAGACCAAATCCCCAAATTAAGAGTTACCAACTCATAATTCATTTTATGCATATTCAATTGCGGGTATTTTAAGTACCCATGAATAAACCTATACTTTTAATTGGCACATATGCATTATTATGACATGAATACCAGAACAGTGTTTTGATAAGTTGTTTCATATTGTCAATTTTGTTGTTCTTTGGTGGGTTAGTTTCTTTTAACTATCTCACTGTACTGATCTGAGATTTAATAATTACCCCCTGATCGCCTCAGCTGCTTCTTCTTTTCCCTCTCCAATTCATCTTTAACCAACTGAAGCAAATACCGGGGTCTTTGGTGAAGCGACACCGACAGAAACCATAGCTCTTGTGGTATATCCTGAAATTTAGTCAAAAAACTGTCTTTAGAGATCACAAAAAGTAAAAAGAAGTTCTTTTTAAAATTTAGTTTTAACAAGTGTCTCTTATTAATACTGGTGGATTTCAGCTAAAATGGTTTCTCTTAAAGCAGACCATATTTTAATAGTGGTTTGAATGCTGTTTAAGGCACTTAGAACTTTACATGTTCAAACAAATGGTTCTGAAGTAAAACTACTATCATAGCATCTAAAGTCATGAAAGAATAGCAGAGTCAATAAAATGTTCTGAAAACTGTCATTGTGCCTTCACAACTGGGTATTGGCCAACTGTGAGTAAACAATGGAAGGAAGTCTTTTTATGTATAACCATTTTTCAAGTATTATGTTCAGTTGGTTGCTACCCTTATACGACAATTTATGTACCTGTTGACGCTCTTCTTTGCAGAATAACATTTTTCCAGTAAGTAGGAATTAAGCTAGACGGTGTGTCATACTCATAGTGTTTTATCAACAGTAGGCTTCTAGCGGTATTCAAAAAGTATGATAGTTACACAGCAGTTGGGATTAATTTTTCAGAACTGGAAAACAATCCTGTTCAAGATTATCCGTGTTGTAGTAGACATCAGTCCTGCTTTTATCTGTACAATGAGCTCTCGACGCATATAATATCAACCAGAAGCAAAAGACATACAGAAGTTCTTCTACCATCAAACCATTTTGGATGCTTTTTGAATCTGCTGCCAACTAGGGCCACAGACTAAGTCAACAGAAGAGTTCCAAGTCAGGCTTACCAAACTGCCAGATCCCTACTCTACTGGCATAACACTAAATTTGAGTAATTACATAAATATATTTGCAGAATCCATCCCTTTACGGAAGATGAAAAAGAAACGACTAAATTATGTTTTTCTTATGGTTAAAAAATAAATAAATGTATGCCGGACTTAAATAAGTTTTTCGATTTTTGTTTAGTCATTCCGTTTCATTATTAACAAGCCATACTAGCTGCCACAACAAAACACACTTTACCCCAAAACTATCCGTGCCCGTGTCCTCTCTTTCTCTCAGCTTTTCTCGCCATTCCTTCCACTCCTCCGGATGGGATTGGAACCGTTTAAAAAGCAGTAATTCATAACCATTGAAAACATTACACATAGCTGACCGTGAATACATTTACTGTATCATATATAATCTACTTTTGATAACCATTTTTTGATTTTCTTTTTGTTGTTTTTCCTTCGGAAAATACGGAAATGACCACAGAACAATTCGCAATATATCGGATATTTCGAAATAAGGAAAATAACAAAGGCAATCCTAATGAAAGCAAATCGTGAGGATCGCTTTCTCTATAAGAATAACGATAAAAAATAAATGAGGCCCTTCCGTGAGCTTCGGGATACTTGTTCCATTGACCCTTAAAGTACTGACCATTGTTTCCTAGATCCTCAAATTTAGTTTTTCTTTAAGGACACTGTTCCCTTTATCCCTTAAATGAGATATTTGATCCCTAGATCCCTTTAAGAAACTAACCCGCCAAATAATGGCAAAATTACACTTCAAAACCGTCTATCAAACTCTATTCAGGTCGCATAATAATGTACATGTGCCAACTGAAGTATAGGTTTAGTCACAGGTTCTTAAAATACCTGTGATCAAATATGCATAAAATTAATTGAATTTAAACCCTTATTTCAACGCTCCCGTTTATGGATTTGGCCTGGCTGGTTAAAGCCGTTTATATTGTGTCTATAGGAGTTTGGATTCTGAAATATGTAAGTTATATATATAGCTAGTCATCAGTAGGTTTAGAAACGGTGTATGTATAATGTAAAATTTGGCTGTTGTTGGTGGGATAACCACTTTAAGTATTATAACCAGTAATGTTCCAGAAAAATGAAAAAACACAAGTCATTCCTACAAATCGAGTGATGCTGATGATTTTGGTAATTACTTAGAGGTTAATATATGGCCGTGGTGTGCCTTTTGTCGATAATGGCACACCTAGTGCCGTCATGGCCCCGAGAACCGTGCACTAGGTGTGCCATTATCAACAAAAGGCACACCACGGCCATATATTTGCCTCTTTATTATATACCTTACTGTAGATGGAGAAGAATAAGAACAACAGCAATATTTTTATCACAAAATACGTTGACAAAGCGTACAAAGCGAATATTTTAAACATTGTAGTAGATCTAGCATATGGTGCAAAAAAAATTTTGGCATACCTATTAAATTTATAAATAATGTTAAATTAGTTTTCTTCCTTGTCTGTTTTTAAAAAACACATCTTTCACTTTAATATACATTTATTTACTGGGCATGAAAATTGCAGTTGGGATATCAACGTCTGCTCCTCAGTCATAGCCCTCCAATGTGACGTCTTTGTGTTGCTCGATTATGTTGTCATCGCGTGTGGACAGTCTGTTGCTACTGTGCCGATTTTCCATAATCCATAATGGTACAGTGTGCCGATTATGGATTTTGAAAAAGGACTGATAATTATTGTTTTTCTGCTAAAATATGTTACTATTTATAGTAAGGTATTTAATACAAACCAATCTCTGTATTGTTTGAACATATTTAATTCTGCATATTTTTTCTATCGTTGTAAATAGACGATGTCCCTGGAATCTTTTCCTGTTGGTGCCATATAACCTTTTTGTGTTGGTGCACCATGAAACCCAATTCAACTCAAGTCAGTTCAGACCTTATCTATATAACAATCCCACATGATATCTGGCCACTTCACTGGTTCAAATAGGAAGTGTCCCATCTGTTTCTTATAATGTCTGTGGTGATTATACATATATGTTAAAGCAAGCTATCATGGAAGATAAAATATTTGACAAAAACACCATTTATTTTTACTACATTACATTTTTATTTCATTTATTTGCTTCAGCATTCAATGCTATTTACAAAACAAATAATATAAGATCTTCTTTTAACAAATATTAACCATATCCCCAACATTAACAAATACAAGTCAACTTGCCCATGGTATTAAATTCTGAACAACAATAGTTTATGTATCGGGCAAAATCACAAGGCCCATGCCTAGATATAAGCATCGAATAAAACACAATAAAAGCCCAAACTCTCGAACAGTTATGCGTTACTGCAAAATGATTCATGTGACCTCAGTCATTTATCCAAGATTCTTTTTGCGTTTGGAGGGGTCTTAAAGAGACACAAGTAACCTTGATGAAGTATTCATCCAGTAAAACATAAGAACTTTGATTTAGTTACGGTATATACATGTCATTTCTACACAAAAGCTGCATGTAAATATTTTTAGATTTATTCTTTGCTATTTTGCCATGACTTTACTAAACAGATGTGACTCCAATTCAGGGTTCGAATTTAGCATTGCAAACTCACAAAAAGTGAGCCAATTTGAGAAAAAGCAAGTCAAGTTTTTAGAATCACAAAAAAAAGCGAGTGAACAATTTACGTGGAAAGTTATTTTATTAGCAAGATTATATTACCACTTCAAGTCGCTTTATTGCATCCATTTCCTTCCAACCTTACAAATAAATCATGATAGTTATTCTACAACTGAAAGGAGAACAAAGAATCCATTAAAAATACCCTTTTTATGAGTTGAAAATATCTGGACTCGCCAAAAAATGTGTCTAAAAAAGTTGAATTTGACCCCTGTGATTAGTGATAGTTAAAATAAGTTGTTTTGCACTTTTCTGGAAATTATCAAATACGAGTATGATCTGCATGTAGAAAAACTAATGTGTTACTTGCGCTACAACTTTCTGAAAATAACGATTACCATGTATCCCTTTACCATTATGGAGTACGCATTTACTAGATCATAGCCCCATCTCCTGTATAGGGGTATTAGGTCAAGGTGTAGCACACCCATTGCATCACAGTGTCAGCCTGGGGTGTGTCGGCCTGGGGTAGTCGGCCTGGGGTGCATCTGCCTGGGGTAGTCGCATAATGGCGGTCAGTAATTAATTCTTGTTTCTTGTTTCTTTTTGTAGAAAAAGACATTTTCACTAATTTAAAGTGCCATTTGTGGTCTATAGCACATTGTAGATCTATCTGTTAATTTTTCAAGCATTGTCAGTTAAAATTGTGAGTTTTGAGGTTTTTTTTGCTTATATAAAAATGAGTGTATAAATACAATATCTTGGTATCTCAATGTTTATGTTTTTAAAGGGAGCATTCATTCATGAGAAGTTCTTTCTTAGGAGATACATGACCCCCACTTTTCTGTGGATATTTTGGCAGCATATGTGCCATATATTTGTGATGAGAATGTAAGTTATTCTTTTTTTAATTAGGCCTAGATATGAATGACATGATATTTAAATTTTAATAAGGTACACAACTCGATGCAAACATCAATGGGACGAGTTACATCTCAAGATAGCCAAACTGCGGACAGTGTAATTTTATTTGCAATATTACATTTTGAGCCATTTCTCCAACTTCATAGCTTAAGAGGACAATTAATGACATATAGAGGCAAATAAATGAATGTTCATTTTATATGAAACTGACCAAATATAGTTTTATATTTCATGAGCCTTATAAGGTGAATAAATTAAAGACTTATCAACAAGTTCTATATTTTTTTCCATAAGAAATGAACACATTTTATATTCTTTTACAATATGACTTACTGTAATTTGTTTCTCATCCACAAGGAGTAACTAGCGATAGTCCTATTTAAAGTCCCTATCCCGCCAACAACAGTCAAAATTTACACCATATGTACACCATTTCGAAACCTACTGACGACAAGGTATATATGTAACTTACATATTTTGAGAATCCAAACTCTAGACACGATATTAACAGCTTTAACTATACTGGCCAAACCCCAGAACTGGGTGTCAAATTGTTACCAACTCAATTCATTTCATGAATATTCAGTCACGGGTATTTTAAGAACCTGTTAATAAACCTATACTTTTAATTGGCATATATACATTATTGTGTGACTTGAATATCTGGATAGTTTTGAAAACTGTTTTGTAGTGTAATTTTGTCGTTATTTGGCGGGTTAGTTTCTTTAACAAATACAACGGGCATCTTGTATATTATCATCTATGAACATTGCATAATGGCCGCCAATGTAATTACACATGTGGTAATGTTGAAAAAATATGAAACAACGTTGCGAAACATCTTAAATACAAGCGGTCATTTGATAAAAAATGAATGTAGTACATGTATGAGAAAATGTCAGAACATTTGTGGGGTGATAGACTAGCAAACTAGGAAAAAAAAGCATTTTCAAAGCCAAGGGCAGGCACACCTGTATGTTATGAGTAAATATATATATATATATATATATAAAACATATTTGCAAAATAAAATATTTTCCCTACCTACATACCCTATTTCTTTTCCGTGTGTAATAGGAACCTATTATATAATTTTATTTGTCCTAACCTGTCATTCCCATCCAATTCTCTCAACATGTACTGAACCCCGCTGGGAAAGCCAGCAAAAAGAAATCCTTCAAGTTCAAAGCTTGGCCCTGAGGTGCTTCAGTTTATTAGACTCTCAAAGCCAGAATGTGCAAGTTTTAACCCACATCAAATCTACATAGTGAAATATGTAAATGTATAATGGCACACAAACATCTATACAGAAAATGTGACTAGTTGCTATTTGTATCTAATAATATAGTGCAATATTAAAGCAAACGTGTGATGTGACAGTATTATATTAGAAAGTTCTAAATAGCAATTGTCAGAAGACCACTATGTTTTATGTGTATCAAGTTTGATAAATATATCTTGAAGGTTTCTGGAGCTATGCTTCAGAAACAAACATTTTGCTGAAATTAACTTTAAAACAGAAATTCTTGTTTCTATGAAAAAAGACATACATGTAAACAATGGCATCTAACGATTATATACAGTAACAAGCAACAACGGTGGTGTGAACGCCGGATTGCGACTTCAACATTTTAACTGAAAAATCTAAGTAAAAAACGGTGATAGTTCAGGTAAAATACATGACAGAGTTATGGTTCTTGTCGTATAACATTGTGTAATGACAAAACGTGTGTCATGTTTCAAAGCTTTCCGACAATTCTTTTTGAGAAATGAGGAAAAAAATAAACTTTAACCAAAACGCGTAGACGGACAGACAGAAATTGCCAAACTATAAGCCTGGATTGTAGCAAATCCGACTAAAAAGGCACCACAAGACAACTTACTCTCCTTTGTGTAAGTCATTAGTATGTAATATCCTAACCTCGCAGAAAAAATCGTCTACTGACTAGGAAGCGTGGAAATGACTAGTTTAATATGTATCACATTTCAGAAATTAATATTTTGACTATCACGGAAATGCGTAAAATATTGATATAAGAATGTTCTACATATCTAACATGTCTAACGGCACTGCCACACCATCAGGTTGACATATGTTCTAATTCTGAATAAAAACGCTTTGAAATCATGAATGTTTAGGAGTGATGCATAAATGCAAATTGATCTTGTATCCATAAACATACCAATTTATATCTATATTTCAAAAAGAACCACAAAACCAGTAGGCAAGTTCCATCAAGACAGTTCAAGGTTTAGAAATTATGCTTAAACTTGAAAGAAATCCAAATGGTTGGCATTTAAAAATGTGAGACTATTAAATAGTGCACAACACACCGGAAAGCAAGTCATGTGACATTAAAACTGCGACTTCATTTGGTTTCATTTCAGTGCATTTCTAAGTAAAAATATCTCAAATAATGAAATCCATACAAAACAGGTCAAATAGTATTGAAAGTTTGACTTTTGCACTATATCAGGTGTCTAAACCTTCTAATTTGTGTTTAATTGCTAAACTAATGGATTGCCATTAAAAACGTTTTGCCATTAATTGACGATATATTTTCCAATTTGTGTTTTATGGCTGAGCTAACAGGTTGCCATTAAAAATGTTTTGCCATTAATGGACTGATATATTGTCCAATTTAAGCGAAGAGGTTATCATTAAAATGGTTTCGCCATTAACTGACTGATATATTATTGTCCAACATGTATTTTAAGGCTAAGCTAACAGGTTGCAATTAAAAAGGTTTTGCCATTAATTGACTGATATATTTTCCAATTTGGGTTGAACGGTTAAACTAATGGGTTGCCAGTAAAAATATTTTGCCATTAATTGATTGATATATTATCCAATTTGTGTTTTACAGATAACAGGCTGCCATTAATCAAAGGTTTTGCCAATAACTGACTGATATATTGTTCAATTTGTGTATTATAACTAAGCTATCAGGTTGCCATTAAAATGATTTTGACATTAATTGACCAATATATTTTGTAACAAAATTCAATATTTCAAAACAGATACCTCTATAATAAATATAAACAACCATATTTCACCCACTAATTACAACAGTGTGATGACACTCAGATTTTTGTTACAAAATCAATATATACTGAAAGGAAAAAGAAACGCAGGGTGCGTATTTCTGCTATATATTGTATGTTTAATATGCTACTGCTAATCGAATGGTACAGGGCGACATTAGGCTGTCCTTTTAGAAAGAAGGTTTAAACAGCACTGAACACACCAATGGTTACCCCTTTAAAGTTTCATTATCGTCAGAATGCGCATTTGGCTCAAGTAGGTGAGCAAACTTAGGCTCTAAATGTTGCAATCACTTAACATTAAATACAGTACTGAACTGGCTCAATTTTTCAAAGAGGAACTTCAGCATTTATGAATTTCTTGTTAGTTTAAACTTATTTATTTTACATCGATTGTAACGAAAGCTCTATGAACTTATTTGAATCACTCTCGATGTCTTCCTGGGTAGAACCAGTACTAAGCAATGCAGATAAAGTGTCTTGCTCAGGGACACAACGCATATGGCAATGGCGGTAATCGAACCCACGACTTTTGGATCATGGGCCCAATTTCTTGTTACAAAGTGTACTGTGATTAAAACGTCTACAACATCACAGTTGTGTCCTTTCTCTAACTAACTTTACAAAACATCTTGGGATTTCCTTGGAATATATATGGAATAAAGTGTGCAGTATATGCAATATATAGCAGAAATACGCACCCTGCGTTTCTTTTTCCTTTCAATATACAATAGCACTGCCTAAAAAAGATGCTCATTAAAGACGGTATCTAATTAAACATGATATCGTTAATACACAAAACTAGTTCTTTAAACTGGAATGATATTTCATACATTTAAACATGAGAAATAAAATAAGAATGTTTATGAAGTCCCAGAAATGATTGCCGGAAATAAACAAAAAGATGCGTTTCTTACGAGTCAGTATAATCTACAAGCAATATAATATCAGAACTCTAAAGTAAATGTATTATACAATACAGCACACTATAATATTATTAATTTATCAAAATCACAAATGTTCAACCTTATTGCCACATATATTCTATACCATTTTTAATCAATCGATATAAATCTCATATAAATCACATATAAATCATCAAGACATAAAGAATATGACACCACCTACTAACTACTAAAACATGTACTAGCCATTTGTCATGTTTTCATAGTTTGTCACTAAAAGAATGAACACATTAAAACATTGTTTTCAATAAATCACAAATAAATACACAATTAAAAACAGGGCAATATGATTATAGTTATAGTTATAATGGATTCTGTTTTTAGGAAGCTTATGTACATTTCCCAAGCTTCTAATTATAATATGAAAACTGCAGTTAGGAAATTGCATATTTCAATACAACTTGAAAGAAAGATCCGTACAGAAATAATTCTTTAAAATGTTTATAAAAAAGATACCTTTTGCCTCAACAGCAATTTGAAGTTGTGTAAAAAATTAAACTAAATGTCTATAAAATTGCGACTTCAAAACTGACAATTTCTAAAACAAGAACCCTAAACTATTCTGTTGTTAAACAAAAGGCGTGTATATATTTATCGAGTACATGCACACAGAAGAATAGTCTAAATACAAGGAATGATATTCTTCCAAAAAACTAATACTATTAACTTGATAATGTGTCTATGACACACGGATGCCCCACTTTAGCGCTATCAGACACATAACGGACATAGGGCAACACTATTTGCCCATTTCATTATCTTGCTGGGGTTTTAACATAAAGCTATTGGAACATATCTGTATTTACACTCGGGTTACACACATAAGTTAATATAACATGAGCAATATCACTTCATAGTTTACCTTACCCTAACATAATACTTGTAATACATCGACCAAGATAAATTTGTGTAAAAAAACATGACCCGATACTTTTTATTAGCATGTAAATTTTCTTTTTGCATTTTCTTCTTTCCGTTTATTCTCCAACACTATTTATTTTTACTGGTACTGGCAAACAAACCAAACTAATATTACATGACTTCTTTTCAGATCAATTTGCCAAGAGGATGAATTCTGTAAAAGGACAACAAATTTGTATTAAATGTGTAATTCATTGACAATTTATTGCATCAACTCAAACAATCAGCCATGTTTCTCTACCTCATTTTATCTTGATCAATTAACAGCTTTTTAAAGGGACACACGGTAATCTTGAGATTAAAGACATCCAGTACAGTGAGTCAGAGCAGTATACACCCTTTGTAAGAAATATGCTAGTGGGTAAAGCACTAGTTCATTCTACATAAATGCCATATTTGCATATTATATCAAAATGAATTGAATTGAATTGGGGTTTTAAGGTGCACCAACACATGAAAGGTTATATGGCGCCTAACAGGAATGAACATGCCGGGCTCATCCTCCATGTACATCAAGATAAAATATGGAGAATGGGCCCAGAACCTTCTCACCTGCAGAACTGCAGAGTTGCTGCAAATTCTATTGTAGACAGGAGCCACGTTTATGGTTTCTGCCACTGTTCTAGTTATATGAGCAAGAAGGCACCTAAACAATGCAGGGGTCATGATGAAGACCTTCAATGAGCATGAACAAAAAATTATAAAATGAACATGAATTTGGGTGGGGGGGAGGGGGTGTTCTACCCCTCTGCCTACTCCTCCAACGGGATCTGCAGTGGCCCTATTCTTTGCCCCAGAACCAAACGGTATCAAAATGAAATAGAGGTTCTGATTTTGATGCCTTATAAACACTTCAAGATTGCCGTTTGTCCCTTTAAGCTTCGGCGATTCCAAAACAATCATAGATTTGACATCTCCTCAGACAAATATTATTTTAGGAAAATGACTACAACATGTATATATAAACATCTACTGTATTTATTCTCAGAGCCGCCACCCCTCTAACTGATGCACACGCACCTTTTCAGTAAAAAAAAACAACAAGTGAAGCACCAACAGTGATGCGAATGCCGGATTGCAAATTCAATGTTTTAATTGAAAAATCTAAGTAAAAATGGAGGATAATTCCGGTAAAATACATGACAGAGTTATGGCTCTTGTGTAATGATAATGAACATGTGTGACAAGTTTCAAAACTTTCAAACAATTTGTTTTCGAGAACAGAAGCAAAACAAGAACTTTAACCAAATGCCAAAACGCGTAGACGGCTAAACAGACGGACAGACAGATGGAAATCGCCAAACTATAATCCTGGATTTGCTACGCAATCCGGCCAGAAATGTAATTAACATTATACATGTTATAAATACTGTAATCCAAAAGCATTGAATAACAAGAACAATATAAACTCTGAATGTTTGCATAAAATATGCCATAGTGTAATAATTTTGATAAGTCTAAATGGTCATTTGACTAATTGTCAAACACAAGGCACGACGGCTCAAATCTTATCACGCTTGAAAACGACACAGCACAGATAATCTTATCCATGGGACTATTACATACATGGTATGGAACTGAAGCAATCTCAAGGTCATTCTGTCTTTGGTTTACATTTTACAATTTTGCCATATGTAAGAAACATATTATTCTCATATGATTCTTATACTGAAGAGCCACATATGATTCTCATATAAAACCCATCATATGATATTTATATAATTGGAGTTTCATATAATTATCATATTAGAATAAATTCATAAAAACTTCATTTTTAAAACACAAATTTTTATATGATTCTCATAAAAAAATATTTTTCAACTTTTTTATGGTTCTCATGTGATACTTTTATGATTCTCATGTGATATTTTTATGATTCTCATGTGATAGTTTTATGATACTCATGTGATAGTTTTATGATTCTCATGTGATAGTTTTATGATTATTATATGAAAGGTTTTATAAGAATCATGTACTGCTGCTTTTATATAAGTATCATAAGTAACTAGAACTATCACTGAAGGTGATGAATACTCCCGCTTAAATTTTAAGTCAAAGGGTTATAATTCTATAATAAATTATGCAATCAACAACGGGTGATGTAGAGGGAGATACGGTCATCAGTTGTCATGTGTACATCAAGTTTGGGACCAACCCATTCAAAACTGTTTCGGGACGGGATGGGACAAAAATGTGTTATGCGACGGGATGTTACGGACAATTGAATTGAATTAGGTTTTATAGTCGCCAGCTAAGGTCATATGGCGACTTTCCAGCTTCCACTGTTGGAGGTAGAACCCAGGTGCCCCTCCGGGCAATTGTCGTGCATGGGCGGGCAACTGGGTAGAACCACCGACGTTCTGCAAGCTAGCTGGATAGCTTCCTCACATACAGATTCTGTTACGGACAACATGATCCCTATATAGCCCCAATTGTGAAAGCGGGTATAATAAGAATCGTATAAAAATCATATGATTCTTATATGTGGAAAGATTGGTAGTGTAGGACAGTTGATTTGCTCTTAAGATACGCACCCCGTGCAATTTCGATAATTGCAATATCCTGGGTGGGGCTATGAGAATAAATACAGTATATAAGTTTTGTAAATTCTTCGACACTATCATCTTTGCCATGTTTTTATTTCGTTAACGATCCACATCAGTGACTCCTTGTCAGGATCACATGCAACAAGGTGAAGTTTATTGTCGCTTCCACCCTCCACGCATTTATCGTACTTCGTATGACGGATAAGGCCGGTTTTCTGAAGAAGAAAATATGTTAATTTTAGCATGTGTCATGCGTATAGCAGGGAACAACCATATCTCTCCAACTGACATGTCACCAGTACTTAGATATCTCCGTCCTAATGCTGATGTCAGAGTATACTGACAATAGGTTATATTACAACATAGTTGCACGTGCTTTATTATACAGTGACACAACGTCGTGCTGTTGTTTGTCGGAGGTATCATTTTGGTTTGTTTGGTTGAAATGGACAAATGATTGATAACTGGGGACATGTTAATTGTCAGACTGGGTTTAGAATTTAGAACACTCATTTCTCATCAATGCAACCAGGTTTCAATTCTATAAGTGACTTGCTAAAAGTCACCGAGTTGCTATAAAGGACTATCTTAAGTTCACAGAGTGACTATAAGTGATCTGCTCAAACCCATCTGTGTGTGAGGCACACTGTCTATTGTGTAATAAAATAAAACACACATTTATTGCATACTTTCCAGTGAAATAGTGGATTTTATGATAAAAATAAAACCTTATATTTTCATTGTTTATATTTCACATGTGAAAACATAAATGACGTCATGCAACTGTTGACGTCATTGTTTTGACGTATTATGTTTTTCTGCATAAATGTCCAGGTTGTGAGTATATATAATAAATAGAATATGTGTTGGTTTGTTGTGAATATGGGATTTATTTTCATCACGAAGTGAGAAAACTCAAATATTTTCACACATGCTAAAGCACTCGTGAAAATATGTTTACTCACTTCTCGATGAAAATAAATCCTATATTCACTCAAAACAAACAAATATCCTCTATATATTGTTTTCGATCAATAGAGTTTATAAGTAGAGTTAATATTTATGACTGACCTCGTCCCACTGCCAGAATCCCACAGGTTGTGTATCACAGAATGCCATGTGTAACGTATCGCCCGATTGAGACTCTATACAACGTTCTCCAACGCCCATCTGACCTTTAACATTCAGTCGGAACATCTGCAAATGTGCTAAAAACTTGGCGAACAGTTTTCCCAAAAATCATTTTATACAAAAATACATGTTTAACTGAGCGTCATATTTTTGGCAATTATAAGTATTACCTTGGTTCAGAATGGCTGTAAAATCATGTACCATTAAAGGCAGACTATTAATTAAATATCATGTACCATTAAAGGCACACTATTAATTAAATATCATGTACCATTAAAGGCACACTATTAATTAAATAAGCCATTTATATTTATGATTTCAGTTTGTTATAATATGATTGATGAATATCAGATATTACCCACTGGGCCGGGTGCTTTCATTTTATGCACGTAATTGTCACTTTATGCACGTGTCACTATAATAAACAATTTACTTACTTGTAACCAATTGTTGTTTTAATATTTATTCTCAATATACTTTTCAAAGGTCGGAAATATTGAACTAATAGGAGTATAGTAAACGTATAGTAAACGTAATAAATATATAAGTAATTAATAAATATATAAGCAAAAATAAACTATATACGTTACCAGTAACATTCAGTGCACGTGCAAAACATGCTTTTATTGTACTAGTGTCTAAGCGAATAGAACCTCAAACAGTTAACTATAAACAAATGTAAACATATATAGGTTAACTATAAACAAATTAAAAAATAAACAGGATTTTGCGCAAATGCTCATTTATTATTGAATTTATTAACAAGTTGACATAAAATGATATTGTGTGACGTTTTTTCCAAACATCACAATATTTTTGCAGAGTTTAATAAATTTAATAATAAATTCACAAACTATCGAATAATATTATCATTTCTGCCAACTTGTTTAATACATTCTATAATAAATTAGCACGAATGTGAGATTCTATTTATCACATAACTCTCATCTCATAATGTCAGAAAGCGTGAACAGGTTTGTACTCATTGTGTTCAGTTATGCCACTAGTGGACTAGTGACCGATTAGAATTATGTTAATACACTGCAAAGCTGTGTTATGTGATAAAGCAATGTTCATATGCAAAAATCGCGATCTACACATTTTAATTTTTTCAACAAACTAACTTGAATTCAGACACCTAAATGTATTAATTGATAAACTGATGTACAGCTTTACATTAATTTGACAAAACAATTCAACTATTAAACTCTAAATTAAAAAAAGTTAGCTTATCAGCCACACATGAAATGATCAACAAAGTAAATCCTTTGAAATTAAAATTGACTTATAAGTTGAATGGGTAAATGGTGTTTTTTGGTACGTCGACACAAACAGATCATATTGTGCGCAAAACCCTACAAGTCGAAGCAAACACATCTCAATAAATGCTGTCATAAAGGCACCACGTCTTCTCTATGTACCTAATGCCTGCATGTCCTGATCTATTGCTGCACTAGTACAATGTAACCGGCATACTTTAAACCATGCTTTGCATGTACACTGAAGCGTGCTGAAAATGTGCTGAAAATGTCCCACGTTAGTTAGAAATCAAAACCAAGATGGTAGCCCGACAGAGGGTGTGATAAAAGGGCCACCATTGTCAGTGATCAAATATACTCAAATATATTCTAATTAAACCCACAATAGGACCACAATATGATGTTCTCATACACACCTCTAATATCGTTGGTGTAGATTGTTTTAAAATCAAAACAGACAAACCTGAGCTTTAAATGAAAACATATTTTAACATTGATTTTTTTTTGTGATATTGGTTTGGTTATATTTGTTTGGTTATATGGGATTGATTATATTGTTTGGTTATATTGGGAAATGTGTGAACTCAGGGGAGATGAAGATTAGATGATGTTTGTTCCAGATAATTTTATGTGACGAAACTGATTCTCCTGGAGAGTAGGTAGCTACTAGCTATTCATTTATATGCAAAGCAAGGTGTACAAGACATAGATGATCTTACATGAGTGACTGTGTATTACTGATTGTAATAAACAAGCTGGATAAAATGATATGATACGAGACTCTGCCGAGTATCCTATCCTATCTTTTTATCCAACGAGTTTATTAAAGTCAACTATACACAGTCGCGAATATAAGGTTCTATTTATAACATATCACACCTACGACGTGCTAGTTTCACTTTAATGCTGTCAATTAATGATGTCAGCTAAGTTACGCGGCTGTAAAGTGTTCACCCTATAAATAATGCGACACCTTAAACCAAATTTACCCACATGCATTTTACAAAGTAAACATTCAAATAATGATAAATATTCAAGGTGTTTGGACATATCGTATAATATACCATGCAAACAATTGGGACTTAATGCTTTACTGTAAGCAAACACAGTGATTCAGTCCTCATTTGAATTCATAATACGTTAGTGTATTGCGATAAGTAAGTCATGGCTGTATTACACTCTCAGAAGCCATGTTTGTCCTCATTTGCATCTATAATACACTAGTGTATTACTATAAATAAGTCATGGCTGTATTACACTCTCAGAAGCCATGTTTGTCCTCATTTGCATCTATAATACACTAGTGTATTACTATAAATAAGTCATGGCTGTATTACACTCTCAGAAGCCATGTTTGTCCTCATTTGCATCTATAATACACTAGTGTATTACTATAAATAAGTCATGGCTGTATTACACTCTCAGAAGCCATGTTTGTCCTCATTTGCATCTATAATACACTAGTGTATTACGATAAGTAAGTCATGGCTGTATTACACTCTCAGAAGCCATGTTTGTCCTCATTTGCATCTATAATACACTAGTGTATTACGATAAATAAGTCATGGCTTTATTACAATCCCAGAAGCCATGTTAAATATTCATATCCTTCCGCTTTTCAAAAAATTAAATACAAATATTTGGCTTAAATATCACTCCCATCCCAATTAACATATTAACTCATTGGGAGAAAAGTCATGCTATAAACGCTTTTCTTCATGGTGTATATGTATGTCATTTAATATAATTATGGAAAAACCAAGCTATGAAGATTGTTATTTTGGTTGTGTATCATTTTTTTTATATTGGTAAGTCAAGCTATGAAAATTGTTGTTCTTTTCAATTTCATGACAACACAGTAACTTAAACAAGTTTACGACCTTATAGTCACCTGGCCCGCTTCTGATTTCTTCGTTACGCTATGCTACACGGATCCAAAACCAGGGCCTGGGGAAAATAGGACATTTGAAATCGTCCCAATGTTTTGGGCAATTCTGGCGAGATTTTGAGAGATTCAACGAGACTTTAAAAAAAACATATTTTTAAGTTAATTTAATAATTTCTTATTTTTAACTTAAGAGAAGCAGCAAGTAACGTTAAAAAGTTTAACTGATGCATCAACAATTGACATTATACGTTTATTTACATGACATCACGCAAACTTCGACTTGATGTGCGTGAAAAAAATGCGCGAATAAATTGTGCTAATCGCTAGTGGGTGCTTTAATTAGCCTAATCTGCCCAGACCGATATCTGCAAGTAAGACATATGCATGATACGGTCTAGCTGGCCGAGACTAATATAAGCCTAGACACTGGAAAAGAAATGATAAGTAAATAAAAAATAATCACATACTGATCCCTTCAAAAAGTAAATTGAAGGTTCAACATAATTACAGTAAAGAAGAAGAGATGCACCCGCGAGATATTAACGTATGTATAGTCCAGGTCTCAATGTGAGTATTAACGTATGTATAGTCCAAGTCTCAATGTGAGATATTAACGTATGTATAGTCCAGGTCTCAATGTGAGTATTAACGTAAGTATAGTCCAGGTCTCAATGTGAGTATTAACGTAAGTATAGTCCAGGTCTCAATGTGAGTATTAACGTATGTATAGTCCAAGTCTCAATGTGAGGTAGTAAAACTGTTTCATGCATTTTTTAAAACAGCCAATACTTCAGCAGGTTCAAATAATCCAAACATTGATAAAATCATTCAGAACTCACCAGACATGGGTTAGTATTGAATTCATGGCAAACAGGTGTAGGATAAAACAGGACCAGAAACAAACCGTAGGCTCAGCGGGGACATACACACCGAGTTGTTTTGTTAAATGGTTCCCCAACAACTTATATAGGTTATTATGAGTCAACGGTACCAGAAACAAACTGTACGCTCAGCGCGGATACGAACACTGAGGTTATATGAAATTAACTGAATACTTGTTTTGTTGAATGATCCCCCAACACAGTATGTAGGTTATTAACAGTTGATCTCAAAGACGGGAGGTGGATAGAAACCAGTTAAGGATCAACTTAATCTTAACATCAAATAGATTCCACTGGGTTTTTTTATGCACTAAGAGAGAAAACCTTCCAGAACTTGAGCTGAATTGAGGTTAAACAGTGCACCAACTCACAAAGGTTATATGGGACCAATACGAATAAAAAATTTAAACCTACTTTCTAGATAAAACTAACCTTCTCACCAGCAGAACAGCAGAATCGCTGCAAATTCCTTTCAGAACTTAAAACTTCCTGTGTTTAACATTCCCTTCAATTTAAAAAATCTGCGACCGTTGGTATTGAGTCCAGCATACTAACCACAAGACCCGAGTTCACTGGGAGCTTACAGGACAGCGTGCTGGACTATCAACCTATTAAACAGTCATCATAAAAGATGTAAGCAAAGCTCATTTGTTAGTTATGACTCTTAAAGCCTATAATATTCATTTCAGTACACCCTGCTGCATAATATTCATTATAAACCCTGCTATATAATATTAAGGTTTTTTCATCCTGATATATACTCGGTAAAAAAGTTTTGGACCAGGGTGTATAAAGTCATATAAAAATAAAACTAGTGGACAGAATTTAAGTATCTTTTTTTAGAAACCAAGGTCTACCCTATCCGGTTAATTTGGTACCAGAAACATTAAATTCCAAACAAGATTTGATTTTAAAAAAATATCGCGAACACACAAAGGGTCTGTAAAAAATGTTGCAAAGTCCATTAAAAGTAACAGTTACAGACACATTCGAGTAACCAATAAAAAGATTATTATTTTTTCGCAAAGTTTCATTGTAAACGATAATTATTGTTGATTGTTGATCTATTGTGAATTATCAACTGAGATAATAAGGGTTATGGTCGAATGTCAAGGTTCAGCGATCATTGTACGGGTTCGAACACTGCCATGGTCCATAACCTTTTTTACAGGGTATATAATACTCTTTTCAGTATATCCTGCTATATAATATTCATTTCAGTACACCCTACTATGTAATATTCAATTCAGTACATCATGCTATATAATATTAATTTCAGTACACCCTGCTATGCCTTATTCATTTCAGTACACCCTACTATGTAATATTCAATTAAGTACATCATGCTATATAATATTAATTTCAGTACACCCTGCTATGCTTTATTCATTTCAGTACACCTCACTATGTAATATTCAATTCAGTACATCATGCTATATAATATACATTTCAGAAAACCCCATTATATAATATTCATTTCAGTATACCCCACTATATAGTATTCATGTACACCCTGCTGTATAATATTCAATTTCATTACACTTCTATATAATATTATAAAAATATTCATTTTCAGTACACCTCACTATATAATATTCATTTCAGTACACCCTGCTATATAATATTCATTTTCAGTACACCCTGCTACATAATATTCATTTTAAGTACACCCTGCTATACAATATTCATTTTCAGTACACCCTGTTATATACTATTCATTTTCAGTACACCCTGCTATACAATATTCATTTTAAGTACACCGTGCTGTACAATATTCATTTTCAGTACACCCTGTTATATACTATTCATTTTAAGTACACCCTGCTATATAATATTCATTTTCAGTACACCCCGCTGAGTCCTACTTCATGTGCAAAAGGCTGACTTTTTCCACCGCAAAGCTATATATGCGAACTGTTAACTATCCCTTACATACCTTCATTTGTTTTCTTTTTCTCTATTTAAACAAACATATCGCAGCTGAACTTTGTAAACATAATTGAAATTACAAACTCTTAAAATATAAGTTACTCATAAATAACCCATGACAAACAAATGCAGCCAAGTGGTCTGAAATAGTCAAACTGATCGACAAAAACATCTTTCTCCTTACTACTTCTGCATGGAACTTAATTATGATTTGATTCGACACAATGAAATCACCTTTATCTTTATCTCCCTCTGGGGTCACCTTACATTATTTTTATATTCTAAAAGCGATGGAAGAAAATTTCTAAATTGTTAATTTTTTATCCGGTTTTATTAGTATCTTGACTAGAGAGGAAACCCAGTTACTATCAAATAACCTGGGCATACCGAGGGGTGAGTGTGAAACTAGCGTAACTATATAGAAATAATGAACAAGATACAGTGGTCTGGCATGGTGTCCTCACTATGATACATGTATAAAGCTGTTAGTACAAAAAATAAATGTGTCATGTGTCACAGTTTGACTTAGTGGTACTCAGCTGTGCATGCTTGATATTGGTCATTGGACATGTTGGTAAGTGCATATAGTAAATATTAAATGTGCATTAATATTATAAATACAGAATAAGTCTAAAACATAAATGAGATCTCAAAGAAAAACAGATGTAGAGTAGACAAATGAGATCTCAGAGAAAAACAGATGCAGAGTAGACAAATGAGATCTCAGAGAAAAACAGATGTAGAATAGACAAATGAGATCTCAGAGAAAAACAGATATAGAGTAGACAAATGAGATCTCAGAGAAAAACAGATGTAGAGTAGACAAATGAGATCTCAGAGAAAAACAGATGTAGAGTAGACAAATGACATCTCAGAGAACAAGAGGGCCAAGATGGCCCTAAAGCGCACACCTGAGTACTGGCACATTATCGAACTTCTTCGAAATCTTATGGTCATATACAATCTGTGCAAGTTTGGTTAAGATTGTTCAAGAAATGTGGGCTCTGTTGTGTATAACAACATTGATATAGACAGTTTAAAACCCTGACAAAGTTGGGTAAAGATCAAATACAAAAAAAATATACGAGAGCTGTGTGCCTTGTGGTTTTAGAGAAGAAGATTTATTAAGTTTTTCCCTATACAAGTCTATGTAAAATGTGACCCCTAGGGCGGGGTCAAATGTGAATCCAGGGTCACCATTTGAGCAAACTTGGTAAAGGACCATAAGAGTATAGTAAATGCAAAATATTAAACCTCTGGCTCTTGTAGTTCCAGAGAAGAAGACTTTAATGTGTTTCCTATATACGTCTATGTAAAACTGTGACCCTCGGAATGGGGTCAAATTTTACCCCAGGGTCACCATTTGAACAAACTTGGTAGAGGACCATAAGCTTATACTAAATGCAAAATATTAAACCTCTGGCTCTTGCAGTTTCAGAGAAGATTGTTTTTTTCCTATATATATGTCTATATAAAACTGTGACCCCCGGGGTGGGGCCAAATGCGACCCCTGAGTCACCATTTGAACAAACTTGGTAGAGGACCATAAGCTTATAGCAAATGCAAAATATTAAACCTCTGGCTCTTGCAGTTCCAGAGAAGAAGATTTTTCAAGTTTTTCCCTATACATCTCTATGTAAAACATGTGACCCTTGGGTGGGGCCAAATGTGACCCGAGGGTCACCATTTGAACAAGCTTGGTAAAGGACCATAAGCTTATATTAAATGCAAAATATCAAACCTCTGGCTCTTGTAGTTTCCGAGAAGATTTTTTTTTTTCCCCTATATAAGTCTATTTAAAACTGTGACACACGGGACGGTGACACATTTGACCCCAGGGTCACCATTTGAACAAACTAAGTAGAGGACCATAAGCTGATGCTACATGTAATACATGAGAGCTCCGTGCCATGTGGTTCCAGAGAAGAAGATTTGTTTCAGTTTTTCCCTATAAAAGCCTATGTAAAACTGTGACCCCCGGGGCGGGGCCAAATGTGACCCCTGGGTCACCATTTGAACAAACTTGGTAGAGGACCACAAGCTTATAGCAAATGCAAAATATTAAACCTCTGGCTCTAGCAGTTTTAGAGAAGAAGATTTTTTAAGTTTTCCCCTATACATGTCTATGTAAAACATGTGACCCTTGGGGCGGGGCCAAATGTGACCCGAGGTTCACCATTTGAACAAATTTGGTAAAGGACCATAAGCTTATAGTAAATGCAAAATATCAAACCTTTGGCTCTTGTAGTTTCCGAGAAGAAGATTTTTAAAAAAAAAAAAAATATATATGTCTATGTAAAACTGTGACCCCCGGGGCGGGGACAAATATGACCCCAGGGTCACCATTTGAACAAACTTAGTAGAGGACCATAAGCTGATGCTACATGTAATACATGAGACCTCTGTGCCTTGTGGTTTCAGAGAAGAAGATTTTTTAAAGTTTTTTCCTATATGTCTATATGAAAAACATGCAAAATTTCAATATACAAACTTTGGTCCCCCGGGGCATGGCCATTTTCGACCCCAGGGACTTCATTTGAACAAACTTGATAGTCTAGGCGTTGGCGATCATTTTAAAAGAAAAACTGTTGAAATCTGTCCAGCTGTTCTTGAGAAGAAGATTTTTTAAGGTTTCGACCATATATGGTAATGGTGGCCATCTTGGATGTCGCGCTGACCTAATTTTAACAAATCTAAAAAGCATTCACCTAAGGATCATCCACGTGAAGTTTGGTCAAAATTGGCCACGCGGTTTCTGAGGAGAAGTCGTTTGAAGCAAAAGTTAACGACGGACGGACGACGTACGGACGACGACGGACGACGACGGACGACGGACGACGACAGACGACGGATGAAGAGTGATCCCAATAGCTCACCTTTGAGCCTTCGGCTCAGGTGAGCTAAAAACAGATATAGAGTAGACAAATGAGATCTCAGAGAAAGACAGATGTAGAGTAGACAAATGAGATCTCAGAGAAAAACAGATATAGAGTAGACAAATGAGATCTCAGAGAAAAACAGTAGAGTAGACAAATGAGATCTCAGAGAAAAACAGATGTAGAGTACACAAATGAAATCTCAGAGAAAAACAGATGTAGAGTAGACAAATGAGATCTCAGAGAAAGACAGATGTAGAATAGACACATGAAATCTCAGAGAAAAACAGATGTAGAGTAGACAAATGAGATCTCAGAGAAAAACAGATGTAGAGTACACAAATGAGATCTCAGAGAAAAACAGATGTAGAGTAGACAAATGAGATCTCAGAGAAAAACAGATATAGAGTAGACAAATGAGATCTCAGAGAAAAACAGATGTAGAGTAGACAAATGAGATCTCAGAGAAAAACAGATATAGAGTAGACAAATGAGATCTCAGAGAAAGACAGATGTAGAATAGACAAATGAGATCTCAGAGAAAAACAGATGTAGAGTAGACAAATGAGATCTCAGAGAAAAACAGATGTAGAGTACACAAATGAGATCTCAGAGAAAAACAGATGTAGAGTAGACACATGAGATCTCAGAGAACAGATGTAGAATAGACAAATGAAATCTCAGAGAAAAACAGATGTAGAGTAGACAAATGAGATCTCAGAGAAAAACAGATGTAGAGTACACAAATGAGATCTCAGAGAAAAACAGATGTAGAATAGACAAATGAAATCTCAGAGAAAAACAGATGTAGAGTAGACAAATGAGATCTCAGAGAAAAACAGATGTAGAGTAGACACATGAGATCTCAGAGAAAAACAGATGTAGAGTAGACAAATTCAGAGAAAAACAGATGTAGAGTAGACAAATGAGATCTCAGAGAAAGACAGATGTAGAATAGACAAATGAGATCTCAGAGAAAAACAGATGTAGAGTAGACAAATGAGATCTCAGAGAAAAACAGATGTAGAGTACACAAATGAGATCTCAGAGAAAAACAGATGTAGAGTAGACACATGAGATCTCAGAGAACAGATGTAGAATAGACAAATGAAATCTCAGAGAAAAACAGATGTAGAGTAGACAAATGAGATCTCAGAGAAAAACAGATGTAGAGTACACAAATGAGATCTCAGAGAAAAACAGATGTAGAATAGACAAATGAAATCTCAGAGAAAAACAGATGTAGAGTAGACAAATGAGATCTCAGAGAAAAACAGATGTAGAGTAGACACATGAGATCTCAGAGAAAAACAGATGTAGAGTAGACAAATTCAGAGAAAAACAGATGTAGAGTAGACAAATGAGATCTCGGTCATCTTGAATTTTTATCAAGCATTCAAAATTAACGTCTCAATTTATTATTCCTGGCTTTAAACCTGCTTGTATATTATACAGTTAAATGAAATTTTGAGATTTCATTTTGTCTTCATATTTCACCATAAGTTTAAATATATTATTGGTGCAATATAATCAACAGTTTATAATATTCAAAAATAATTTGCTTTATACTGTTCTTGTACTTAATATAAATGACTGAAAAAAATGGAAAGTTATGAAGAAAAAATTACAGGACGCCACAAGTTTTTAAAAAAAAACTTGATCGCTGCGTGTCCCTTTAAAAAGAAACAGATGATGGTAATGTAGTCATATTTGAAACTTGAGGAAAGCAATAACTAACCCCGTTTTACATTGTTTTGTCACTGACAATCAAAAATCTGTGTAAAACATTAAAATATTACAATGTCAAAAAGCAGTACTGATCACGTATTTAGTAAAATAGTTATTGTTTGGGGCGCTCGTTTCAGCCAGTTTTTCTGCAGTAGCTTAAGCAATTTATAAATTGCATACATCAATTATATATCATTAGAACTGGCATTTTTAGTGGTAAATAAAAATACTTTAGTTTTGAAAATCGGTTGAGAAATAAATATTTTACAGCCAAAATCATTTTTTGATGGGTATTTCCTTGTTGGTGGGACAGCAGAAATTAAGAAATTTCAAATAACTTCTGCTAGCCTTTACATTTTGCTATAAAACTTTCAGGACGTCTTAATTTATGAATATCCAACAGTTTAAAACCATTTTTGGATAAACATTCTTAAAAAAACAAGAGGTCAATGACCTTGAAGCTCTACTGATACGTTTTTGATAGCTAGATCAGCATTCCTGTGAAGTTTCATGAAAATCTGTCCAGTAGTTTCAGAGGAGTAGTCGCTACAAGTTTTTACTATATAACTCTATGTCAACAAAGATGGCCGTGGCAGCAATGTTTAATGTTGAATCAAAATAATTTTCAACAGGGTTGATCATTTTAGAAAAAGTCCCATATCAAATATCACATAGTTTTCAAGAAGTAGTCGCTACACGTTTTTAAAAAATCTATTTTTAGCTGTGGCGGCCATCTTGAATTACCGGCCGACCTGGATTTATGCTAGGATCTACTAGACATCAAGAGCAACATTTCTGTCAAGTTTCATGAAATTCCATCATGTAGTTTCAGAGGAGTAGTCGCCACAAGATTTTCCAATATAACTCCATGTAGACAAAGATGGCCGCTGGTGGCCATGTTTGACATCCATTCAAAATGAACTTTGGTTAGGACCAAATCCATGTCGTGCCAGTCATTTTGGTAAAGGTTCCAAATCAATATCTCTTAAGGTTTTTCAGAAGTAGTCGCCACAAAATCACATTTTCAAAATGTATTTTTAGCCATGGCGACCATCTTGAATTTCCGGCCGACCTGAATTTTTGCTAGGATCAACTAGACATCAAGAGCAACATTCATGTGAAGTTTCATGAAAATCCTTCAAGTAGTTTCAGAGCAGTAGTCGCCACAAGTTTTTCCTATATAACTCTATGTAAACGAAGATGGCCGCTGGCGGCCATGTTTGACATCCAATCAAAATGAACTTTGGTTAGGACCAACTACATATTGTGTCAGTCATTTTGGTAAAGGTTTGAAATCAATATCACTTATGGTTTTTGAGAAGTAGTCGCCACAAAATTGCATTTTTAAAATCTATTTTTAGCAGTGGCGGCCATCTTGAATTTCCGGTCAACCTAATTTTTTGCTAGAATCAACTAGACATCAAGAGCAACATTCCTGTGAAGTTTCATCAAAATCCGTCAAGTAGTTTCAGAGGAGTAGTCGCCACAAAACGGACAGATGGACGGATGGACGGACGGACGACGGACGCCGCACCACGGCGTAAGCCTTGCAACAGAATTTTGCATTGAAAATGCCCCACTGAAAACAGATTTTGCGGGTGAAACTTTTATTTCTCAATCGATTTTGAAAAGTAAGGTAATTTTATTTACCACTAAAAATGTATGTTACACTGACATACAACTTACTTAGGTACTAGATGGATTTTATCTAAAAAGTCAAAAAAAAACTTAAATAAACAAGCGAAGCTAAAAGCATCATAAATTTAAATCGTGCACATGCATAGTTGATACCACATTTCCATGGTAACAGAGGAAACAATAAAATGCCAAATATTGAAAATGATTTTTTTAAGTAGTAAACATGCCAGACTAAAAGCAGAAGGCAATATTTCATATTAATTAGAATTTTAGGCATTGTTTTTTTACAATTTTCTACTAATTATCTTCACAGCTAAATGTTTTGAGAATTAATTGATACGAGCGAGTGAGATCAGGTAACGAACGCTGTAATGACTGTTAATTATTGTTTTTCATTTTTTCATTTTTTTATAATGAATTTCATAATGTGTTATCTGAACCGTATTCAATCATAACTGCACAACATTTCAGAAGACCTATTTTAAAGTTTTGTTGTACGTGCATTATTTCTATTCACTCACTTTCCAGAAATTCGATAAAAAATCGATTTTTTTTTACTACAGTGTTAGTTCATATTAGTAATATGTGCATTTGAAGAGTGCGAGTGCCTCCCACTGACAATTAAGTCAGATGTCACTAGCAAGGCTACAAGGAGAGTATGTGTTAGTTATTTGACAGGGTGTATATTTGAGCACTGATTGGTTGCCAGGGTGACCCTCGTATCCACCCACATACCTGGTTACCACCAAAGTGATGACAGTGACTGACACCTATCGGGCTCCCGCCGACGCCCTGCCCCAAGGTGTCCCAACACATCATCCCCTTCTTCTGCTTGAACTGAAAAATAGAGGTAATTAATTAAGATTGCCGTAACCACAATGTAGTACCAATTAGAAGGGGAGTGTGGGATGGTTATTGTTGTCAAGTTCAATAATCATATCCCTGCTTTTATTATTTCAGTAATCAATATGCAACAATCAGTAAAGTTTGAAGACTATAGAAACTGGGCTCAAATTTAAGCTGTTTTAATGGCATTTTGCCCGTCAATTTTTCAAAATGCCAGTTAACCTTTGAAGCACTGGCAATATTATGCAAGAGTTTAATAGCCTTCTAGTTTAGAATATTGATAGAAAGTAGAACTATTTAGGCATAATATAGTTATATAAGAATAAAAGTCCAGTCAAAAGATAACAAAACGGGCTATCGTTTATTGTTTACTAGAGTGAGTTATAATTTGCCATTTCATTTTTGATCAACTGGCAAAAAAATGCCAGTTAATAAAAATGCTAAATTTGAGCCCTGGAGCTAAATGCATACAGTAACATTTTCAATTTCAGAAAAAAACTAGAAATGTGTCCAGGGGCCATGGATGCACTGCACCCACTGAAAACAATCAGCGAAAAACATAAAATTTGATGCAAAAAGGACCATAACTCAAATAACGCATGGTGGATTTTGACGCTGAATCGATATGCACATCTTGACATCATAGGAAAACATCCTATAACATTTCTAAACAATCATTTGAAAACTGTGGCACCATTCAGTGGTGGGGGCATAAAAAGTCTTCAATGTAGTTCACGGTCAATAGTGATTTGGCCTACTTTGAATATGAATGGTCAGCAGTGTATTAGCCAGCCAAACATGCAGCCATCTTTTGCACGGCCGTTTTTGAAAAATCGCGGCCAATATTTGGAGGAGTGGGTGGGGTAATGAAACATTTTTTTTTGTGCTAAACAACACTAAAAAACCAGTACTTCACACCTCCCTCCATCCAAATGTAAAAACTTACTTTAATTAATGTTAAAAATAGAAATTAACATGATATCCAGTTAGAAAATGAGCATATACACAAATAAACACATTAATATTACATCAGTTACAATAATTCTGCTTATTAAAATAAAATAACAATGACGTAAGAAGTTCAAAACCTGAAACACAGATTAACATACACTTCATATTGACTAAAGCCGAGCATTTGTACCCGATCCATGGTCCGTGTCCGTATCAGCGTCAGTGAAAAATCAGTCATATAGAGAAAATGTTGGGAAGCATCCATTGATCAGTTCTGTGTCTGTGTACGGGACGAATCGCATAATGTTCGACTTTTGACGGGTACGGACAGTACGGATGCGGATATAGAGACAGACCACAGATCATGTACAAATGGATCCCCAGCTTAACCGATTATAAATGATGATTGATCGGTTACATCCATCTGATTGTAACTAATGATCGAATGTAACTGTCAACCGATATCCCATCCCTATGCAGGTCAATGTCAATAATGATGACCTATTTACTTTTAATTTCCTACGTAAATGGGAGGTTACGTAATATAGAAAAATCCTACTCACCTCTCCCCAGGCCTTGTTAGGCGGTAAAACTGGAAATTTATCGTAAACTTCAAAGGCTACGTTATCCATAAACCATTTGAAACTTTTACAGTTATGATCTTTTTTAAATTGTAATTGTTTCGATATATCCCCCACTGGGTACCCCCTGACACTGGGCTCTCTCGTGTAAAAATATTCCTTGAACTCATCATCCAGCCATACCTCCACCACTCTCATATAATTCTGAAAGAAGAAGAGTAAACATGAGACTCATATAATTCTGAAAAAAGAAACAGCAAATATGACACTTGTCCCCTGCTCGTACGGAAGACTTCGATACACGAGACCGCCGTGTTTAAGTCTATCTGATGTACAAGGTTAAGAGAGTGTATTGCCCAAAAACTCACCGAAGAAACTCAGTGGAACGGTATGGCTTGAACCCAGGTCCTTCACATTTCATCATGCTATCAAGTGAACCATGCCTGCCTTGCAATATATTTGGTTTGCACGGAGGTAAATACAGAACCATACATGGACGCCTTAAATTGCCACATCACCTAAGGGTGATTCAGACCAACTCTTGATAAAAGAAGTTATTGAAAATATAATCTAAATATAATGCAGCAATGGCAATAACACCTGAATATAACGCAGCAATGGCATGGTATCATACTATGCTTCTGAGTAATTGTGTCTACATTTAAAAGGGGGGTCTAGGTTTTATAACTAGGCTATTTAAAATAAATGTACTTACTAATGAAATAATTGGTATTTTGACATCTATTTTTCCAAAACCATAAGGCATATGATTTCTGTATACATGGCCCACCCTGGAACACGGCACCCACTCTATACTGCCCCCACACTGCCATATCTGTAAACAAAATATCAAAGAGCTGATACGAACATGCAATATAACGTTTCAGTAAACATGGCCCACCCTTAGGCACAGCACCCACTCTATACTGCTCCCACACTGCCATATCTGTAAACAAAATATTAAAGAGCTGAACATGAAATATACATTTTCAGTAAACATGGCCCACCCTGTGCGACAGCACCCACTTTATAATGCCTCCAGACTGCCAAATCTGCCGTATTTGTCGGTGTATAATGAGCATGCGCAGATACCGTACACCCCGGCTTTAAGACCAAGATCCTGGGAAAAAAATAATTTGTTTTGTACCGTAAATCACACATTACTCTTTTGTTTTCAGAACAGTGAATCTTCATTTTAATGTCCTGGCCGAAGAGCAATTGTAAAATGAAATCTGACAGGCTAAAATCGAGCTACATGTTAGACTGTGTTTGTGTTATTTTACTCAGTTTTAATACAACATTACCATATCCCCCGGGTTTCTTATGTTCTCAACACCAACACAAATTCCTCATCACCGACGCAAACAATCAATGAAAGTTAAACAAACTATAATCAATACATTCAAATTATCAATAGAATAAAATTAAACAGTTTTGTATTCAAGTTATACCGTTTGGCTTTTATAGTACCATTGAATAAACATTCAGTAAACCAGTCTTCAATTTAATCGGAAAATCTCCCTAGCCTCGTTTTCTGTACAATTTTTCACTTCACAATGCACAACAATATTAGGCACTATATCTGATGCTGTAGACAGGTGTTAATGATTCCTTTTAGAAACAATTTGAATGACGTTTTTACATCATTTTTAGCGCATGTTTTTTTGTGGTAAAGCCAGACCGCACCCCCCCCCCCCCCCCCCCATAAAAAAAACCACCCCACACACACACATCTTTTTTGGGAAGAACCAGTACTGTATACCTCCCACCATCCTTAAGAATCAACACTTTCTCACTTGACGAGTCGAGCTCACAGTGGGATTTGAATCTGCAGTGGTGAGAAAGTTTTAGACGCAGCATTTTTTAAATTAACTATGAGTTGGTAACTCTTAATTTGATGCTCCTGTCTTGGGGTTTAGCCTGGCTGGTTAAAGCTATTTATATTCTGTCTATAGAGTTTAAATTCTCAAAATATGTACGTTATATATGTATCTCATTGTTAATAGGTTTAGAAACGGTGTTGAAAATTTTGATTGTTGTTGGCGGGATAGCTTCTTTAATGTTTTAATCAATACCATAACCATGGTAACAACTGTGATTCCAACCATACAGTTTTTATGTTGTAGTGGATCCGTGACCTTAATCAAACACTGGTAAATCATTGGTATTTGTTAATGTCACCCGTGCAACAGATTTTATTGATAAAAAAACCCATTTTTATAACATTTTATCATTGAAGACTTCAATGACCTGCATCTACATTATCTACATTTGAGTAACTCTGGGCCTCCGCTGTGATTCGCTAATGTCGCAAATGGCGAAAGAAGAGCAAAAGTTGCGATCTTTTTTAAGCTTTTGCGAAAATTATTTGCGAAAAAAAATAAAAGCCGATATTTACATATTGTCAATGCTGTAAGCGGATACGAGCGAAATAGTAATTGAAAATGGACTGGTTCACTAAACTACAAGAATAACGTTCGCTGGCTTCATACAAAAACCGATAAAATTATCACAACCAGTCGATTGATCACGCGTGTACATTGTGAATCACTGATGCTTGAAAATAAGTTGTAAACAAACTTTCTGACGCTCTCCAAGAAGATGCAATTAAGTAATAATAGGATTAAGACAACACAGCTTGATATCGGGGTTTAAGTGACAGCTTGATATCGGGTTTTAAGCACTTATACAAACATCGGCGGACGATCAAACAACGAAAATGAAACTATGGTTGATGTTTGTTTTTGTGTGTTGCAAACTTCGTCGGGTGTTGAAAATGAAAGAAATCGTAAGTTATTACTTGTTTATTTTTAGAAATATATAATATTGTAACAAAAGATGATCAGAACAATGGCCATAATTGATTTAATTACCCTCGACGTATGTTTCCTATAGCTGACAATTGCAAAAATGGCTTGTAAACGTCTGCTAGATTTAGATTCTTGTTTGACTCCACCTTCTAAATTTGCCAAAATTCAGAACTCACCTGTTAGAATTTTAAAGATTCGTGGAAAAATGAAAATTCTTGGCTACGCTATGATCCAAAACTGTGACTTTTGTATTAAAGCACAACGTTCTAAAGTTTTCACTTCTGGGTGTACAATCATTAAAAAAGAAAATGTGTCAAAGCATGCAACAAGTAAAGGTACATAGAGTGAAGTCTTGTTTTAATGCTAATTTTATTTTTAATGTTTAAAATAATATCTTAACAATTTTAATAATAAAAAAAAAATTATATTTTAAATATGTCTGTACTTAAATTATATTTCTTATTCTAAATTCAGACCTCATGATGATAAATACAGTCTAAATTGAAAAAAAAAAAAAAAATTTTTTAAAAAAATTATATATTTTTCATTCTAAATTCAGACCACATGAAGGTAGCCAGTGCTGCTAAAATTATTGTCAACATGGATGTGGCCCGCCAAGTAGTCATTTCTAAAAGCGAAGCTGCCGTGACTGCTGCCATGGTTAATGTGTACTTTGCGGCCCAGCACAATCTTTCCAGTGTAATTAACTATATTGCAAGTGTATTGTAAGATTATAAGAATAGTTGTTGTTTCTTTTCTTGCAATAAAAAAAATCATTGTTAATAATATTAAATGATATCATAAAACAAAATTGTTGTTTTTACTTTGATACTGAATTTATCATAATCTGTTTAAGGACCTACATGTAGTCAAGAATATTAAAAGATGTTAGTTATATAAACATTAATACAAATAATACTTGTAATAGCTTAATATAAGATCATACTGCTATGATTATAGTTATCATCTTTTATTAAACTATTGGTTTATAATAATTATTAAAGTATTACTTGTATTTATATAATAATGTTGGTATAAATAAAGTCTTTTATAAAAACAAGAGAACCTAAATGAATCAATGCATATATGCCGTTTATTCTGAAAATGGCTTTCAAGTCTTCGTCATTGTATGAAAAATGACTCAAAAAAAGGCTCCAACTTTGGCTCTTATTTCTCAAATTTGGCTCCTTTTTTTTTCATTTGGCGAAAAGGGTTGCGAAAGAAAAAAAAACCCAGGGGAGGCCCTGGTAACTATTACTTAAATCACAGAACAAATATTCCTGACACTTTCATAAACAGTGTGAACTTAACCTCTGACTCTCAAATGTGATCCTAAACATCATGACAGGGACCTGGGAGTTGTTTGTAACACATCATCATGGTGACAATAACCTTTGTATAAATATAGGCACTTGATTTTTGACTGGTGTGACCTTGACCTCTACGACCTTAAAGTTGACACATATCTTTGTAAAGTATCATCAATCCCTCATCCGGTTCAAGTTATAGTGGGGACACAGAACACAAGATGGACGAAGGAATGGACGGACAAAGCCTCGACTAAATGCTATCCTAAAATTTGCCAATGAGCATTAGAAAACACAAAACAAATTGCACTCACTTTAAAAGATAGTTCGAAGTTTTCTCCACCCCATATTTTCAATCCTTCGTCATATGCTCCCATTTCAAAGAAGTATTTCCTGTCCATAGCAAATAGGCCACCGGCGTGTGTGGGGGATCTAGAAAAAAGAAATCATTAAATAACAGTAAAAACAATCACAAATGTCAGTGTACGGAACTGGCACACAGAAAAACACTAGCTCTACAATGTTATGTTTGGATACCTTTGGTTTATATGGTGTGCTTCTGTTATGTTTGGATACCTTTGGTTTATATGGTGTGCTTCATCTATCCTTATTATATGGTCGCAGTAAATTGCATAAATAATAGCATAATATTGCCAATTTAAGTACTTGTTACACCTTTTTAATACATGCAAGCATTTTTAAATAATTAAAGGGACACATGGCAATCTCCATTTATTTTTTACATGACTATATTTACAAATACTCATTTTCAGGTACAATGCAAATTGTTTTGCATTGAATAATTATTGTTTATATTGTACTAATTTCGTTCTGGTAGCAAGGTCACTGCAACTCCCTTTGTATTCGTACAGGTGTAAATCATTTAAATGAAAAAACAGCTGTCAGAATAAATGGTGTACTCTAACTACCAGTTATCGTAAGTTAGAGTATGGCAGGTACATGAATTGGACATGCTACAAAAATAGAGTATGGTCATCTTGATGTTAAATCAACCAACTCGACGATACCATACTCTATCTATTACCTAGGGCAGAATAAATGGAGAAAAAATAAAATGACCATTGCATTGATAGTTATTTAACTATAATTTTATGCAAGCAGGTTTAACGGAAATTTGTACTTGATTAACAAATGAAGGTGAAAACTAAATACTTCAAGATTGCCATGCGTTCCTTGAAAGTAATATGTGTTAACACCCTTAAAGTTTGTAATATGAGGCAGACATAATGTTGTTATTGCATATTTAATTTTTGTAGTAATCAATAAATTCCAATTTTCAGCCACAAAATTAATAGCTTCTATTATTTCCAAATTTCACTGACTTAAATCCATTATTTAACTTCGAACTGTCCCCTAAGGAGCCAACTTATATACCCCAACCACTATCTCTATCGGCATACGGCCCTGAAAAAGTGATACTAACATGCCCTTGTCAAAAACCTACCTAATACGTACATTTTACGAAGCTAATAATATTTTAAAAGCTAAGTCATATAGACCTCAAATCAAGTCTTCCTTTTACCAAGACTAAGGAATGAGTTTATTCAGTGTAACCGGTTAACAGATCAAAATTTGAGTTTCATAAGCATGGGTTTTTAACTTTCATAGCTGTTGTGTGCATGTGTCAATATCAGGGAATGGTGACCTTGACCTTTAAACAAAGGCCTGAGTACTTATCAAGTTTTATAAGCCTAGATGTTATACTTCAGGAGTTATCACGCCCCATGCGCATATACAGTGTACAAATTCATTTTGCCATCAAGGGAGATAATTTATTTTCATAAAGGGAGATGATTTAGTTTCCACCAAGTGAGAGAAAATATTAGACATCAAGGGAGGTAATTATTTTTTCATCAAATGAGATAATGACGAGCCTAATCCAAAGCAACAGGGTCAACAAAAGCAATGAAGTTTCATAAGCCTGGCATTATATTTTGGCAGTTATCACGTGTGTATAGGCATATCATGGGTCATGGTGAACTTAACTTTAAACCTACTGACCCCAATAGGCTCCCTTTCATTGCCAAAGGCAATGTACTCATAAAGTTTCACCAACATAGGTTTTATGCTTCGGAAGCTACTGTGTGCAGAATGTTTACAACATATCAGTTTGTGGTGACATTGACCTAGCACCTACTGTCCTACTATTCAAAAACAAATCATAGAACCTGGCTCTATGATGTTGTCTAATGATGCCAAAAACATGGGTGAAGTTTCAATCCATTATCTGAAGTAGTTTCCGAGATACAAGCTTATATACAAAACCTGAACCAATTTTTCGAAGTGTAAAAGGGGCCATCATTTTGTTAAAAAAAAGCATGAGTTACAGAACCTGGCTCTATGATGTTGTCTAATGATGCTGAATATATGTGTGAAATTTCAATTCATTAGGCAAAGTAGTTTATGAGATAGACGCATGTTTCTAAGCTTAAAAGGGGCCCTTTTTCATGGGTAGGTAGGGAAAAAGAAACCAACAATTTTTTTATGATCGGCCTAAATACATCAAACACAATACAATACACAAGTGTTCAAAAATGCAAGTACAATACACAGGTACAATACACAGATAAAACAACAAGGATTAATGTAGAATACACAGGTACAATACACAGGTAAAACAAAAACGATTAAAGTGGCCAACAAAAGAATAACCTTTTTTTCTCTTTATGCTGTTTATATTTCTAGAACAGGCACAGTCTTGAAACCCGAAATGAAGAATTACCTGGCTTTTATTCGGCCTTTATTCACCAACAGATATTATTGGTTTAAATATATTTTATTTCAAATTAACATGCAATAATAAATGGATTGGAAAGAAGGCAAAATGCTTCGAGTCATTTCCATGTAAAGTTACAAGGAAATACGTTTCTGGAGGTTTCGCTACTACTTGAAATAAAACCGTTAGTTTTCCACATAACTTGCATATTTGTTCAATCACAAATGTTAGTTATAAGAATAGTATAAGCGAATTGTCTTTGCATATTACTAAATGGTGCTTATTTAAAAATAAGAAGAAACAAGAGGTCAATGACCTTGAAGCTCTACTGATTGATTTTGATTTCAGGAAGTAGTCGCTACAGACTTGTTTTTTGAAAATTTATTTTTAAGCGTGGCGGCCATCTTGAATTTCCGGCCGACCTGAAGTTTTGCTAGGATTAATTAGACATCAAGAGCAACATTCGTGTGAAGTTTCATGAAAATCCGTCGAGTAGCTTCAGAGGAGTAGTCGCTACAAGTTTTCATTATATAACTCTATGTAAACAAAGATGGCCGCTGGCGGCTATGTTTAATGTCAAATCAAAATAATTTTTGACAAGGATCAACATCATGTCATACTGATCATTTTAGGAAAGGACGCAAATCAATATCACTTATAGTTTTCAAGAAGTAGTCGCTACAAAATTGTATTTTGAAAATATATTTTTAGCCGTGGCGGCCATCTTGAATTTCCGGCCGACCTGAAATTTTGCTAGGATCATTTAGACATCAAGAGAAACATTCCTGTGAAGTTTCATGGAAATCTGTTGAGTAGTTTCAGAGGAGTAGTCGCTACAAGTTTTTACTAAATAACTCTATGTAAAAAAAGATGGCCGCTGGCAGCCATGTTTAACGTCGAATCAAAACGATTTTCGACAAGGACCAACATCATGTCATGCTGATCATTTTAGAAAAAGTCCTATATCAATATCACTTAGAGTTTTCAAGAAGTAGTCGCTACAAACTTGTTTTTTAAAAAATTATTTTTAGATTTGGTGGCCATTTTGGATTTCACATCAGGTGTCAGACCGGTCAAAATCAGCCCATTGAACACAATGCAATATAGGCTATATTTGGAGATCAGTCACAAGTTCCACAACATTCGTTCGCTTAAATACACTTTTATTCTGTGTATTAAACACATTTGGCTAGCAAACGGTCCCATATCTGGAATAAAACACTGATTCAGTTTTTCAACATTTCGCGTCATTCATTCACACTATGCGTATTTTGAAATAAACATCTGTCAAAACCACATCTCTACCTAACCTCTGTGCTCATACTCTCCAAAGAAATAAACCTGACAAACACAGTAAAATACTTACTATTCATGACAACAGACATACTACTTTAACCTCAGGTTAGATTTAACAATGAAATAGAAACTAATCTTGGGAAAAACACATGCAAACTACAAACTTTGGATTCTTTCAAGGAACTATTTCAGCACCCTACGACCCGGAAGTATTTCCTGACTGGTCTGACACCTAAAAGAGTCGCGACATTTGTCAAAAATAGTTATCGAATACATCTAACTGACCATTAAGGTTTACCGAATGGAAAATCAGATGCTTTGGCAAGGACCTATTATCTTTTCGGTTCAATTCCTGCATGCAAAGACCCATTCGGCTAAAAGAAATCAAGGATTTTAAGACGCGTTATACAAAACTAGAAAAAATGCCAAAATAAATTAACCGTCTGGTATATTTCCATCAAGTAAAGTTTTCAAACATTGCCTTCTATAAACCAAACTAAAATATACACATAATGTGAGGTATAGATATCAAAATCACTCATGCATGAAATTTCTTCATTTTTCATGGAGAAACAGACATTCTGTTAAATTCCAACACTTTTGAGGCACACAATAGACCATAAGGCTGCTTTGGAGCACATTTACATGCACAATGTCCAATAAAATATACAGTTGGGCTGTAAAATGCCAGAAAAAAGAGACAAAATTGAAGTAATGACTCAAAAGCTAAGCCTACCCCATATGCCTGTATCAGTTTTAAAGGCCACTAATACATTCAAGTCTTGGGCAACAGCAAGACAAACTGAATCACACACCAGAATAGTATATATTTCAGTGGATTATACCATTATCTCTAACAAAATACCAAATTAATGTGTTAAATTACAATTGTATGCCATTGCATAGTGATTTCATCTGAATTAATGAAGAAAAATGGGTGGGATTTACACCATGTTTAACAAAAAACTAAAATAAATGCTAAATTCCACAAATTTCTGTATATTTCAGTTTCAGATTGTAAAACCCATCATCGCGTACAAAATTTACAGATTCTCAGGCTTTCGATACAAAGTAAGACTCCTCCTAGAGTCGCGTCATGTCAAAATGTCAGTACCGATACATTTTCAGATTTTAGCCTCATACGGTACCTTAAAATAATAAAATTGCCATTTGTTGTAGGAATTGTGACAGATCTATTACCTTTTGCCACTAATTCACTTAAAGGCACTTGAGAGCCTACTTAAAGTGCTTTAGGGCCACTCCAAATCACTAGGACCCCCAAATTCCACCCTAAAACACACACAATCTATTTCAATTGCAAAAAAACAAGTTCTGTTGTAAAATTCAAAAATTTAACATTAACTTTTTTTTTCTCACTCAGCTGCAAGCTTCCACAGAAAAAATCAACTGGATTTGGCCATTAATAAGAAAAATGCATTTTGTCCATCTAGGTGTCAGACCGGTCAAAATCAGCCCATTGAACACAATGCAATATAGGCTATATTTGGAGATCAGTCACAAGTTCCACAACATTCGTTCGCTTAAATACACTTTTATTCTGTGTATTAAACACATTTGGCTAGCAAACGGTCCCATATCTGGAATAAAACACCGATTCAGTTTTTCAACATTTCGCGTCATTCATTCACACTATGCGTATTTTGAAATAAACATCTGTCAAAACCACATCTCTACCTAACCTCTGTGCTCATACTCTCCAAAGAAATAAACCTGACAAACACAGTAAAATACTTACTATTCATGACAACAGACATACTACTTTAACCTCAGGTTAGATTTAACAATGAAATAGAAACTAATCTTGGGAAAAACACATGCAAACTACAAACTTTGGATTCTTTCAAGGAACTATTTCAGCACCCTACGACCCGGAAGTATTTCCTGACTGGTCTGACACCATCAACATGAATTTTTGCTAGGATCCTGTGAAGTTTCATGAAAATCCGTCAAGTAGTTTCAGAGGAGTAGTCGCTACAAATTTTCATTATATAACTCTATGTAAACAAAGATGGCCACTGGCAGCCATGTTTAACGTCGAATCAAAATAATGTTTGACTCTGATAACCATCATGTCATGCTGATCATTTTACAAAAAGTCCCATATCAATATCACTTATAGTTTTCAAGATGTAGTCGCTACAAACTTCTTTTTTAAAAATCTATTTTTAGCTGTGGTGGCCATCTTGAATTTCTGGCCGATCTGAAATTTTGCTAGGATCAATAAGACATTAAGAGCAACATTCCTGTGAAGTGTCATGAAAATCCGCCATGCAGTTTCAAAGGAGTAGTCGCTACAAGTTTTTACTATATAACTCAATGTAAACAAAGATGGCCGCTGGCAGCAATGTTTAACATTGAATCAAAACAATTTTTGACAACGACCAACATCATGTCATGCTGATCATTTTACAAAAAGTCCCATATCAATATCACTTATAGTTTTCAAGAAGAAGTCGCTACAAACTTGTATTTTGAAAATTTATTTTTAGTCGTGGTGGCCATCTTGAATTTCCGGCCGACCTAAAATATCACTTAGAGTTTTCAAGAAGTAGTTGCTACAAACTTGTTTTTTAAAAATCTATTTTTAGATTTAGTGGCCATCTTGGATTTCACATCAACATAAACTTTTGCTAGGATCAATAAGACATCAAAAGCAACATTCCTGTGAAGTTTCATGAAAATCCGTCAAGTAGTTTCAGAGGAGTAGTCGCTACAAGTTTTCATTATATAATTCTATGTAAACAAAGATGGCCGCTGGCAGCCATGTTTAACATCGAATCAAAACGATTTTTGACAAGGATCAACATCATGTCATGCTGATCATTTTAGAAAAAGTCACATATCAATATCACTTATAGTTTTCAAGAAGTAGTCGCTACAAACTTGTTTTTTAAAAACCTATTTTTAGATTTGGCGGCCATCTTGGATTTCACATCAACATGAATTTTTGCTAGGATCAACTAGACTTCATGGGCAACATTTCTGTAAAGTTTCATGAAAATCCATTCCGTAGTTTCAGAGGAGTTGTCGCTACAAAAAAAGTTTACGGACAGACGGACGGACGGACAGACGGACGACGGACGCCGCACCACGGCATAAGCTCTGCTGATCTCTGATCAGTAGAACTAAAAATGAAAACTCAAAATTTTATTTAATTATACTGAAAGGAAAAAGAAATGCGACAAGGGAATTTCCGCTATATATTGTATGTCTAATGGTACATGGCTACGTAAGATCTTTCCTTTCGGAAAAAAGACTAAAACAACACGTAACACAGCAAGTAGTATTCCTGCAAAGCTCCATTATTGACTTTTTTTTACAAAACATCTTGGGATTTCCTTGAAATATATGTGGAGTTAAGTGTGGTGTATATACAATATATATCGGAAATTCCCGTGTCGCGTTTCTTTTTCCTTTCAATATATATGCAAGCAGGTTTAAGGTCAAAATGATACTGGATTAATACATTGAGACGTTAATATTAATATTTGATAAAAACATCAAGATTGCCATGTGTCCCTTTAAAACCCCAATCCTATAACAACCGACTCCTAAAATATACATATAAAATATATGGTGGATCAAATATAAGGTGGATCAAAAAATTATACACCTATAATTATAAGGGTTGAATAAAAAGGCATGAAATAAAAAACCCACTCCAATTAAAACCTGTAAGGTTCCGTGTTGTTTTCACGTCTGTCAAGCTCACGTTTGGGGACTACACTCTCCTTGTACAAGAATCCCCACTCAAATATCCCGCGGAAATGCCTTGTGATGCCATGGACTGAGCTATATGTGAATGAGGCCCAGTTTATTTTATCTATAGTTGGTACCACCATTATTGTCCTGTGAAAGTCATAGAAACAATCAAAGTGGGAAAATGTATGTGAAACTGTGACACAGTCTACTGAAAAGTGTAGCACAGTCCATTATTGTAGACTGGTTCCCAACTTTTAACTCTTTACAAGGATAGATAACAGGTGACATTATTGGAGAAACGGTTCTCACGCTGCTATATTTAGTTATTATGTAGGTGGAATTCAGTTCTAGTGATGAATAAAATTAAACAGATTTATGTGTAAAGAAAACCATATGTAATGGTAAAAGAAGAGGGGAACCGGCCTAAAACAGAACTGTGTACAGACTCACAACATAGATTGTGAAACAGATTGCAACAATGTGAAAATCCAGACTGTCCCCCCTACAAAATAGGGTAAATAACAGCAGCACAGTCTGGCATATCCATGTACCTGTAGGGCTCACTGTTATGGGGTCGTCTCTGAAGCTCCTTCTGCGGGACCTGACTCTCCTTGTACAAAAATCCCCACTCAAATATTCCCCGATGGTGGGCGGTAGCCGCCCCATACACGGAAGCATACGCAAAATTATCCCAATTTACACCGTCTACAATGGGAACGGCCATTATTGTTCTGAAATATGCATATAATTGTGAACAAAAACACACTAAAAGGTGTTGAAAAAATAAAACAAACAAGAAATCGGTAGAATGATGGATGCTCCCCGAATACAATCAGATGAAAAATGTGGGAGGAGTTGAGCCCATAAGCTTTATATTTTTTAAAAATTGCAAATTCCCATAATTCCACCTTTTTTTTAAACCAGAACATCCCGATAATATGCGCTACTAGACATCATATTGATTCTTCCTACCAAGTTTCATGAAAATCAGAAATGTAGGCAGAGTTGAGCGGAAATGATTTACATTTGAAAACCTTCAAAGTCCTGCAACTCTGCCAAAAATCATTTAATCGGACAAACGTGCTGACAAATGACTACTAGACATCATACTGATACTTATCATACTGATACTTCCTATGAAGTTTATGAAAATCGGATGAAAAACATAGAAGTTGAGCAGACAAGCTTTCGATTCAAAAAAACTTTGAAGTCCCTAACTCTGCCAAAAACCACTATGATAAATAACTTATGTGTGCATCCTCATTTAACCAAAATACAATTGTTCTACAGTACTCTAGATTTTTTCTACAATTTTTTTTTTTTCAAGTTATCTTTATTTACATCCTTTTATGTTATATATTTGTGAAATTATACTAATTTTGTTACTGTGTTTAAATTATAGTTGAGAATTTGTTTTTATATGATGCAAAACTATAAAGTTTAAGTCAATAAACTTCCTGATAAATGCACTGCACATCAATAAACTTAAATAAACAACAATTTTAAAAGATGCTTTCACCAAACTTGAAATCATTTCTGAAGTTCAAAAAGCTGCGAAAGAGAACCAACAAATAAATGTAAAGAAATCAAATATTAAATTGATGAAATATCTCATGGTCTTCGTCAGCTGATCACTGGTGTGTGTCGTCACGTGACACAGGAAGTAAATAAGCACCAGTACTTACAATTCACAAGGAATAAAACTAAGTCTTATAAACTAGAAATGAATTTACGAAATATATGACAAACCACCTCTTCCAAACAACTGTTAACCTAATGTGTTACAGGTTACTAGAAAATTAAAACTTGAACAAAATCAGCATCTATGATGCTTCAAAGCTAAGTTCCATCTTGCAAGTAATACAGTATTCAGTCTTTAAAAGAAGTTACTGTTGCTATAGAAACAACATGTTTCAGACAGTGTGATAACCATCATTAATAAAAATGGGGTGAAAATGACAATTTGAAAGCAGTTTTTGTTTTGGTGTCTACAAAAAGACAAATATTGTAGAAAGGTAATATTTTTACAGCCAAACCTAAAGGTATGGGCAAAATCGGTCTCTAAACACAGGTGGTTCCTTAATACAGCATTTTAATTGAAATATAATTGGGAAATGAAACAGTGGTCACTTGAAATTGGTGGTCTTTTGAAAAGGTTTGACTGTATCAATGTTTTCATTGACCATAAACTTGACAAAAACGGCTGCGGATCAGTCTTTTCCCAAAAACACCCCCTTATCACATAAATGGAATGGTCTTAATTCAAAGAAAGAACAGTCCATTATATATATATGCAGCGTGTTAAGTGTTAAATCGAAGCCTTCTTACCTGTCATAGGCAATTCTTGCAAGTAAAGGCACGAGCCAGTTTCTGTTACATTCGCAATGAGCGTCCAGGAATATGATCACGTCAGCCGTAGACAACTCAGCCCCACGGGTGCGGGTACCAATCAATCCCAGGCGTTTTTTATTCCGGTATAACTTCACTATGTTGTCGTGTTTTTTGTTGTACTCATTTATATACTCCTCTAATGGTTCCTTTAAGTGATCTGTAAATGGTAAAAGTACTTACATGCTGACACACTTTCTAAGCCAATGAAATACCTCCATTCAATTCAATGAACAATAGGTCCCATAAGGCCACAAAAACTAATTACCCGGTTCTCAGGCCTGCCCGCATATCTTTTTTGGGTGCAGCATTGCCGACTTTATCTCAAAAGTAATAAAAAAAAATCGGAAATACGGCACCAAATTTCGAGAAAAAAAGTTCCGCATCCATGTTCGTTCCGGTTTTTACATGCAACTACCTCAGGGGAATCCCCTTGTGGAGAGTCAGACGCTTGAGACGCTTGGAACTAGTAGGTGCTACAGAACAGGCGATTTATTCAAGCGTCTAATCAACAAAGTCTCACAACAACATGCAATAATGGCGGTGTCATCGACATGCGTGATCAAATACAAATATACGGACTTATTGTGATTGAAAGAAGCATAAGTTATGGAAGAAATGATAAGGTAATGATCGACAATAGAGATGAGCTGATCCAACTGGTTACTGCACATGTATTTCGAGATATTTTGCATCAATACATGTATTGGAATTAAAGTTTGGATAAAAACAAATCGCCCGCGTGTCTGTTGACCACTGTATAATTGTAAAAAAAAATGCGCCCGCCCGCATCTCTTCTCAGAAATAGTGGCCTGAGAACCAGGTAATTAATTTGTTGTGGCCTAAGATATCCGTCTTTCTGCTGTATATGAGAAATTTCACTTATTTGACATTGCTCCTGATTTGTGACCCTGAGTATCAACCTGTAAGTCAGTCTATGTTTGCATTCAATTCTATTCCATTCAAAATAAACGATAACTTATACGAATCACATATATTTATACTACTTTTTTTGCATTCATTACGAAAATAAGGGATTATTTGGGAATCACAAGGGAGATTCATTACGACAATAAGGGATTATTTGGGGATCACAAGGGAGATAATGTCCGAGCTGATTAGCACCATTACCTAAGGTTGAATTTGATATGTCGATCTTTCAACGGGGTATGAAAAACATAAGGAGCCGAAGGGCTCATTCTCGTTTACGTTGAACTATCCTAATGTTGTATATACCCGTTAGCTGTTGAAAGATCAAAATATTGAATTTAATCGTCATAATTACGTTTCATTTTTAATACTATAATCCAACTATTATTGCATTGTATAGTTTCAATGATACAATTGATTTTATTGGTCGATTTTTATTAAAACTCGCATCATAAATACAGTTAAGAGAACAGTCTATTGAATAGCTGGCCAGCAGATAGCATTGTTGACATATGGTTGGATAAAATGGGCTGTCGCGATGTTTAGACACGCCCACTTCCACATTTATTCTTGGACTGTATCGCACCAAGAATCATGTTCACTGAAAGCTTGTGCAATATAAATGTAAATATAACATGCTTAACAGGGCTCGAATTAAGCTTTTTTTCCAACTGGCATCTTTTTGCCAGTAGATTAAAACTGAACTGGCAAATAATAACTCTCTCTAGCAAACAATAAACAATAGCTCTTTTTCTTATCATTCTGACTTCTCATTTTTGCCTATAAACTACATTATGCCTAACAAGTTTTACTTTCTAGCAATATTCCAAACGAGAAGGCTGTTAAACACTTGCATAATATTGCCAGTGCTTCAAAAATTTACTGGCATTTTGAAACAAGAAGTCAATGACCTTGAAGCTCTACTGATACATTTTGATAGCTTGATCAGCCATGGGAACTTGTGAAGTTTTATGGAAATAGTTTCAGAGAAGTAGTCGCCACAAGTTTTTCCTATTATCACTCTATCTAAAAAAAGATGGGATGGTCACAGGCATCCATGTTTGACATAGAATCAATAAATTTTGTTTAGGACCAACTACATGTCATGCCAGTCATTTTAGTAAAGGTTCCAAATCAATACCACTTATGTTTTTTGATAAGTAGTTGCCATAAACGAATATTTAAGCTGTGGCAGCCATCTTGAATTTCCGGCCAACCTGATTATTACTTAAAACCGCTTACGGTTTTAGAGAAGTAGTTGCCACAAAATTGTATTTAATAAATCTATTTTTAGACATGGTGGCCATCTGGAATTTTAGGCCAACCTGATTTTTACTTAGGACCATCTAGACATCAAGAGCAATATTCCTATATTCCTAAATATTATGATTTATTATGCAACATTATAATCTCATTCCATTTTATCCTACTCTAAAGAATATATTTTTTTCCAGCTTATAAAAATGTCATAATGATACCAAAAAGTTTAATTATAAAACTATATCAATTAAATCCCATACAACATCAACCATAATATATCCTCTTTTTTCTGCTCCAAATCACACTGTGGAACAGAAATGGAATGATCTGTATTCAGAAATATAGCAGGTGTGTGACCGCACACAGGTCATGTTATGCAATTTCTCCTGAGAATTATGTTACTATCTCAGTAGATTTGCTCTTGTCTCAGGTCATAGTTGGAAAATCAGAATTAAAATAAAATCTTCAAATCCTACAATTTGTTTTCAGTCTTTTTCTGAGAGTCAAAATACAAAAGAGACTAAATCCTTACCCCTCTATGAATGTATATTGGACTGTCCTTTTAATTTGGACCAGTCCATTTGTAGTACAAAGGGGTGTTTCGATCAAATGACTGATGAGCACCAAGACAGTTAAACCCTGATCAGCCTGCAAGATGTCGCGCCAGTCATTTTGGTAAAGGTTCCAAATCAATATCACTTATGTTTTTTGAGACATAATCACCACAAAATCGCATTGTTTAAACCTATTTATAACCATTGCGGCCATCTTGAATTTCCGACCGACCTGAACTTTTGCTAGGATCAACCAGACATCAAGAGCAACATTTCTGTGAACAGAAAATCCGTCAGGAAGTTTTAGAGGAGTAGTCACTAAAGTTTTCATTATATACCTCTATGTAAACAAAGATGGCCGCTGGCAGCCATGTTTAACATCGCATCAAAATAATTTTCGACAAGGATCAACATCATTCCATACTGATCAAGTCCCATATCAATATCACTTATAGTTTTCAAGAAGTACTCGCTACAAACTTGTTTTTTGAAAATCTATTTTTAGCTGTGGTGGCCATCTTGAATTTCGGACCAACATGAAATGTTGCTAGGATCATTTAGACATCAAGAGCAACATTCCTGTGAAGTTTCATGGAAATCCGTCGAGTAGTTTTAGAGGAGTAGTCGCTACAAGTTTTTACTAAATAACTCTATGTAAACAAAGATGGCCGCTGCAGCCATGTTTAACATCGAATTAAAACGATTTTCGACAAGGACCAACATATCATGTCATGCTGATCGTTTTAGAAAAAGTCCCATATCAATATCACTTAAGAGTTTTCAAGAAGTAGTTGCTACAAACTTGTTTTTTAAAAATCTGTTTTTAGATTTAGTGGCCATCTTGGATTTCACATCAACATAAATTGTTGCTAGGATCAACTAGACTTCATGGGCAACATTTCTGTAAAGTTTCATGAAAATCCATTCAGTAGTTTCAGAGGAGTAGTCGCTACAAAAAAAGTTTACGAACGGACGGACAGACGGACTTAAGCTGGAACAAGCACTTAACATATAGCAACCAATTAGTCACTCCTCTATCAATAACAATTTTATATCTGCACCTTTATCGCTGAAATCATCCACCATCACAACTTCCTTGAGAAGTTCCTTCGGCGACATGTTGACGACACTGTGGACTGTGCGTATTAATGTGGACCATCCCTCGTTGTGGAACACGAGTATGACACTGGCCGTGGGAAGCTCAGAAATCTCCGGGTACTGCCAGTACTTACACCTACAGACACAAATATTAACACACACTTGATTATTTGTTGAAAAAAATCGCGTTGAATTTATGATTTTTTTCAAGGAGACACACGCACTATGCAGGCATCCATGTCCCTCAATAGAAAATGGCCACTGTCTGAAATTCACTGATGGTAATCTCTTGCATTGTTTTTTTTGCCATTATCGTTTTCCCAGGGCATGATATTATTGATACTACAGCAATGGGAAAATAGTGTAAATATAAGAAATGATTTGCATTTTTTCCGCGTTTAAGATTCTTTTAAAACTTATGAGCTACAAGGAATTTGCCATTTTCTACAAGCCTTTAAAACTGCATCGAACACTGAAAATGCAAATCTATTTTTAAACAATGTATGAATGGTCACATATGCAAAGACTGTTAATTATCAGTTCTAATGTAATGCCACAAAACATTGTAACAGATGATGTCAACAAAATGCCGTTACCGATGAATTTGAGTTTTCATAGAAAAAACAAGTGTGTATGTATGATTTCACTTTCTATTTCTGGCATTTAGATGGAAAAGCATTAAAACTGAAATAAATATGCTAAGATTTTTAATTGTAACATGGTTGGGGTTTACCGTACATTGAGTAGGTTTCACTGTAATATGGGTGGGGTTTACTGTAATATGGTTGGGGTTTACTGTAACATTGGTGGGGTCTACTGTTATATGGGTGGGGTTTACTTTGATGTGGGTGGGGTTTACTGTGACATGGGTGGGGTTTACTGTAACATGGGTTTACCATTATATGGGTGGGTTTACCGTAATATGGGTGTGGTTTACTGTGATATGGGTGGTTACTGTAATCGTAGGTAGGGTTTACTGTAATATGCGTGGGGTTTACTGCAATATGGGTGGGGTTTGCTGTAATATGGGTGGGGTTTACTGTAATGATAATAGTGAGATACAAAATTAATATACATACTCGTCCATTCTGGTATCTGGTATAGTCCTGTCCAGGGATATCTTATCACTGTTGACCATGTTGAAACCAAACTCTTGTATCGTTCTGTCTGCAAGTGACTTCTCCTCCATGGACGTAAACACAGCTTGCCCTCCCTCACCTGCAAATAATTGTTAATAGTAATGCTCAGTTGTTCTGTAAAGAGTAATGCTAGCCCTTTCCGTACAAAGTAATGCTAGCCTTTCCTGTACAAAGTAATGCTAGCCATTTATGTGAGAAGTAATGCTAGCCTTTTCTGTACAAAGTAATGCTAGCCTTTACTGTACAAAGTAATGATAGCCTTTCCTGTGGAAAATAATGCTACATTTTTCTGTAAAAAGTACTGCTAGCATTTTCTATGAAAAGTAATGCTAGCCTTTTCCATACAAAGTAATGATAGCCTTTTCTGTACAAAGTAATGCTAGCCTTTTCTGTAGAAAGTAATTATAGCCTTTTCTGTACAAAGTAATGATAGCATTTTCTGTGGAAAGTAATGCTACGTTTTTCTGTAAAAAGTACCTAGCATTTTCTATGAAAAGTAATGCTAGCATTTTTTATGGGCAGTAATGCTAGCCTTTTCTGTGGAAAGTAATACTAGCCTTTTTCTGTACAACATAATGCTAGCCTTTTCTGTACAAAGTTATTCTAGCCTTTTCTGTACAAAGTAATGCTAGGCTTTTCTGTACAAAGTAATGCTAGCCTTTTCTGTAAAAAAAATAATTCTAGCCTTTTCTGTACAAAGTAATGCTAGCCTTTTCAGCACAAAGTAATGCTAGCCTCTTCTGTAAAAAAAGTAATTCTAGCCTTTTCTGTACAAAGTAATGCTAGCCTTTTCTGTAAAAAGGTAATTCTAGCCTTTTCTGTAAAAAGTAATGCTAGCCTGCCTTTTCTGTCAAAAGTAATGCTAGCCTTTTCTGTAAAAAGTTACACTAGCTTGCCTTTTCTGTAAAAAGTAATGCTAGCCTTTTCTGTAAAAAGTAATGCTACATGTAGATTGTTCTAATGTACATTTTGAGAGTAAACTCTGGCAGCACTTAAACATTGCTAAACTTTGAGGGTTCACTTATTTTCCAATGACATTGCAACAGTTTTAGAGGATGTTGGTTGGTTGAATGTTGTTTTACATAATTTTCATTACATTTTAGGCTATACATAAATATATAGTACTGTATACGTCCTGCCATCCCTAAGAATCGACACTTTCTCACTTACAAATTGAGCTCCTTGTGGGTTTCAAATGGTGGAGAGAGGCGAGAAGGTTTTAAACAAACAGTCTTTAAAAAACTGGCCATGGAAGCATTTGGTTTTAGAGGATACAATAACAAACCATCTTTATAATCCTGGCCATGGAAGCATTTGGTTTTAGAGGAGATACAATAACAAACTGTCTTTATACTCCTGGCCATGAAAGCGTTTGGTTTTAGAGGTCTCACTACACTGTTAGCTCCCTTGAAAGCCACGGTAGGATAAAACTTGCGCCATAAAAAGTAGTAGTGTGTTGTTCGGTTTTAAATATTTTTAATAATTGCTGACAGATATATAATGATATATGTATATTATGTATTGCTGTTGCAGGTGAGATGAACAGTCTGAAATTGGATGTGCAGCTATTAGACGACACTGGCAGCAGAATATGACAGTTTTATGGGGGTTGAAGCAGTGTAGGAATTCTGGTACAAACTCTGAAGTAAAAGCCCAAAATAGTGCAAAGGATGCCACCACTCCAATTAAAAAAACAAAACCTGGTCAACGTACCATATTTTGTACATTTTTGTGTGGGCAAATGACTGTGTTTCATAAATAAGTGACTTTTAGCTTGGAAACTTTAGGTTCGAAATGGCCCAGTAAACTTTATTCAAATAGGCCAACATAGTAAAAGTGTACTGTGTTGTGAGACCTAGAGGAGATACAATAACAAACTGTCTACTTTCAGAAGTGGCAAACATCTTAAATTCATTTTGAAGGAGGTGAATAACAGTTAAGACCAATTAGCCATGGGAATAAAATCTTAATGTTGCTGTGAAATTTCATGCAAATCGCAAAGTGAATTTTTTTTAAAGTCCCTATCCCGCCATCAACAGGCACATTTTTCAGATGTACACTCTTTCTAATCCTACCGACGAGGTATATATACATGTATATAACTACATATTTTGAGAATCCAAACCCTATCATGTCTACAGGCACAATATAAATGGCTTTAACCAGCCAGACCAAACCTGAAAACTGGAGCATTGAATTAAGAGTTACCAACTCATAATTAATTTAATACATACTGAATCATTGGTATTTGAATAACCTGTGAATAAACCTATACTTTTAATAAATCGGCACACATAGATTAGTATATGACCAGAACACCTGGATAGAGTTTTTGTAATTTTGCTGTTATTTGGTGGGTTAGTTCCTTTAAACAATTTTGTTCTTGGCAAAATCTCAATTTCATTTTGAAACAACTTTGAGAGATTTTATGATACCAACAATTTATACTGACTAACTACATGATACATACTGCATGATACAAACTACATGATATTTTCTTGTTTTAGCTTGTTTGTTATAAAACTTTTCTGCAATTGAACAAGTGCCTACACCATTTGTGAACAAGTACAAACTTTCATAATGAATTGAATTGAATTGGATTTTATAGTCGCACCAACAGCTAAGGTCATATGGCGACTTTCCAGCTTCCACTGGTGGAGGAAGACCCCAGGTGCCCATCCGGGCAATTTTCGTGCACGGGCGAGCACCTGGGTAGAACCACCGACGTTCCGCAAGCCAGCCTTTCATTAGGCCAGGCCGTTTTTTATTAATGTTTAGCGTCCGCGTGCGCCTAGGTTTTCACGTCATCAACCAAAAAAACAAACAGTTTGGATGTCAGATTTTTTTACGAAAAAAATGCCATTTACGCTTGCCGTGTCGATGATGACAACAAATCTGCGATGATAACGCCGTAAATATTCGTCTCTACATGTTCAACCGGTCAGGAGATTGCATAATAACATTACGAACATGATGCAAACGTTCACTGATGTTTTCGAATTTATTCGTTTTTCAACTGACACACACATTCTATTGGTTTTTATATAAAGTAAACAAGAGGTAAATGAGGTGCAGTACTTATGGCGAGCAAAATAATTGCTGTTCGCGTTAAAGAGAACAATAAAAACATTTTACTTTGGTATGTTATACAAACTGATTCGCAACAAACGTTCTCTTCACTGTTTGAAAACATCATAGATGCAAGTGAAAATTCCACGTCTGGGATAGGTTTAAACATCCCATCAAAATGCCGAATTATCACAAGTTGTGACAGTATTGAAGTGGGGTGGGGCTAGCTAGTGAATGACACTCTTGAGTGTTTTAACTCGAGCCAAGCTTCTTTCGAATTGAAGCCAACACAAGATATTTCTAGTAACATAAATGTATTCACAGAACTTTTCTATATGAGTTTCCAAAATGATTGTTTTCTAGTCGATTTTGTTATTGTTTTAACTACCCTTTATTAAACTTAGTTTTATGAGAAGGTTGTGTTTATACTCATTTATTGAACTCAGAACCTTAGCATGTTACATGTAGGTTTGAGCTCGGGTACGTTTTATGTGCTTTATGTAAATGAAATAAGATATAAATCCAAAAGATTTGATCTCATCCATCCAATGATTTGATCTCATTTGCCAGAATCCTATTTTTATGCATTAAATATTATACTCAAAAGCAGTAAATAATACTTGAATGTTCCAAGTACTAGAAGTTAATACTAATATGTGTATTATTTTTTACAAAGTCATTTGATGTCTATATGAGTTTCCAAAATGCTTGTTTTCTAGTCAGTTATGTTATTGTTTTAACTATCCTTTATTAAACTTAAGTTTTATGAGACATCTTCATAGTTTAAACAAAGGTTTTAAATGTTTTATATCATGTTTTGTCATAATTTTTGCTGTATTAATGGTTTGTTTTTCCGAACAGAGTTTGTATGGTTTTTTTGAATAGGTAGCTAGGTTTCATGAAATAGAGTTGATGCTAAACTAAAAAATATAACGGCTGTCATGGCAACCCGTTGCAGCTAATGTGACATTTAAACTAAAATGAATGGTAGATGCAACAGCAATATTCCTCATTATAACGTTATAATTTACGCAAAAAATTCCACCATGGCAAATAAACCATTTCTATTGATGTGAAGCTTTACTGTTTTTAGGCTTGTAACAAAATAATGAGCTATATTTCAAAGGAGTGTCAGCATACAATGTTACTCTGAACAACATCACGCATGCATGAGAAATACATGTATCTCGTACGAATAGTCAAGTTCAGTTTGCCTGATCTACATACTTTAATATGTATACTGTTTTCCCCACTAATAGTAGCCCCTCTCCTAATAGCGGAAAACAATCCAAATCAAATTGTGATCCAAAAACATAACATTTACTTCAAAATTCAATACATTTTCTATCTTTTGTAAAATAATATAATTTATTTCGTTTGAACGCAGTGAATAAGACATTAATTATTTTCTCTCATTGGGTAAGCAAAGTTACATAAACGCGTCGTCTGCTTGTATTTCATACATGCGCAGATGTGTGTAATGGTCAGTTCACGTGATGTGTCACGTGGTGTTTGAATACTGGTCATTCAAGTTCTGGGCGACGGCGGGTTAACACGTCTAAATGTTTAGTTAAATTTTATGATTTAAGAATTAAATTCTTAACAGAAACTAATGGGAACGTTTGTGTGGTTATAAAGCATTTATTTTGATATTATGTTTTGTTTACGTGAAATTCGACGGTTGTTGCAGACACTTGTCTAAATTACTATGTGACAAAGATAAATTGAGTACTCTTTTAGTGTTTTGTTGTTTTTTATAAGCCTGCTGAGAGAAAAAAGAAAGATTCAGATTTTAGAATTAATATGAATGGCATCTTAAAACTCAGTTTGGGGTATACCACATATCTAAGGCTCAGTTTGTGGTATACCATATATCTAAGGCTCAGTCTGGGGTATACCATATATCTAAGGCTCAGTCTGGGGTAATTGCCATATATCTAAGGCTCAGTCTGGGGTATGCCATATATCTAGGGCTCAGTCTGGGGTAATTGCCATATATCTAAGGCTCAGTCTGGGGTATGCCATATATCTAGGGCTCAGTCTTGGGTATGCCATATATCTAAGGCTCTGTCTGGGGTATGCCATATATTTAAGGCTCAGTCTGGGGTATGCCATATATCTAAGGCTCAGTCTGGGGTATGTCATATATTTGAGGCTCAGTCTGGGGCATGCCATATATTTAAGGCTTAGTCTGGGATGATATGCCATATATCTAAGGCTCAGTCTGGGGTATGTTATATATCTAAGCCTCAGTTTGGGGGTATACCATATATTTAAGACTCAGTTTGGGGTATACCGTATATCTAAGGCTCAGTTTGGGGTCTAAGGCTCAGTTTGGGGTATACCATATATCCAAGGCTAAGTTAGGGATATACCATATATCTAAGGCTCAGTTTGGGGTATACCGTATACCTAAGGCTCAGTTTGGGGTCTAAGGCTCAGTTTGGGGTATACCATATATCCAAGGCTAAGTTTGGGATATACCATATATCTAAGGTTCAGTTTAGGGTCTAAGGCTCAGTTTGGGGTATACCATATATCTAAGGCTCAGTTTGGGGTCTAAGGCTCAGTTTGGGGTATACCATATATCCAAGGCTAAGTTTGGGATATACCATATATCTAAGGCTCAGTTTGGGGTATACCGTATATCTAAGGCTCAGTTTGGGGTATACCATATATCCAAGGCTAAGTTTGGGATATACCATATATCCAAGGCTAAGTTTGGAATATACCATATATCTAAGGTTCAGTTTGGAGTATACCATATACCATATATCTAAGGCTCAGTTTTGGGTATACCATATATCTAAGGCTCAGTTTGGGGTATACCATATATCCAAGGCTAAGTTTGGGATATACCATATATCTAAGGTTCAGTTTGGAGTATACCATATACCATATATCTAAGGCTCAGTTTGGGGTATACCATATATCTAAGGCTCAGTTTGGGGTATACCATATATCTAAGGCTCAGTTTGGGGTATACCATATGGCAAGAATGACCTTTAAAGTAGCTATCCCGCCAAAACAAAACAAAATTTAACAACATATGTACATTGTTTCTAAACCTACTGACGACGAGGTATATATACAAACTTATATATTCTGAGAATCCACACTCTATAGACACAATTTAAATGGCTTTAACCAGCCATCCACACCAAAACTGGCATGTCGAATTACCAACTCATAATTCATTTTACTTATATTCAATCACGGACAGTTTAAGAACCCGTGAGAAAAACTAAACTTTTAATCGGCACATAACATTATTTTATGACCTGGATAGGGTTTGGATAAACGATTTTGTAGCGTAATTTTGCCGTTATTTGGCAGATTATATTAGTGCCTTTAAGTATTTTGCAGGAAATAGGGTAAGCATTTTCCACAATTTTGTTATCTCACAAGTTACTAGTATTCATTAAAAAGATAAAATCTTATAGCAAGGACACTATCACATTGGGTGCAGACTATTTAAGTATTGCAACATCATGCATCAAGGAGTCCGGATGAAACAGCTGTCATGGAAACAAAGGCATGGTGGCACATGTACGTATCATAAGGCATGGTGGCACATGTACGTATCATAAGGCATGGTGGCACATGTATGTATCATATTACATTACCAACAAAGGAGGGTATAGGATGATATGACTGTTTACACTGCACTCACATTAATGTTGTCCTTATGTTCAATTTCTCCCTACAACCATCCTATGTAACTCATGCAGGGTAGCCGAAAGAAGAACAAAATCTTACATGATGAAATTTCTGTTAACAGTGCACTCGCGTTACTTTTGTCCTTAATTTATGTTCAAATTCTCCCTACAACCATCTTATGAGGAGGCATTTGATTACTCAGTAAGGAAAATATCTTAGATATGCAACTGCTGATTAGCTTAAGAATCGTTCACGCCTATGGGTGAAGATCAGGAATTTTAACAGGATGTATTACTGTTTTTAAAACAGTTTTAGATCCAGGTTAATGGATTTGTTTGCATACTGAATAAGGTTATCCACATTTTACATGGGTGATGGAAAGCATGATCTTACACACGGGGGAAGATAAATGTCAGGCGTATCAACAACGTCAACAGTTGCATGATGTCATTGTGTAAAACAAGAAATCCACGGATTCACATGTCTCACCTAATGGGGGCGGGACTTAAAAATGATAAATTACATTTTATTAACTGACAAGAGGTCAATGACCTTGAAGCTCTACTGATAGGTTTTTGATAGCTAGATCAGCATTCCTGTGAAGTTTCATGAAAATCCGCCAAGTAGTTACAGAGAAGTAGTCGCTACAAGTTTTATGTAAACAAAGATGGCCACTGACAGTCATGTTTAACATCAAATCAAAACGATTTTCGACAAGGACGAACATCATGTCATGCTGATCATTTTAGAAAAAATCCTATATCAATATCACTTACAGTTTTCAAGAAGTAGTTCCTACAACCTTGTTTTTTGAAAATCTATTTTTAGCCGTGGTGGCCATCTTGAATTTCTGGCCGGCCTGAAGTTTTGCTAGGATCAATTAGACATCAAGAGCAACATTCATGTGAAGTTTCATGTAAATCTGTCAAGCAGTTTTAGAGGAGTGGTCGCTACAAGTTTTCATTATATAAGTCTATGTAAACAAAGATGGCCACTGGCGGCCATGTTTAACGTCGTATCAAAATAATTTTTGATAACGATCATTCCATACTGATCATTTTAGAAAAAGTCCCATATCAATATCACTTATAGTTTTCAAGAAGTACTCGCTACAAACTTGTTTTTTTGAAAATCTATTTTTAGCTGTGGTGGCCATCTTGAATTTCCGGCCGACCTGAAATTTTGCTACGATCAATTAGACATCAAGAGCAACATTCCTGTGAAGTTTCATAAAAATCCGTCAAGTAGTTTCAGAGGAGTAGTCGCTACAAGTTTTCATTATATAACTCTATGTAAACAAAGATGGCAGCCATGTTTAACGTCGCATCAAAATAATTTTCGACAAGGACCAACGTCATGTCATGCTGATCATTTTAGAAAAAGTCCCATATCAATATCACTTAGAGTTTTCAAGAAGTAGTCGCTACAAACTTGTTTTTTTTAAATCTATTTTTAGATTTGGAGGCCATCTTGGATTTCACATCAACATGAATTTTTGCTAGGATCAACTAGACTTCATGGGCAACATTTCTGTAAAGTTTCATGAAAATCCATTCAGTAGTTTCAGAGGAGTACTCGCTACGAAAAAAGTTTACGGACGGACAGACGGACACCGCACCACGGCATAAGCTCTGCTGATCTCTGATCAGTAGAGCTAAAAACAATGGAGTTTACCGTTTTCTGAGATGATATTTAAGTGTATATTTGTTTAGAAACAAAATGCCATTCTATAAAAAAAATCAAAAAATCATCAGCTCCAAAAAGTAGGTCAAGGTCATAGATAAAATCCATGTTCAAAAAGATGCACTACCCAAGGCACAACTATGTCAAAATAAATCAAAAAAAAATTCCAAAGATTAAGCTATAAACTAGGTTTAAAGCATCTACTGCATAATTATTGTTCATGAGAAAGTGATGTAAATGTAACAATTAAAGTTATCTGCCCTTTGCTTGAATGGTGAAGGTCACATCCACATTTGCTTTTTGACACCTTGTGATGTACTATCCAAGATACAACTATAAGCAAAGTTTGAAAGGTCTTAGTGCATACTCACTTGAGTGTGTGAAAAAGTGACCTAAACGCAAAAGTTGAAGGTAAAAATTATAAGGTTATCTGCCCTTTGCTTGAAGGGTCAAGGTCACATCCACATTTGCTTCATCACGTTGTGGTTTACCACCCAAGATACAACTATAAACAAAGTTTGAAAGGTGTAGTGCATACAGTTTGCGAGAAAGTGACTTAAACTCAAAAGTTGAACATAAAAATTATTAAATTATCCGTCCTTTGCTTGGATGGTCAAAGTCACTTCAACATTTGCTTTGTCACGTTGCGATGTACTACCCAAGATACTACTATAAACAAAGTTTGAAAGGTGTAGTGCATAAAGCTTGCGAGAAAGTGACCTAACGCAAAAGTTGAACGTGAAAATTATTAAGTTATCTGCCCTTTGCTTGGAGCGTCCAGGTCACATCCACATTTGCTTTGTCATTTTGCGATGTACCACCCGATACAACTTCCACATTTGCTTTGTCATGTTGCGATGTACCACCCGATGGGGAATTCCAACCCTCTGTATAACTGTTTTAATCAGAACCTCGGCAATAAAAAACAATTATACCTCGTGTTGGAATTCCTGATCTTTACCGGATACGCATGAAACATTCTCACATTCCCTCAGTATAGGATACCCATGATTAATTATTTTTCTTGCATACAGCATTCACACTGTGTGTTGATGTGCGTTAATGTTTTGCATGTTGTTTTACACACTGTCAATAACATTATGCATTGTTGATATACGCATGACATCTGCCCAAATGTGTAAGTTCAGATTTATCTGCCCTCATGTATAAGACAAGGCTTTCCTTCACTCACATAAAATGCGGATAACCTTATCCAGTTTGCAAGATAATGGAGCCAGCTCCACTGACTACCATCCGTGTTTACACACTGTCAATGACATTATGCATTGTTGATATACGCATGACATCTGCCCAAATGTGTAAGTTCAGATTTATCTGCCCTCATGTGTATGACCTGTGAGGCTTTCCTTCACTCATATAAAATGCGGATAACCTTATCCAGTATGCAAGAAAAAAAGAAAAAAGTTTACTAAGTGTAAACACTGTTTCATATTACATGTATGCTATTGAATTGAATTGGGGTTTTAAGGCGCACCAACAAATGAAAAGGTTATATGGCACCTAAAAGGCATGAACATGCCAGGCTCATCTTCCATGTACATCGAGATAAAATATGGAAAATGGGCCTAGAACCTTCTCACCCTGAACTGCAGAGTTGCTGCAAATTCTATCGTAGAACTCCATTTACGCTGGAGCCGTATGCTATTGAACCAGTGAAATTCAGTAAAATGTAGAAAGTTGAAATTACTGATAAAATGGCCGAGGACAGCGATAAACCAATGTTACAGCCATCAGTAGAACACACAACATACCCTTACAGAAAATAAGAAATTGGGACCTTTCATCTTGGTTGCTAAGTCAGCCCCAGTTTACAGACACAAGATCTGTATTTATTGTTAATTATTATAAAGTGAATTTGTCTTATAATTAAGCAAATTGCCTTTGTCGATTATTATCAGGTACACAAAATTCTGCCAAAAGCTTGTATAAATAGAAATTATTATCTTGGAGTCACATCATCAAATTCCATATTTACCATGTATACCAGTATGTCAATGTACTATCTGAAATAATCTATTAAACAAGTGCTCAAGCAAATTCAAAGACTGTGCAAATAAGAGATATTAAATCAATATTTGGAAAGGTTCTGATGTTATTACATGTACACAAATTTGAAACAAACATTGAACAATATTTGGAAAGGTTCTGATGCTATTACATGTAGACGAATTGGAAACAAACATCAAGACGTTTACAGTGCTTTTTTTCTCTCAAAATTGTGACGGCACAGGCATGTCTATTTTGGGAAAAAAATGCTCGCTTATTTCTCATTTTGGGAGAGATGTAAATTTGTTATCAATTAAGTAAATATGAGGATACTATGCTTTATTTATATTTTCATCCATTATTTATTACATATAAATACTGACTTCTCAGTCAGAAATGACTTAACAAACAAAAACCTATTGCAGAATTAATGCCTTTTCTCCAATTCTGAGAGACTGCTGCTTTCTGATTGGGAAAAAATTCTGCCACAGTTGGTAAAAAAAGTCAGTTTTCAATTGAGAAGAGGCCTTTCACAGGTGGAAGAGGCCTTTCACAGGTGGAAGAGGCCTGTTACATAAGGTCCGTAGAAAATCACTGCAAGTTTATTAAAAATAAATATACAGATGTAAACTGTATAAATTGTATGCTTATTTTTCATTTGCAGTGATTTTCTTTGCTTTAAAGACATTTTCTGTAGGGCCAAAAATAAAATTATGTTTGTTTCCCCTTCCCGACCCATGCAAAAAAGGGTTGGGTAGGTAGGTAGGTAAATTTTTTTTTTTATTTCATTTCTTTTATTTGAGATCAAAACTGGAATACATGCTACCTATAAGACACATTTAAGACGGTACCAACCCAGTCGTGTCTGAACATCGTGCTGCATGTTCATTAAAAGACAATACATTCGGTACCTACCCGATTTGTCTTACAGTACTATTGTACTTTAAAATAGCAGTTCTCAATAAGAACCACACATATATAAAGTAGTAAAAAAAAAAAAAAAAAAAAAAAAAAAAAGTCGAAAAAATAATTCGGGTCGCGGCAATTTCGGTGTCGGTCGGGAAGGGGAAACAAACATAATTTTATTTTTGGCCCAGTTTTTTCTGCATAACAGATTTTCTTTAAACTTTTTGTACAGTAAGTCTGTTATATATATAGACAGAAAAGGCAAAAATAATGGTAGGTCACCATGATTGTTAAAATTTTAAAAAATAATTTGTAATGCCACCGTCATGTCAATCTGTCCAAAAAGTTGAACAAGTCCATGAAATAGCTAAATAAGACATTTTTGAAGTCTTATCATTTATTCATTGGTCACAATTCTGCTAAAATTGTATTAAAGTAAAGAACATTTAATTACAATAACATTTAAAGATTATCTTTATGTAAAACCTATATTTTTTTACAAAATCTGTTGAGACCATTACCACAATTTATGCACAAATTAGCCCATAATGATACAATTTCCTTTTTTTTTTTGTATGTTCCCAATAGTAGAATGTGTTTAAACTTTCTAAGCACATAGTTTAACATAAATAAAAACAAAATGTGCAATAAAAATGATAGGTTCCCATGCTTGTTTAGAAAAAAAAATTCAAACCCTACTCCTATGCTAAAAGGCCAAGTTTTGTATGAAATGGTATATTTTCCTTTTTTGTATGAAATTATATAGAAATGGTATATTTTCCTTTTTTGTTATGTTCCTAATAACTGAATTTGTTCAAACTTCCTAGGCACTTATTTGAACATATATTTAGACAATATATGCAATTAAATATATAGATCACCATGCATATTGAGATTTAATAATGGTTTTTGGAACCGTACCATTATGCTTATTTTTTTTTTAATTTTGTTGGAATTTTTACAAAATGCTATATTTTTCCTATTTTATGTATCTAATAATAGGCCTTTATTTAAATAAAGACAATAAAAAAAATTCAAAAATAAATAAATAATAAGTCAGAAAATACAACTAAACTTCAAAAGCAACATTCCTGTATATTTGTAGGAAAATCCATCCACTAGTTTTAGAAGAGAATTCGCCCAAAGAAGCTGCGCATGGAAAACTACCGAAAATGCACATTTTTTTATTATTACTTTTCATAGTATTTTGATAATTCTTTCAGCTTTTTTCAAATTTTTCAGATCCCTTTAAAATAAACCTTGTTTGAAAATTGTGCATCAACCCCTTTAATGTATACTATCGGAAATAAACTACAGTGTAGTCCTCAGGCAAATTTCAAAGACTGCGCAAATATGCGATATATAAGCAATATTTGGAAAGTTTCTGATGTTATTACATGTATGTTTGTTTGTGTGGTGTTTTATGTCATGTTCAACACATGCAAAGGTTATATATGGCAGTCAATTTGTTTGTGGTGGAGGCATATCACCCACTTTTCCTGGGTAGAACCTGTACTGTACACCTCCCGCCGTCCTTAAGAATCGACATTTCCTCACTTATAAGTCAAACTCCCAGTGGGATTCGAACCCGCAGTGATGGGAGGCGAAAGTTACAACGCAACGTTATTACATGTACATGACTTGGAAAGAGACAACAAACAATATTTCAATCTCATTTCATAAAGGTAACAAATAATTAATAAGGTTGTTATCACAAACGTGCTAGTCCGAGTTCTAATCCGCTGTGATCGTCTCTACCACTACATTGGTGTTTTATTTGCCTGTACTATAGATCAATGCCTTTAATCCAAATATAAAGCAATAATAATGATACAAGCTAAGATATATGTTTATTCCATTTATATCGAAAACAGATTAGAACTTTTTTCATGGTGTTGAAATGAATGTTGTTTACTGTAGAGTTGAATGTTCTTGAACGTCGTGCTAAATGTTGTTTAACGTCAAACTGAATGTGTTTAATGTAGAGTTGAACTGAACGTTGTTTAACAGCTCATCAACACAGTATAGGTTATTTAGAGCCACAACAGAGAGGGGAGAAATATATAGGTATCGAGTAACTAATCTCACTGACATATATAGATTCATATGGTTCTTTAAAGAGGCACTACCTATATCTACGCGATTTTTAATGTAAAATATTAAATACTCAATATTACTGCATTTATATGTATACAAAGCTATTTTATGAGTATTGTAAGAAGAAACATGGTTCGTATTCCAGTTCTGTAAATTATTAATTATGATCAAAACAATATCTTGAATAAAATGCTGCCCAGCTTTTTATTCCTGCCGGAGAACTACGAGTTTTTACGATTTTCTCGGACATGCGCAATGCGATTCACTTGAATGAAAACAAACTATTCGGGGCAGTTCCGATAGTAAACGAATCAATCGGAACTCTTCGCCAATCCGACGAGTAAGTTCCGATTGTAAACGAATAAGATCGGAAATCTCCGCAATCGGCTTGTCTAAAACAATTACGAATACAATTTCAAAAATCCGATCTTTTCAATCCTGTTTTTCCCAGCAAAACGCATATTGCTTGGGGTGAAATTATTGCCATTTACCTTTTTCATAGTCCTCTTTATAATTAAGTAAAGTTTATATCAATTGGTGGACAAAAATATATAGGTAGAGCCTCTTTAACGTATTCAGCGGATAGACTCCTATACTGGGGCCTGCCAGGTTTATGTCCCCATCCGACTTAGGAGACTAAGGCAAAGTGTCTTCACTCCAAAAAACACTAATGAAATTAAGTGGTGCCGATGAGGCTTGAAAATGTGCCCTCTGGATTTCAAATTCACCGTGCTATCTACTGGGCCATGCCAGCCATTTTTTGGTACATTTGTACATGTATAAAGAAAATTAATAATCATACACAGATAATGTAAGAATTAGTTAACACACCAAGCAGTCTTTGCGAGTTAGCCTACCTCCTTTAAAAATTAAGAACAAAAAATGCAGACCTTAAGTTAAAATCTCATTGATCTCATTCAGACAGGCTTATACCTGTTGGTACACACAACACAACAAGCCATTTATAACACTTAGACAAACTTGTTTTGTCACTTAGAATCATCAAATTAGCAGAGATAAAAATTGATTTTATAAAATTACTTGAGGGTTCTGTTTGCACGATTCAAGATAAATTTGAACTGTTCACTTGATTCTGTGATATCTGTGTGCTTTAGATAATCCTTCTTTAAAGGGACACACGGCAATCTTGTTTTCGTTTTTATAAACTTGCGGTGTCCTATTTGTCTACTTTACTCGCATATCTGCCAAATTCTCGCTGACTCAGCATGTTTTTGTTGTTACATCATACGGTGGATATTACTTCAGATAGGGTTCCTGGGGCCTAGTTTAGTGCATTTGTTGTTACATCATACGGTGGCTATTACTTCAGGTGGGGTTCATGGGGCCTTGTTTAGTGCATATGTTGTTACATCATACGGTGGATATTACTTCAGGTGGGGTTCGTGGGGCCTAGTTTAGTGCATATGTTGTTACATCATATGGTGGATATTACTTCAGATGGGGTTCATGGGGCCTATTGTAGTGCATATGTTGTTACATCATACAGTGGATATTTATACTTCAGATGTGGTTCATGGGGCCTAGTTTAGTGCATATGTTGTTACATCATACGGTGGATATTAATTCAGATGAGGTTCATGGGGCCTAGTTTAGTGCGTATGTTGTTACATCATACGGTGGATATTACTTCAGTTGGGGTTCATGGGGCCTAGTTTAGTGCATATGTTGTTACATCATACGGTAGATATTACTTCAGATGGGGTTCATGGGGCCTAGTTTAGTGCATATGTTGTTACATCATAAGGTGGATATTACTTCAGATGGGGTTCATGGGGCCTAGTTAGTGCATATGTTGTTACATCATACGGTGGATATTACTTCAGATGGGGTTCATGGGGCCTAGTTAGTGCATATGTTGTTACATCATACGGTGGATATTACTTCAGATGGGGTTCATCGGGCCTTGTTTAGTGCATATGCACACTGAATATGTTTGTCATCTTGTTCAATAAATTCAATAACATGTAAAGTAGTACTTGCGTAAAATCCGTCAGGTGCATGTATAACGCGTAGGTGTAAACTAATTGATTAGCAGATGTTGTAACAGTGTTTACATTAGCAGATGTTGTAACAGTGTTTACATTTCCATCTGCAAACAGTACTTCTTAATTGCCTCATTGGACAACAAAGGAAAGCCAATATTGATCAGATATTGTTTTATTCACCTTTACATGGGGCCACTACATAGGTAAAAAGCCAGTTGTAATAAAAGTACCCTCATAAGCTGAAATTAAAGATCGGTAGAGCTAAACAATAGGTCAGCTGTCGGGAAACAGCGCAGCTCGGCTATTCCATTTTCCAGAGAATAATAAATTATATAGCCAGTATATACAATCAGAAAACAAGGCTAAAACAATGTGGGGTAGTGGTTGTCGGGTTGGGTGGCCATAGAAACTTGGGTCAATATAGAATTATTGTTAGAATCTCATAAAAATTATCGTAAAATTTGATTGCGTTCAAATTTAATTTAAATATTTAAATAAGGAAGATAAAATGAAAAAATTAAAATAATAAAAACAACAAAACAAACATATATATAAAAAAAAAAATTGGGTGGTGATGATGGGGTTGGGGATGGGGGCTGGACAGGTTAAGTGTTAATAGGAAATAATTATTTTTTTAGCACAACAAAGGCGTGTGTGTATAAGCGTTTATTTATCCTCGCTGTATTGCACGAAGCATTTTAGCGAGCAGACCTCGGTTAAAGTCTCATCCGAAGGACTGGTAAGGTAGGAAATACTTTTATGAAATATTTCGTTAATTAACCCAAATTCGGTCCTGGCTGGGATTGAACGTACGATCCCTGGGTTACTAAGCCGCGATGCTAACCATTACACCATGGCGCTACCACAACAAAGGCACCAAACAACACCTTAGTAATATTCATTCATTTCTATTTTATTACCCTAGATTCTAGATTTAATGACTGATTCTGTGTTGACTAAATCCCTGTTAGTAGGATAGAGCACATGTAGCGTATTATTTAAATTTAACAATCAGCGATCAGTAGCGAGCGATTCACAAAAGTCGCAGAATGGGACATGAAAACCCCGCTTTAGAACTGTCGCTCACATAAAAATGGATTAAACAGAAAAAACCATTTGTTTTTCCATATGGACAGATAATGGTATCACTTTAGTTTATGTCCATTTCACTTTTGTGGTGGGGCACGAAATTATCTGAGTGCAATTAATATATGTAGGCTGACAATAGCTGACCACAAGGAATTCATAAAACATAAAGCAGACAGGGTATTAATTGTCCTTCTGACAGCTGTCATACTCAACAATATTACTAGTATATTTATTTTGGGACACAGACAGAATAAACAAAGGGTCTGCATCAACAAATTAGCACTAGTCCGGTAGCCCAAGCAGTGTTTTTCCCCCTATTTTTTGGGAACATAACCCATGCCATCAAAATTTCATACTAGACGGGTGTTCTGCGGAACATGTGTATTGCCTGTCAGCGCTTTGTCAGTATTTTTTTAACCTAACCCTCACCCTAACCTTGACAAATTGACCTGACTACGTTTTCGTGAAAAAAAAATGAGTATTTAACCCATATAATGACCTTCATTGTGACCTTGCCCTTTATATTTTAGTATGGTCATGTCGATGTTTCATGATGAGTATATACCGAAAGTTTGATGAAGAAATATCAAGAAATAAGAAAGTTATACATGTAGCCAACCCTAAGTTTAAGCGAAGAAAGAAATGAGTAGTTAACCCATATAATGACCTTCATTGTGACCTTGCCCTTTATATTTTAGTATGGTCATGTCGATGTTTCATGATGAGTATATACCGAAAGTTTGATGAAGAAATATCAAGAAATAAGAAAGTTATACATGTAGCCAACCCTAAGTTTAAGCGAAGAAAGAAATGAGTAGTTAACCCATATAATGACCTTCAGTGTGACCTTGACCTTTATATTTTAGTATGGTCATGTCGATGTGCAATATCAAGAAATGAGAAAGTTTAAATACCAATGTTAAGTTTTTGTGACAGATGGACGAAAAGGCGACACAAACATTGGGAATTTTAGGGCTATTTTTCATAAAATCCGAAAAATTATAGTAAAGTATTCCTTTCATAAATTAATTGGATCTTTAATAATAATTACTTTACACCAAGATCAACAGAAGTGTTTAAAAGATTTGAACCTCAATCATTGGCACACTTTAAAAAAATAATCTCAAAATTGGGCAACAAAGATAAGTTTGGCATTGGGAATATGACCAAATTTCGGCTACAAAAACAGGGCAAACAAATGACTGTCAGAGGACAGCGCAGCTCAACTATTCAAATTTTCAGAGAACAAGAAATGATACACCTGGCATACCATAAAAAAAAAAAAGTGAAAACAAAGGGATGAGCTGGATGTGTCAAGAAGGAAGACATTGGAATTTTCATTAAATCAATGGCCACAATTTTTCTGTGATGACACGGAGGTAATTTCATAATAACCCTTTCAAAGGATACATAATGCACATTTTATAAGTTGAACATTTGACGAAAAAATGTTAAAAGTGTATGTAAATGCATTTGATCTTCGACCCCTTGTGACCTTGACCTTTCATCCAATGATCTTGAACTCAATAGAAACGATCATCATCCCATTTATAATAAAGTTTGTAGCATGGTCAGAGATATTTCCTTTGATGAATGCAGAGCATTAAATCATTTAATTTAGGGTAACTACCGGATATTGGAATTTAGAGTACGGTCACTATGACATCACAGTGTTACTAAGTACACCATGCTACAAAAAAGATAAAGATACAAAAAAGATAGAGTCTGGTCTCAGTGTGTTGGTTATTTAAACACCTTGATGGGCAGGCTACGCCCATCTTGGTGTTTAAATAAGCCAACTTGCTGAGACCAGACTCTATCTATTACATGTAAGTTGGATGATAATTGAATAAAAAATGTTGAAGTTATTTACATGTATATATGGTTATAGGGTAGGGATCCGAATTATGACCCTGAGGCTATGTCCCTAGTTAGAACTCATGAAAAGAACCCGAAACTCTAATTACCTTTCTGAATGGATATTTTATTTGGCTAGTAAATTTTGAGCAGGTCTAGTGATTTTACCCGGTAGTCTAGTAAACTGGAAATGTTAATTGTTAGCCCTGATATGTCATAAAAACCTCCCACTCACATAGATACAGACAATTAGTTTTCAAAAGTCGTTTTCAGTTCCCTACTGCGTCAGTAATAACCAAAATGAATTGCTACGCCCTACATGTAGATTAGATATACATAAACTGAGATATTCTATATTCGTTAAGTGCAGCAGCATCTGTCAGCAATATTTTTACATTTTTTTCAACTCACGAGTTTGCCAATGACTATAACCTTGACCTTTTAATATCGGTAAGGTCAAGAAACTTCACTGTATTGTCATAATAGTATAAATACTGAAAGTTTGATAAAGGGGTTGACGCACTATTCTGGAACTAGCTTCATTTAAAAGGGCTTTAAAAACCATGGAAAAAGCTGAAAGAATTATCAAAATGTCTTAAAAAATACAGGAGATAGGATGTTTTAAATATTTGCAAAAATTCTCTAACGGAGGCAGCCATTTACGACGTCATTGCGCCTTTTTACCATTTACTGCATATTGATATATATCATTTAATTGTAAAAAAAAAAGCATATACAGTATAAATATTTTACTTATTTATAATTTAATACATTTATTTGCTTTAATCACTATTTATTATATATCTGCCATATATGGAAAAAGGCGTGATGACGTCATCATTCAAAGATGGCTGCCTCCATTGGAGCCTTTTTGCAAATTTTCAAAAGGTCATAAAATCTCCTATATTTTATAAGATATTTTGTACAGCCTTTTCCATGTTTTTTAAAGCCCTTTTAAATGAAGCTAGTTCCAGAATAGTGCAACATCCCAATTTAAGTTTTGGGGAGAAAAAAAAAGACCTTTGAACCAAGAGTTTCACCATAATTTGTTAAGGTCACATGAATATTGTCATGAAGGGTATACACTACAGTATATTGAACGTTTGATAAATATACATGAAGAAATGAACAATTTATGCCAATGTTAAGTTTTCTGAAACCGTACAACCAAAAGACGACTTGAACTGATCCTCCAGATGATGGAGCTCAAAAAAGCATTAAGAGTTGTTATAAGGTGCAGTCAATGTTATGGATCTATCCTTAAAGGGACATTAGGCAATCTTTGAGTTTTATTCAAGCATTAAAATTAGTACTTCGCTTTGTAAATCCTGCCCTCATTTTGACTTTAAAACTGCTTGCACATAATGAAATAAAAATTAGAGATTTCAATTTTCTTTGTTATTCCACAAAATTGTTTAATATATTATTGGTGCAATATTAATTTATCGAAAGTTAGTACTACTTTTACCGGTACATGCAAGAACAACTTGCTTTATACTGTTCTTATAATTAATATTCAAGATTAAATAAATGCAAGTTTATATGCAGAAAAATGGATGCCGCATTTTTTTTAAAAAATAATTAAAAAAATCAAGATTGCAGAATGCTGTGTCCCTTTAAATTGTGATAAATCAAAGCTAGCAACAAATACATGAATTATCAAGTAAGTACCTGGTCCATGAGCCATTTTGTAATCTGGCTCAAAATTTCCCAGGACCCCAGGCCGGAGAACAGTTTTTGGTCCATATTTCTTCTCTGTTGGACCTCCACCATGATCTCCCGGTTGAGCCATCTGTATTGGGTTGGCAGCAACATTCTCCTTTTTTTGCAGGTCATCTAATGGGAATGTATCTTTCTTGTCATTGGCCAGCTGACATAAACAATGCAGAATTAGAAATAAACATGCGCTGATAGTGGTTGATCTAGACACAGACGTAATTGTTATTAGCTCTGTGATTTACATAGCAATTTCACGCTTCCTGGTTTGAGAACAAAACACAAAAAAAAGCAATTAAAAACTTGCTAAAAACACAACAACCCACGCAAATCGTGAAAAGGATACTTACAATTACGTTTTGCAGCAAGTAACAATGTTGTTTGTAATGTCTTCAACCATAAAACACGATAAATCATGGAGCAAAATTACATTCTATATTCTAAAATATGGCGGCTAAAGTGAACGTGCATGACAGAAGTATTCCGAATTAGTGGACGACAAGCTTCTGTCCGAGACCGATCCCTTTAATTATCATCCCAGCTTGTGTATAGAATAAAAAGTGAAACAAAATGTATATATTCAATGATATTACTATCAATAACAATTAAAACTCTTTTTATCTTGTTCAATACAGTGTTAATTATCAATATAAATCATTTTGTATCACTTTTATTCAATATTTAAGGTATAATAGTGCATTTAGCAGGCCCCTTTTCTGTGCCGCCCAACCCTTTTCTTTGTTTATTCAAACCTGTAAAAGAGTAAATGATGACAGCAGTTCAGTATGACAAATAATAAATTAAACTAAAATGCTTGCACTTATACTGAATACTCTTACTGAGGTCCCTGGTATAGTAAACCAGTTGGGCCTGGTTTAGATGAACAGGACCAGGCTTAGATTCATTGACAGAAAAATGTTTTATACCTTATTCCATGATCGAACCTTCAAACTCTGCTCTTTATTTGAGTTATCCAACTTGCCCATAAAATACGAGATTGTAAACAGCAAAACTACGGTAAGCACACCAAGCTTAATCAGCAAACTTTTTCTGAAGCGCAGCCTCATTACTGCAATATCTGTTAATCTCTGTCCACAAAATGGCCCTTGAATCTAATCTCCAAACACCACGCTGAATCCTATTTATGATCAATATGCAAATAAATTAATTAGCCTAACACTTCAACTAATCATGTGTTATGAACACATGGTGTCAGTTATGTCTACTTTTTTGTGTATAGAGACTGGCATGCACTTGATCTATCCAAACAGAAACAGAAACTATTATGACATGTCAACGTGGCCGAAATATCCAACTAGATGGACAGGAAACAGTTCCGTCGGATACACTTTTACAAAATAAATAAGTTCATATAGATGATGTACGACTGGAACCAATGTTGCTTATTTGAAGAAAATGCAACAGAGGGTATTGCAGAGAAAATATCTGTTTTTTTATCCTCCGATCGATCGCAACTGTGTTTGGATTTCCCCTGCCACTCTAAAACGAGGCTCTTTCCGGGATATCCCCAAACCGGTGATGATAAAGAAAACACCGCATTTGTTTAGTCCCGATACACGCGCACAGCGCCTGGACCCGTGCTCTTCTGCTAAAATACTGCCGCCTCGAATCCATATATTCATCATTCATGAGGATGTAACCCCACACCCCGCTGAGTACTGAATACTCCTTCATTTGAGGTCTGAGAACTGAATACTCCTTATTTTAGAGACCGTGTACTGTCAGGGAGTACGTTATATAATATATATATTATAACGTACTCCCTGGTACTGTATACTATTTAGCACAAATGACATCATAGTTCTTTTAGAAAATATTAATATTCTAGTCTTTTTACACAACATCATCATCATTTTCTGCTATCATACCTATACAAGATTAAATATCTAAAAAAAGAAAAGGATCCAACAGGCTTGTATCTTTATTACTAATAAAATGACGAATAATCAATTAAACATTATGAAACTGTATATTTGTTACTTTTTTTCTTCTTTTTTTCTTCTATTATATTATATTTCCTATACAAATGTGTAGATATAGCACAGTGCAGTGTTATACCCTCGATATGTTACCGATATGTTACTTACATGTTAAAATAAAAAATATTAAGAAAAAATAAAAATAAAGATAATATATAATTATTGACTGCTAAATGACTAATCATGTTATAAAAACTATAAAACACGTATATGTTAAAGCACATGCTCATGCAACCCCGCAACGTTAATGCTTAATTACAAAGTCATTTAATATTGTTGTATGCCCCACACAGGGAGGCATATCGTAATTGCACTGTCCGTCGTCCGTCGGAAATAGTGTCTCAGCTATTACTTGGAAAGTACTGAAGGGAGGAGTTGCGTCAAACTTCACACAACTGTTCATCACATTGAGAAGGTGTGTCGCGCGCAAGAATCATGTTCGTGTCTCAAAGGTCAAGGTCACACTTGGAGGTCAAAGGTAAAAAAAATCGTGAAAAAGTCATGTCTCAGCCATTACTTGGAAACTACTGAAGTGAGTTGCGTCAAACGTCACCCAAATGTTCATTACAATGAGAAGGTGTGACGCGTGCAAAAATCATGATAGTGCCTCAAATGTCAAGGTCACAGTTGGAGGTCAGACGTCAACAAATCGTAAAAGATTCATGTCTCAGCCATTACTTGGAAACTACTGAAGTGAGTAGTGTCAAACTTCACACACATGTTCGTCACAATGAGAAGGTGTGTCGCGTGCAAGAATCATGTCAGTGTCTCAACGGTCAAGGTCACAGCTGGAGGTCAAAGGTCAAACAATCTTAAAAGAAATCATGTCTCAGCCATTACTTGGAAATTACTGAAGGAAGTTGCGTCAAACTTCACACAAATGTTCATCAAATTGAGAAGGTGTGTTTCGCGCAATAATCATGTCAGTACCTCAAAGGTCAAGGTGACAGTTGGAGGTCAAAGGTCATTTCTTTCATGTCAGCCATTAGTCCAAAACTACTGAAGGAAATTAAAGCGTCGAACTTCACACAAATGTTCATCACAATGAGAAGGTGTGTCTTGTGCAAGAATCATGTCAGTGCCCCAAAGGTCAAGGTCGCAGTTAGGCAGATGGTTTAAAGTGGGGGCATCCGTGTCCCATGGACACATTTCTTGTCTATTACATAAATGCTTCTTTATGTTTGTTAGTATAACTACCCACAAATAAATAAATAATGCTGGTTTAATATCATTATGATATGATGGTTTTAACAAAATACCTATGGCAAACATGTGTGACCCAACTTGGATAGAAAATTAAATAAAGAATCTGATCCCGGAAAGTAAATGTTAAATAACAAATAACACTAACCTAACTTCTGCGCTGATATAAATCAATTTTAGTAATAAAAAAAACGTGTGTTCGTTTTTGAGAATTAAATAGAAGAATATGAACGCTCAAAGTCATTTAGCCAAAATCCTTGACTATTTTTAGGCGGTACCGGAAAGTAAATCATTAATTACAAAGTAATTTTTAACACAATTACATAAAAAATACAGATTTAATTATAGGAACACGATGGTTTATGAAAAATAATATTATGAGTAAGACTGGTCCAAGTCATTTAGACAAAACTCTTGTCTATCTTTAGGCGGTCCTACAAAGTAAATCATTAATTACAAAGTCTTTTTTAGCATAATTACATAAAAAAAAAAATTATATTTATGTCCGCTAGACCATTCTACATTAATATGTACTAATTTTAATTATAGGAAAACGATAGTCTAATATGAAAAATAATAGTATGAGTAAGACTGGTCCATATATGATAATCACTTTTGATAACAGGTCCCGGAAAGTTTGAATTATTGAATTGAATTGGGTTTTAAGGCACACCAACACATGAAAGGTTATATGACGCCTAACAGGAATGAACATGCCAGGCTCATCCTCCATGTACATCGAGATAAAATATGGAGAATGGGCCTAGAACCTTCTCACCTGCAGAACTCCAGAGTTGCTGCAAGTTCTATTGTAGACACTCCCTTTACGCTGGAGCCACGTTTATTGTTTTTCTGCCACTGCTCTAGTGATTTGAGCGAGATGGCACCTGAAACGATGAAGGAGTCATGATGAAGACCTTTAATGAGTATGAGCAAAAAATGATAAAATGAACATGAATTTTGGGGTGATTCTATCCCTCTGCCTACCCCTAAAGTTATTGCTAAATTACAAAGTTAAATTTTTTAAAACAAAATTTGATTATCTTTTTGTGTGTACACGTAGATTTATTCATTCTGCGTTGAAATAAACCATTTATAAGAAAAAGTATCAATAAGAGTTGTTGACATACCGTACACACACATCCCCCTATATTTTAATTTAACATCGTCCCGACTTCTAGTAGCCACCAAAAAGGGCCTTAACTGTGTTCAACTGTCGAAAGCGCACTCTATAATGCGGGACCTAAACACCTTAGAGCCGGAATGTTGCCAACGGCGAGGTAAAATAAAACCTTATACTAACTAAATGAAGGCCCGTTTATCAAAATTAGACCTTTATTTACATTTTATGATTATTTATTTTTACATTTAAATGATAAATATTTTCGTTTTAAAAATACATTGTGAGTACTAAATACAAAATAGTGTGTTGTGCGGTTACTGCGTACCAGGCTCGTACGTACTGAATACCGCCTAAAACGCCCTGAATACTGCGTACCAAAAGTGGGTGAGGGGGGGGGGGTTCAGCCTCATTCATGTATAATCTGCTACTGTAATCCTGCCCAGGGCACGAAGAATCACGGGCGTGTGCCATCGGGCGTGTGTCATCAGCAAAATGGTTATAAATCCGTTATTGTACATTTAAAAACAATACTGAATGAGTCTGTGTGTGTGTGTGTAATTTTAAGGTTTATAGTCCGTCCGCCAACGAACACGTCAAGGTATACCTGACGCGAAGGGCACAATAGAGTCTGGACTTTATACTGAATGAGTCTACAGAGAATGCATGCAAAAGGTCAGGGGGTCATTCTATGACAACCTAGCATTATAAGGAAGAAAAGTGTCCCCAACACGCAATTTTATTTTTTATTCACGTTTTCTCTGATTTTTTAAACTGTACGTAATATCATTGTACTGGAAGTTGAAAACATACCCGATACAATATATTATGTTTTCATATATGCTTTATTTGTAAGAATTAAAAAAAAAATTACCGTCACGTAATGAAAATGAGTTGAATTTACACTGTGACGGTAAATCTCTTTTTTTCTTTGACAATAATAAAAAGTTAAGTCTTTAAAAAAGTATAACCTTTCTATGTATTTAATGCATGGATCTATTTTTAAAACATAACATTGTTTGAAAATATATATGATGAATCCATGCATTATTATAAATAAATAACTTATTGATTATTTGCTACACATAAAATATTGTCCTGTCTGAAATGTCTTTACCGTAACGCGCTTTATGTAGCACCACTCGAGTAACGTCCCTATACACAACACACGTCATTCACGCGCCTATACACAGAACAGACAGCTGCGTCATTTTAATGCTGACGAAAGGTAAGTAATCTAGTTTAAAATCAATAAAAATGTTATGTAAATTTGTGCCAGTTGTTGCGTATGTCAAATGTGTGTCCGCACCGTGCATACATTTGTGATTATATATTGAACTTTACGAGAAATCCATCAAGTTCCATTTCCCGCCTTCTAACTTACCCCACCACCACGCATGCGATGTAAACATAAAGAACCAGGATATAAGAGATAACCATGCAAAACGTCTTTACCGTCGCAGTCCATTACCGTCACAGAAAAATGTGACGGTAAAGACCTAAGTGTGGCGGTAAAGTCATTTTAGTCAATCTGATCAATGATTTACTGTTGATCGTCAGCCTTGTTGCATTATAAATTTAAACTTGTGTTGATGATTTTATATTCATCTTGTCTGCTAGAGCCAGGCATAGCCACATATAAATTTGTATCTTGTTGAACAACCATATACAGTCATATTGTCTAGTAAGTTACAAAGCACATAATAAATAATAATACACATATGAATATTCAACTCCCTCCCCTTCCCATTTCACACACAGTTTTGCAACTATTGCGGATACCTAGATGTTAAAGATTGATTTTTTTTATTTACATTACATATATGAGAATAACTAAGAATTTGTGCTGTGTTTTGGTGAGTGTTTTGGTGAGTGCAGGGAAAGTGATAAATGCGAGCGTCTGGTGACTATTTAACACTTTTCGACACAAGCCAAAATACAACCGAAATTATAAGTTACTCAACATGTATTTTTTTAACCATGCAAACTGTTTTTATTAAATAACATAATTTACCTGAAAAACAATGGAAACAACAGCACACGTCTGCTGAGGTCAAATTACAAATGGAGAATCTTTTGTACAAAAAACGTGAAGTACATGTATATGGATGATACATGTGAAATACTTTCTTCTTATAATGCATTGCATTCCTAAATTGATAATTATAAAAACGAAAAAAGGTAAAACAACATAACATATGGTATATATATTTGTAGTTCAAGACAAGTGGTCGAACAAATGAATCACATTAAATCATTTCATAATTTTGATAGAGCATCATCAAAATAACTGACCAATCAGTGACCAGAAATGAGACATACCTAATACATTCTGGTAGGTGATAAACTCGGTCTTTATCCTTGATGTTCAACCAAGTTTACTGTTAAAATTAAGGTATCTACAGTGTGATTCTTTTAAAAACCTGCATATTTCATGTACATTCATGCAAATTTATTCAATATATGTATCTTTCAAAATCAACATATTGAAAATTATCGCCTTTTTACCAGGCCAAAGATTTTTATTTTACTATAGAACCTAAGGATAAAAACCGAGTAACACAAATTTTATCACCTACTGGAAATAAGATAAAAAATTTAACATCTCTGCAATGAAAAATTATGATCACATTAAAAATGGTAAAACCGGCAGCAGAAAGAGCACGAACGTATAGAGCCAAGCTGAAAAATGACCCAGTACTTTATGCAAACTATCTGAAAAAGGAAAAAGAGAGGTATCAACGGAAAAAAGAAAAGAACGGACACAATATAAATGATAAACCTAAAAGAGAACAGAGAATTATAAGACGAAAATGGCGCATTCAAAAAAAGGAACAAAGACAAAAGAAAAAAAGGATCGAAGAAGGTGTACAATACATGAATATAAACAGCCCGGTTTCGTCACAAGATGAATCCGCTATTAACAGTCCTGAATCTGACAGGAACAGTACACAGAAGCAAAGGGGGCGTCAAAAGGTACGTAGAGATCGCACAAAGGCTTATATGACTATAACAAAGTTGAAACTGGAGTTAGAAAAATGTAAGAAAGACAAACATAGATTCAAGAAACGATGGCAAAGGTTAAGAAATCAGAATGAAGAATGTACGCATAGTAAGCAGCAAAACGGATCAGAGAAAAGTCGCCAACTACACAATGTCGTGCTGAAAGAAATTCGAGAAAAGTTTAAGCGCCAAACAAATGAAAAAGGAAAGCAGATATTAGCAAAACTTATACCCAAAGATATCTTGAAAAAGTATCGATTGACCAGGAAATTTATTCAAGAAACTGGAATAAGCCGTCAACGTTTGCAAACAATTAAACTCAAAAGTAAGGCCCTAGATAAATATGAAAAACAGGACGATCTGTTGTGTGGAATATAAACATGATAAGGAAAGTGTCGCAATTTCTGCGACAAGATATATGTAGTACAATGGCGCCAGGAAAGAAGGATGCAATAACAAAGAGAGGGATAAGAAAACAGAAGAGGTTTTTAAATGACTCACTCCTAAATTTGCACAAGAAGTTTCTCACAGCAAACCCGCATGAAAAGTTATCTTACTCGAGCTTTTGCAAATTCCGACCGTTTTGGATTGTGCAGAAACTTGTTTCAGAAAGGGATACCTGTTTGTGTAAATTGCACGAAAATATCAGATACAAAGTCGCGAAACTGCATCAGCTAAGGCTCATTGATACGAAGAATCCAGATGATTTGTGTGAAACCATGGTATGTGACATCAATAGAAAAACGTGTGCCTACGGAGAGTGTAAAAGATGTGACAATTCAAGTCTACCCCTGTGTACTTTAGAAAAGGATATTGATTTTGGCAAGCAAGTAAGAGTGTTCAAGTGGGTGAACAGAACAGAGGAGTATACGAAACATGACAAGACAATTAAGATCCAGAAAACAGTAAAAGAGGAAGAACAATTAACTGTTGAAACACTCATTAAAGAAACGAAAGAACTAATTCAAGGAAAATACATTAAACACATGTTCAACATCAAGCATCAGTTCAAAACATTAAAGACCCTGAAAGAGAATTTGAACGAAGAAGAGGCGGTCATCCATATAGACTTTTCTGAAAATTACGAGTGTAAGGCTTCCGAGGAGGTACAGGGAATGCATTTCGGTGGGTCCAGAAATCAGGCAAGCTTACACACGGTAGTTGTGTACGTGCAGGGAAAGGTTTTCTCGTACTGCAGTATATAAGATGACACTCATCACGGCCCTGCTGCTATATGGGCCCATCTCCGCCCAGTGTTAGACCATCTTCAAACGTTATCACCAAAGATAAGATCTCTCCATTTCATAAGTGATGGTCCAACTACACAGTATAGGTCAAAGGTCAACTTCTTCCTGTACAGCATGTACGTTCATGACGTGTACAACTTTGAACTTGCCAGTTGGAACATTTCACAGAAGCCGGGCATGGCAAAGGGGCGGCAGATGGTATAGGAGGCGTTGTTAAAAGAACTGCAGACAAATTGGTGGCCTCTGGAAAATACATAATTGATGCACAGTCTTTATATACACATCTTAAAGCAACGGAAACGATCATTCGTCTTTTCTTTGTAAGCGGAAATGATGTATATCTCATTCGGAAGGACATTCCACCAATGTTAAAACCCCTGAAGGGTACAATGAATCTGCATCAGCTTACAAGCAGCCTGCACTTACCAAAGACATTGCATGTCAAACTCCTCAGTTGTTTCTGCAAATGGCCATCCTTATGTAACTTCTATGTGCCTTTAACAAATCCGGCTGTTCATGTGTTTACAGAAACAAACAGCACAGTGAACGTATTTGACAGTGACATACATGTGCCGGACAGTGCAAACTTGTCGGAGAATCATGATACAACTGACTTGGACTTAACTGTCAAGGCCGTACAAGAACAACAGACAAATCCAGAAACTCACATACCATTTGGAAAAGTTGTCCCAGATGCCAGTGTCATTGGTCAGTGGTGTGCGGTCGTTTATGATGGCTTACCAGGAATTATCCAGGTAAATTGAAATCGAAAATTTAAAAAAAGTTGAATTAGTACTATAAATTCTTAAATCGTCGTACTGCATCTGTATACGTACACCTTTTTGACCGATTTATGTTTTTCTTTAATCTTGACTTCACACTGACATGTAATAAACATATAAACTCCCTTTTTTCCTTACAAGAAATGTAATTATGTAAAACTAAAAAAAATATACTATAAGAAACTTTCAAAATAAATGAATTTTTCTCAACAAAAATGTAATTAAATGATTAGAACATCTGAAATAATCATTACAGGATTTAGATGAAGATTCCGTTGAGGTTCAGTGTATGCACAATATAGGCAACAACAGATTCTTTTGGCCATTGGTGAAAGATATAATTTGGTACCAGTGGGACGCTGTCGTAACTCTCATACCCGAACCAAAACAGGTTACAAGCCGGCATGTCCAGATTGATCCAGATGTATGGAAAGAAATAAGTGACGCACTTTAATATTGAAGTATATTGAATGAACTGAACGTTACATAATTGAAAAAAACAACACTACAAGCTGATATCGGTCTTTTAGCTTTTATATCCAACATGTGATGTTATGGAAGACTTTAGAAAGACATTCTGACCGTTTATTCTGAATTGAGATATTCTTGTTACACAGTTAATTGCGTTGTTTGTTATGTTTTCTAAGCATTTTCTGTTTGCAGTTTGATTACAGTTTTATAAAATACATGATAAATGTTTAGACTGGATACTAATGTGTACAAGTTGATATAGCGCATAGATGTATGTAACATGCATTTAAAATGTATGGTCGTGTGCCACAGTGTATTCCAAATCAATTAAACTTAGCAGTGAATAATTTAGTATATACGTTCTGTAGGACCAATTGACGACATATAAATAGAGTACATTAACAATTGAATTAAATCAAAAGTCGGTCTAAGAATATGCGTTTGTATTCAATATCTATTTCATATGTTAGCATTTATACTGTAATACAGTTGACTTGATAATATGCTTTAAGCTCCTTATAATTCCAAAAAATAATTACTATCCTCCTATATTGTCAATATGAATGTCCGCTCCGTAACGGCATTGTCCATTTCCGTTACATATATGTCCTTACCATCACACTTTGTCTTTACCGTTTCAAATGCTAATTTGTTCTATTTTTGTAAAATCGTTAAGAATTTTAATTTAAATTAGGTTGGTATTTATACTTCTTTATATTAAAGTGTTTATAAATATGAAATCAATGTTATAAGCCGACTTTATAAAAGATAAAACTTAAACACAAAGTACAAAAAAATATTTATTTATTTTTTACATTACCGATTTGACAAAAAAGTATTAAAAACGTGAATAAAATAGCAAAGTTAACTATAAACTAAACTAAGAATTACTGTATTAGTATTTCTATAAAAGAAAAGAAGATTTGTTTTGAATTGTTATTATGTTTATTTCAAACAAACAAAGTGCGTTACGGTAAAGACAAAAAATATATGCACGTGAAAAGTGGTCACGTGATTTATATCATGAAGTAAAGAAGACAGCTCTGCAACACTTAAAATAAATATCCATACACATATATCAATAAAATCATGCAAAGGATAGTCAGATAAGTGAAACTTAAATTGGACTAGTTTAATTATGCCAATGTGTATAGTTGTCGTAGAATGACCCCAGGATGTAGTGCGAACCAGTCTCGCATGGTTCGAGGGAGGAAGCTGTTCTTGTACTGCTCGTAATTAGTGTTATTGGATGAAGGCAAAGTCGTGGGTTTTTTTGTGCGCCCAGTGGAAGGGATAACATACTCTGGGATGGTTACTAGAATATGTTGTTGTAGGCTTTATAAAAGGTTACAATACGTTTGTTTTTCTTCTTTCCTGTAATCGTGGTCACAGGGGCGTAGCTAGTTCAGCATTTGAACGTTGTTACAGCTGACGTCTCCGACTGACTGTACAACGTTCAGCGCAAGCGTACAGTAAAAATCGAGGATTATCGATAGGTCTTCATTTTGACGCGTCATTTATATTTCAATCTTATGTTATGTTAAAATAATGAACTATAATCACTCAAAAACAGATTTATTAAACATAATATGTGCAAAACGTTGTACGATATACAGTATAAATGTATTAAATTGACAGTTTTGTTTTCATATATTTACTTTTGTTATCAAATCTCATTGTGTCCGCCAGGTTCGCTGCGCTTCTGCCTATCGTCAGGTTGTGACGTAGCCGGTGTATGTATAGAATGATCAAATCTCGACATCAATATCACGTGACTAAACGGTGTTAATTGATTGTTATCTACCCGTGTAATTTGGCAACTCCCCAACAATTCATACCGCCCCGACTGCAAAACGCTCTCTGGGATATACGACTGCCGTAATAGTGTGCGTTACCCTTCGATTTTTGCATTAAGTTGTGCATGAAATAATATTGGCATTCATATCTCGACCAAATAAAAAAAAACTTACATTATCATCACAAATGGCATACATCTCATATGCTGCCAAAAAATCCACTGCACAGAAAAGTGGAGGTCATGTAGTACGTGTATCTTCTTAATCCGAGCCTTCACTGACTTAAAGATTTCTTTCTTCTTTTTTTTTTGTAGAGGGTACACAGCCAGATGAAATATCGAAATCGTAAAAGGGTGAGAGAAGACTCGGATTAGTATAATAAAGCATGAGTGCTCCCTTTAAAAAAATAAACACTGAGATGCCAAAATATTGTATTCATACACTCATTTCAATATAATCAACAACAACAAAAATATCATACTTTTAACATGACAATGCTTGAAACATGTAACAAACAGATCAACAATGTTTTATAAATAAAAAAATGGCACTTTAAACCCAAGACGTTGCTACTTAAATTGGAAATGTATTTATGTATGAAATTAGTAGATCTATAGATATAATAATGATATTATTATTAAAGGGACAAATGGCAAGCTTGCTGTCTGACACATTTTCTTACCCACATGTAAACAAATGAAAATGTGTGTATAATAATAAAGATCACATTTTATTATATATTTAGTTACACATGTATTGAGTCCCAATCACTGTTATGTTTTACTGCTGGTATTACAATGTGCATCATTAGATTAATTTAAACTTATTTATTTTACATAGATTGTAACGAAAGCTCTCTGAACTTATTATAATCACTCTAGATGTATTCCTGGGTAAAACCAGTATGAAGCAATGCTAATATCGGTAAGGTGTCTTGCTCAGGGACACAACACATACATGTATAGCCATGGTGAGGATCAAATTAACCCACAACTTTTCAATCATGGGTCCAATTAAAGCTCTACCACTTGACCACAGTGCTCCAAATTGACTAAGACATGATTGGAAAAAGAGTATAAAAGGAGACATTTTGGAAGTTTTGAAAAATCTGTCAGTGAATTAAGCTTCTAACCATAATTCACTGAATCTGTCAATTATCAGGAATTGTGATCATTTTGACATGTCCTAATTTTTTCAAAAGCCTTTTTTTTTATCATTGAATTGCAAATCTCTTAAAAAGATAATGAGTTAGAGATTATTGAAATCCATCAAGTGTTTTAAAAATTAAAGTGAGTTACAGTGAATTGTTCTTCATGAACTATTAAAATTCACAAATTATTCATGAACAACATGCAAAACAGCCACCTTCAAAATTGCTACAGTTGTTAAAACTCTTCAGGAACAGCTATGTTCATGAAAACAAAAGCTCACAAAAGTTTAGATTGATCCCACTTACCAAGGGTATTTAAAAAAGAGAGCTTAGTTGTTACTTTTCCACCGCCATTTACAAAAACTCACAAAAGGTTAGATTGATTAACCTACTGTATATTATCACACTTTAATTGCAATTTAAAAAGGGATGGTTGCTGTAGAAGCCACTGAGAATGCCAGTTATATTTTCAGTAGGGGCTGCACTAAATTCCTGCTGGGATCAGGTGGAATCCCACTGCGACAAACGTGAATTCTACCAAAAATCAATCTGGGGCAAACTGGTATGGTGTAGGATCGGGGTCAAAACTACTGATGTAGGTGCACCTGTAAAAAAGTGTAGGTGCACCTATAAAACGTGTAGGTGCACCTATATATTTTATGGGTGCACCTGTAAAAATGTAGGTGCACCCATAACATTGTAGGTGCACCCATACAATATATAGGTGCACCCACACTTTTTATAGGTGCACCTACACTTTTTATAGGTGCACCTACAATTTTACAGGTGCACCTACACTTTATTTTTGACCCCCCATAATTAGGCGTACGCACAAAAGTATCGGTGCACCTATACTTTTTCCATTTGAAATGACCAATCAGATCGCCGCTTACAAAATGGATATGATCATATTTTACTGCGGTATGTGTGGTGTCGCGTGAACATTCCACGTTATGTGAGAAAGGTAAATTATCTGCTTTCACTGTCGATGTATTATAATTGCAAATACTATTGGATGTGCAAGCCTAGAAATTGTTGATAAAATGTAAACATAAATATAAAAAAAAAAATGAATCAAACATAAACAGGGTATTATTTACCCATTGTTATGGTATATATAAGACAATGCGCGAACATGTAAAGGAGTGGGAAGAAATGAGATAACTCGACATCAAATAAATAAGAGAGAGAGAGAGAGAGAGAGAGAGGGTTTGAAATATAAAATAACGCGTGTGTGTGTGCGCGTGCGTATGTGTGACATTCTACGGTGTAATTTGTATATACATACTGTCCATTTGTATATATGCTGCGACACTAGAACACCACGCCATAGTATATGATAAACCACCCAGAGATATCTTCTGACACTGGTTATGTGTGCACTTTAAAACAAAATCACACAACATTATCACAATAAAAATTCCAACATCCAAAAGGTGTGTGCTAGAAGATAATCTCTTATTTTACATTTGAAATGCAACTAACTCTACACAACCTTCATCAACTTAGCGTAACAACCGTTTTCACTTGATTTATGACAGGTGTTGTAAAACATTTCCATCTTTCACACCATCGTTAGGATGATTCCGAGCTAGGCCCTTCCTCACCTCAAAGTTCCATTCCAGTTGTACACGAGGTATTGCACACATCTTGACACGAGATTTCATCATTTATGACAGGTGTTCTAAAAACATCCGCTTACACCTATGGGCATACGCCATCTCCAAAGGTGCTTCCTATTTGGACCCTCCCTCAAAACTACAATCCTATGAGTACCTTAACATTTGACACGAGATATATTGAGGTGATATATTGCACCCGTCTTGACACGATATTTCTGGATTTATGACAGGTGCAAACATACACTTTAATCACCGTCAAGGTGATGCCTATTTGGCCCTCGCATTTAAACACAATATCATAATGTATTTAAATGCTTGTACAAAAAGACCAACGTTTTTAAACATTGTTATTAATGTACACAGCCGGCATCTCAACCCGAGTCTAAAGAGCTAGTTTAAAAATGAAATGAAAGATTAAGAACAGTTGACGGTTGATTGTTGGTTGTCAGTTGAATAATGTTTTACGTCATTGGCAGCACATTTTAGAGTATATATGAGGGTCGATATTTTAGTTGTGGATGCAGACCCATCCACTTTATCCTGGGCAAAACCAGTACTCTTTACTTCCCGAATCCGTAAGAATCAATAGTTGAGAAGCTCTGTGACGAAGCTTACTTAAAGGGAATGTAGCGACACAGCCGAACCATCTTTATTATTGAGAGTTCTGAAAAACTTGAATAAGGGTGAAAGAATTAACAAAATCGGATAATAAACAAAGAAGATATGAGCATTTGAAGTTTCAGTTGAAACGGATATGGAAGCGGCCATTTTTAGAGGTATGACATCACGGTTCTAAATGACCATATATGGAATATTTATAAATATGAACATTTACTGATTTATAGGGGGAAAATGACAGCAAATGTATGAAAAATATGTAATACTTAATGGAAATAATGCTTTATATGACCAGTAAAAAAATGCATTCATTTGCAGTGATTTTCTTCGTTTTAAATGATATTTATCAATATTCCATATATGGTAAATAGAACTATGACGTCATAGTTCTAAAAATGGTGGCTCCCATATTCGTTTTAGAACAATCTTTAAATGGTCATATCTTTTTTATTTATCATCCGATTTTGATCATTCTTTCACCTTTTTCCATTTCTTTCAGAGCTCGTTTGGCGGTGTCGCTACATCCCCTTTAATACTTCATTACAATATCACACTTAATTCATAATGAATATATCGGGTGCCCTATACCACCCGCGCCCTCACTCACATAGAAATGCCTAATTTACTCATGGACTATACACACAAGAGAGACGCACGCACTCATCCTTTGCTTACTTACGTTTACATTTAATAAATGGATACAATGACCATATCAGTGTATATCATGTATATAGGATGATGAATAGTTTGTACAAAACCAGTAGTTTCTTCTCATCGATTACAAAAAAAGAAACTGGTAGATGGGTGAAACCGATGCGAATGCCAATTTATGAAATTAAATGTGATTGTTATAAGATGAACCTTAGGTTGTTTTATAATGACAACAATATACTGACTTTATATTCACTTTTGGAGACGACTTATTTTTATTCTTTTTCGTATTCTTATTCTATTTTTATTCTTATTCTTATTCTTATTCGTATTCATATTCTTATTCGTATTCTTATTCTTATTCTTATTCTTATTCTTATTCGTATTCATATTTTTATTCTTATTCTTATTCTTATTCGTATTCGTATTCGTATTCGTATTCTTATTCATTTTTGTATTCTTATTCGTACTCGTATTCGTATTCTTATTCGTATTCGTATTCGTATTCGTATTCTTATTCGTATTCGTATTCGTATTCGTATTCTTATTCTTATTCTTATTCGTATTCGTATTCGTATTCTTATTCGTATTCGTATTCGTATTCGTATCGTATTTGTATTTGTATTTGTATTCTTATTCTTATTCGTATTCGTATTCGTATTTTTATTCTTATTCGTATTCTTATTCTTATTCTCATTCTCATTCTCATTCGTATTCGTATTCGTATTCTTATTCGTATTCGTATTCTCATTCGTATTCGTATTCGTATTTTTATTCGTATTCTTATTCTTATTCTCATTCGTATTCGTATTCGTATTCTTATTCTTATTCGTATTCGTATTCTCATTCGTATTCGTATTTTTATTCTTATTCTTATTCTCATTCTCATTCTCATTCTCATTCATATTCGTATTCGTATTCGTATTCGTATTCTCATTCTCATTCTCATTCGTATTCTTATTCTTATTTGTATTCGTATTCGTATTCTTATTCGTATTCTTATTCTTATTCTTATTCGTATTCGTATTTTTATTCTTATTCGTATTCTCATTCTCATTCTCATTCGTATTCATATTCTTATTCTTAATCGTATTCGTATTCTTATTCTTATTCTCATTCGTATTCGTATTCGTATTCGTATTCGTATTCGTATTCTTATTCGTATTCTCATTCGTATTCGTATTTTTATTCTTATTCTTATTCGTATTCTTATTCGTATTCTTATTCGTATTCGTATTCTTATTCTTATTCTTATTCGTATTCGTATTCTTATTCTTATTCGTATTCTTATTCTTATTCTTATTCTCATTCTCATTCTCATTCGTATTCTCATTCTCATTCTCATTCGTATTCGTATTCGTATTCTTATTCGTATTCGTATTCTTATTCTTATTCTTATTCGTATTCGTATTCTTATTCGTATTCTTATTCGTATTCGTATTCTTATTCTTATTCTTATTCGTATTCGTATTCTTATTCTTATTCTTATTCGTATTCTTATTCTTATTCTCATTCTCATTCTCATTCGTATTCGTATTCGTATTCTTATTCGTATTCGTATTCTCATTCGTATTCGTATTCGTATTTTTATTCGTATTCTTATTCTTATTCTCATTCGTATTCGTATTCGTATTCGTATTCTTATTCTTATTCGTATTCGTATTCGTATTCTTATTCGTATTCGTATTTTTATTCTTATTCTTATTCTCATTCTCATTCTCATTCTCATTCATATTCGTATTCGTATTCGTATTCGTATTCGTATTCTCATTCTCATTCTCATTCGTATTCTTATTCTTATTTGTATTCGTATTCGTATTCTTATTCGTATTCTTATTCTTATTCTTATTCGTATTCGTATTTTTATTCTTATTCGTATTCTCATTCTCATTCTCATTCGTATTCGTATTCTTATTCTTAATCGTATTCGTATTCTTATTCTTATTCTCATTCGTATTCTTATTCGTATTCGTATTCGTATTCGTATTCTTATTCGTATTCTCATTCGTATTCGTATTTTTATTCTTATTCTTATTCGTATTCTTATTCGTATTCTTATTCGTATTCGTATTCTTATTCTTATTCTTATTCGTATTCGTATTCTTATTCTTATTCGTATTCTTATTCTTATTCGTATTCTCATTCTCATTCTCATTCTCATTCGTATTCGTATTCTTATTCTTAATCGTATTCGTATTCTTATTCTTATTCTCATTTGTATTCTTATTCGTATTCGTATTCGTATTCGTATTCGTATTCTCATTCGTATTCGTATTTTTATTCTTATTCTTATTCGTATTCTTATTCGTATTCTTATTCGTATTCGTATTCTTATTCTTATTCTTATTCGTATTCGTATTCTTATTCTTATTCGTATTCTTATTCTTATTCTTATTCGTATTCTTATTCTTATTATTATTCGTATTCGTATTCTTATTCGTATTCATATTCTTATTCTTATTCGTATACGTATTTTTATTCGTATTCGTATTCGTATTCGTATTCGTATTCGTATTCGTATTTTTATTCTTATTCTCATTCGTATTCGTATTCGTATTCGTATTCTCATTCGTATTCGTATTCATATTCCTATTCGTATTCGTATTCGTATTCTTATTCGTATTCTCATTCGTATTCTCATTCTCATTCTCATTTATATTCGTATTCGTATTCTTATTCGTATTCGTATTCGTATTCGTATTCGTATTCTTATTCTTATTATTATTCTCATTCTCATTCTCATTCTCATTCTTATTCGTATTCGTATTCTTATTCTTATTCGTATTCGTGTTCGTGTTCTTGTTCTTGTTCTTGTTCTTGTTCTTGTTCGTATTCGTATTTTTATTCGTATTCTCATTCTCATTCGTATTCGTATTCGTATTCGTATTCGTATTCGTATTCGTATTCTTATTCGTATTCTTATTCGTATTCTCATTCTCATTCTCATTCGTATTCGTATTCGTATTCTTATTCGTATTCGTATTCTTATTCTTATTCTCATTCTCATTCTCATTCGTATTCTTATTCGTATTCTTATTCTTATTCGTATTCGTATTCGTGTTCGTGTTCGTGTTCGTGTTCTTGTTCTTGTTCTTGTTCTTGTTCGTGTTCGTATTTTTATTCTTATTCGTATTCTCATTCTCATTCGTATTCGTATTCTTATTCTTAATCGTATTCATATTCTTATTCTTATTCTTAATCTTATTCGTATTCGTATTCGTATTCTCATTCGTATTCGTATTCTTATTCTTATTCTTATTCGTATTCGTATTCGTATTCTTATTCTTATTCTTATTCTTATTCTTGTTCTTGTTCTTATTCGTATTCGTATTCGTATTTTTATTCTTATTCGTATTCTCATTCTCATTCTCATTCTCATTCTTATTCTTATTCGTATTCGTATTCGTATTCTTATTCGTATTCTCATTCTCATTCTCATTCTCATTCTCATTCGTATTCGTATTCGTATTCTTATTCATATTCTTATTCTTATTCGTATTCGTATTCGTATTCGTATTCGTATTCGTATTCTTATTCTTATTCTTATTCGTATTCTTATTCGTATTCGTATTTTTATTCTTATTCGTATTCTTATTCTTATTCTCATTCTCATTCTCATTCTCATTCGTATTCGTATTCGTATTCGTATTCGTATTCTTAATCGTATTCTTAATCGTATTCGTATTCTTATTCTTATTCTTATTCTCATTCGTATTCGTATTCTTATTCTTATTCTTATTCTTATTCTTATTCGTATTCTTATTCGTATTCTCATTCTTATTCTCATTCGTATTCGTATTCTTATTCGTATTCGTATTCGTATTCTTATTCTTATTCGTATTCGTATTCGTATTCTTATTCTTATTCTTATTCGTATTCGTATTCGTATTCTTATTCTTATTCTTATTCTTATTATAACTGATATTATAATTGGCAACGCATCTGTCTATTATCATGTTCATTTGTTCAATACTTTATTTACTTCACTATTTTCAACATCAACATATTTATGCATGATATTAATTAATATAAATTACAGCACAAATGAATCGATAGCATCTTTCAAATGTGTATACATTACTTATACATTTTGACCCATAGGGTAGGTAACGTTTTTGTTTTTGCTCGCCCTATGGCACTAGGCCTTTTGGCGAACTTTTTGACTCATAGCATGTGCGTTAACGTTTTATTGCTGAATAAAGATATTTGTATTTACAACATACTTTCTCTCATTGCATTTAATTGTATCCGCCTATATTGTATTGGCAAAAAACATTGTAATATTTGTTGTAAAAAAAAATTGATTTGAATTGAATTAAGTCTGAATTAATTATCATGACTGTAATTGGTTTCATTCACTACACTGTTATCATTGTTTGTATATAATAAAGTATTATCCTATATATTTAGGCCGAATAAAGACATCTATTATTTCTTACACGCTTTTGAAATACTTTTCTCACAATTTGTCAAACAGGTAGTCAGTTCATTCGCCGATTACCTTGATTAAAACGAAGAATGAATCATTTGTTTACGGTGTCTTTGTGTTGCCATATTAGTTTGGCGTAAACAATTAGCACCATCATGATTAAGTAATACCTCTGTCATGTTTGTAATTGGCCAAAGTAAGTATACCCATTTAAAACTGTCGTGTTTTTTTTATATTTGAAAGATCGCGAACAGTTTTATTCTTCATGTGAATGTTATTCGTTTTAAAAAGTTTCAGTTTAATTTTTTATTCATGCTTAAACATACATGTTCATCACCAATACATTTAGCGGCAACAGTTACACACTTATACTATGAGAAGTGTATGATACAACATAAACACGATATGAAATAATCTTCACCATAAATGCAAAATACACACAGCTATAATTAATAACATATTTTATTACTTTTTATGGGAAGGCCCTGCAAAAAAATCCGTAATAGTTAAGCAACATTTTGAAGGTTGTCTCAAAATGATTAATCTTAAAGCATTTATATTCAGCCTTAAAACTACCTGGATAAGACGGCTCATAACTTATGAGGGCACTTGGAAGCAACTGGTTGAACAAATAATAGATATTAAAAAATTAACATCTTTTGGCAAAAATTATTGTGAAACATTAATAAAAAATAAATTAAAAAACATTCTGGAAAGATGTGCTAATTTCATATGTTAAACTTATTGATTTTAGTTTGCCTAACTCACCTGAGGGCTTTTTGTCAAACCCACTACACTATAATAATAATATTTTGATTGGCGGTAAGCCGTTCTTTAACGAAGTATGGTATAGGAAAGGCATCGTTTTTATAAATGACTTAATCAATGAAAATGGTGGATTTTATTCTTTTACTGAGTTCGAAGAAAAAAATGGCATTAAATCAAATTTTCTAATCTACGAAGGAGCAGTAGCTGCCATTAAAACCTTTAAAAAACAATTGCAAAACAAAATAACAATGAACAAATTAGAACACCCAATTTTACCTGCGAATATTAAAGCAATCATCAAAAACAAGAAAGGTTGCATTGATATGTATTCCATTTTTAATAGAAATAATGAAAGTCCAACATCAAAAATCAAATGGGAACATATTTATGATATTGAAGCCGAAACATGGAAAGACATATATTCATCCCCTTTCAAAATTACCTCTAGCACAATACTACAATGGTTTTAAATTAACCATCGGCTTCTTTCAACACAGTATTATCTACATGAAATAAAAAAAACTGAAAACCCTTTCTGCCACTTCTGCCACCAAGACGAGACTATAGTTCATATGTTTTGGACCTGTCCTTCATCTCAGAATTTATTAACACATATAAACTCTTTCTTTTTAACAAAAAACATAAATCTGAATCTGTCAGAACATGCATTTATTTTTAACACAGATGAAGAACAATCGACTGTAGAGTTACAAATTATTTTAGAAATGAAATACTATATATCTACCTCAAAACGACTAAAAACACCGCTCTCCCTTACCCCAATGATATACAGACTAAGGTATCGGTATGAAACACATAGACAAATCGCAATTAGAAGTAATCAACTAGAAAGATTTGAACTTTATAAACAATGTAACTCAATATGTGTTTGTATAAGTTGCAAAATAACATATTAGCAGACAAAAATGCCATATTGGCAATTCTTAGAGTAAGTCAATTGCGTATTACATTAGTCTACTCACGGACCAGGATACTGTAGTTAAATATATATGATTACATTCCCCTCCAGAACCTTGGTCTACTTTCGTTTCGTTCTATATTTCGTTTCGTGAATAAAGGTGCTAACAAGAGAGGAATATTTATTAGACATGTTTTGGATATCCACAAGTGCGCAAATGTGCACTGTGCACTAACAACGCTAAAACGCGCAACGTCAAATGTGCGCTTTTCCTGTGCGCTAAACGCACATACAAATAAGTGCGGTTTGATACTCGCCTATTTCAAACATGAATTAAAACACTTTTTGAATTAAAGTAGCGTAAGTAAAGTTTCATACACATAGAATAATGATTAAATAACCTGACTCTTACATTTAAAACAAATATTCTCCTTGGAATAAGATAGTTTCTTGAATCAAAAGATCGAATTGACAGATTTGAATTCGCCGCACAAATAGTTGCTATGGTAAACAATCCCATCATGCAACGTAATTCCGGATGCAATATGGTTGCCGGAAGGATTCATATGTAAATGTAAACAACACGCGATAAGAATAAACAGCTAGAATTTGGCTGAATACACTCGTTACAAAAAGGTAACTTTATAGATTCTAGTCTAGATGATAAATTAGACTGAAAGCGTAATCATTATGTTAATAAATTACAAATATCAATCCAAAAGATCGATCTAACCTCAAATCGTGAAAACGAAAGTAGAATGCAAAATAGCGAGGCACTACAATACCATGTCTAATACAGGTAAAATGTACTTTATTAAAACAAATTTAATCAACTTAAATGAATTATAGAGTATTTTACTGGAAATATTATTGTATGCACCAATAAAACACTTTCCTGTGGAAAACCAATCTTCCGGTGTTGCAGTCATTTTCGCCATGTGTAATAGTTCTGTGTACTGTTGTTTGTTAACTTTGGCTATTTAAATTAGCTTGTAAATGGATGTTTACAGATTAATAAACAGATGAACATCCACTGGTCTCAAACATATTTTCTGAGACCCGGTATAGGAACGAAACTTCCTATACCACCACACTCTTCCCAGTTTTATTGGAAATGAATATACTGCATGGCTCTTGTAATTGTTGTAACAAATTAATGTAACACATGTTAGCAAAATACAGATGATATTGAATCTTAAAGGTTTACTTTGCATTTCAGGGAGGGTTTGTCAGTAGAATGGCAGAATGGCAGAAATAAGTTTAAATCCTAAAAAAAGAAGATTTAGTCTCAATGAAAACACGTGTTGCTTTTGCTTTAAAACATTTAGTGATGATAAGCCAACATCATTACTCGCAGAAAACTTTGAAACTTTGTTAACTTTTTGCAAAGAAAAATATGATGAGTCTAGCAGATTAATCTTGGAAAATGAAGAAGCCATTCGTCAAGGAAGTTATAATATAAAATATCATAAACAGTGTCGCTCAGCATTTGTTCACCCATATTATTTGAATAAAAATGATTCAAACCCATCTGAAAGCTGTACTGCCAATGCATGCTTATCTGAAAAGGAAACATTTACAAGGTCTAAAGACCAAAGCAACACGTTTGATTGGAAACAATGTTGCTTTATATGTGGTCAGAAATGTTTCCCGAATAAGCGAAACACGTGGTCAATTGTCGAATCATCTACCAATTCAACATCGTCTATGTACAAGTAATTGCTCGAAGCAGCCAAGGAAAAAGATGACAAGATTTTGCTCAAACGTCTTTTGAGTGTCAACGGTGATTTAGTCGCCGCAGAGGCAAGGTATCACAGACAGAAAAAAACATGTCTAGCGTCATATATAAAACAAAAACAGATCAAGAAAGAAAGTTCATTCAGTGAAAACATAAATTTGGAATATATAGCAGTTCTTTTAAAACGCGAAATTGAGGAAGACATTGAAAACAGATTAAAAGTATTTGAGTTAGCATCATTAAGAGACACGTTCATTAAGTTAGCCAATGAAAACGGTATGTTGATCGAAAACATAAGAAACAGAAAAATAAAAAAGGTACTACAAAAGGTTTGGCCTGAACTACGAATAATTCCACGACAAGGACTAAGCAGCTTAGTGTGTTCCTCTAATATAAGCGTGGAGCTAGCTCTGAAAGCGGCATGCACGTTTGGTAATGTTTTGACAACCTTAACAGAAGAAAACGAAATCTTAGCTGACATTAATGTTTCCCATGACAAGCATACAGATGAGCAGATTTTGCATAAAGCAGCTGGCATTATAAGAAATAGGTTCCAAACTGTAAATAAATTAGATAAGGAGTACTTTTCCTCCGATGAAATAACTCTAGATGGCCAAAAGAAGTTTGTTGATCAATTGTTGTACAAGTTTTTGGGTTGGATCACAAGCAAGGAGCACTATGAAAATGTTACGAGTGATTATGATGAATCAGTTCAAAATACAAAGTTATTGGCATTGTGTTGTGATTTGATGTTTGCTGCTACCTCCGTTGTCACCCCGAAGCATCTTGGACTATCCGTTCATCTCCATCATTTGTATGGCAGTAGGAAGCTCATTGATGACCTGTACGGCCTTGGTTACACAGTCTCATATACAGAGTTGCGACATTTCCTGACGTCTGCTGCCGTACACATGACAAATACACAGGAGATGACACAATCTGGTATGTGTATAATTAGCAAGTAGGAAATTCATGTAATATAATTCTAAATACAGTAAAAATAATATAATTTAATAAATATAACTACAGGGCAGTACAGAACAACTACAGTATTGTATGATATGTCGCGATTAGATCCATTCCATGCCAATCCATTTCATACAATAATATACAGTTAATATAATACCGGGTACTAGGTATTGTGCAATACAATACAATACAGTGAAATATAATACAATGCAACATAATACAAAACAATAACTTTTGTATCATAAAAATATATATTTAAAAAGTGTAATGTTTATACATCTAATGAATAACATGTATTTGTGTATATGTATCTACAGGGGCACTGGTCCCAGCTAACATCAAGCGCTATGCGGAGGTTGATCAGCTCATTGTTGCTGCCGGTGACAATTGGGATCATAATGAATACACACATGATGGCAAAAATACGACACATGCGATGACAACTATCCTTGTGTACCCGAAATCAAAAAAGACAGAGAGGTCGCAGAGGATTACCAAACTTTCAGACAGAACAGTCGATGTTGCCTCTTTGCCTGGTATATGAATTAATTGACGTTATTCAACAACGACTCTTAGCATTTTCTTTCTATAACATTTTACATATTACACGTATGCTTTAAAAGATAACAGATTGAATATCATAAAATAAAATATCATATGTTAACTGACTATTATTGTATGTCCATATAAACTGGAATTGCATAAATAAACATTCTCAATAAAATATTGCCAATTTCAAAATTGACAGAAAATTATCAGCATGCTGAAATATCCATTATTTAATTATGAGTAATTTGTTTTCAGGGGGAAATCTGTCTTCAGTTTTGACGTATGAAAAGCCAAGCACGCGACCTCCTCCCGTTTTATCCCAAGCACCATCAAACAAGGAGGAAGTAAGGGTTCAAGAACCAGAAACCGCCAATATCATGAAACTTAAGGAACTCATGTACAATTGTTGTCGTATGGGGATGTTTTGCGATGACAGGTCCGAGCCTGTACCGCCTTGGACAATATTTCAGTCACAGGTTACTTCTGATAAGTTGATAGAACCATGTGAAGTTGCATTTAACCCAATACTTATGTCAACACCTACACATTACAACACCATTTATACTACCATCAAGCGTGTTAAAGAGCAAATGAATGCTCTAGATCAAAACGTGTGTCCTGTCTTCTTTGATATGGGTTTATTAACAAAGGCATTAGAAGTAGTTTGGGCAAAAAAGTCTAAGCTTGACGGAGTCATACCTGTTGAAGGAGGTATGCATTTTCTCATGTGTGTATTTGCAGAAATTGGCTTCCTTTACGGCGATGCAGGTCTGAAACAGTTGCTTTCAGATTCTGATGTATTTGCACCCAATACTGCACAGCATATTCTAGGTGGAAAGGATTTTGATAGAGGCTTGAAAGCTTTCTTGATGCTAGATGAGGTTCTGACATCTCGATTTCTGTTAAATTTTAAGCTGTGGTGCATTTCGAGGAACGTTCTCTTTGACCAAAATGGTTGTCTGGAACATGAGGGCAATCATCATGGTGAAAAATTGAGATTTCTGGAAACGGTAGTTGTTCCATTGATTGATGAGTTCAAATTGAAGGGACGAAAACTGTCTCCAACATTCAAGTTTTGGGATAATTACCTTACAAACGTGTCAACGCCATTCAAACTCTTTTTGTCTGCGTCAAGACATGGTCTCTGGGAGGTATATGAGTACTCCAAATCCCAATTTCTTCCATTTTTCTTTGCATCCAATCGCACCATTTATGCCAAGTACATGCCGTATATGGTACTCAGTATGCAGAGAGTTCCTGATGAAGTCAAAAGAAGTTTTTCACATGGAAACTTTGTTGCCAAGTTGACAGATGGAATATTCAATTCTGTGTGGATAGATTACTGTCTAGAGGTTACGGAGAATAAGGCTTTAAAATCTAGTGGTGGGATAGTAGGTCTAACTCATAGAGATAATGCACTTAGTAGGTGGTTTCTTTCGCGGCCTCTTACTGCCAAATATTCCCATGTTTATTCCAATCAAGGTCTTGGTAGAGGTGAAAAATCAAATCACAGGCATCACACAGACAATGAACCTTACAAGAAGGCTTACAATGACCATATCAGGAAAATGCAAGCAATGTTTGATGAAACATTCCTTGATCCTTTCAGTATTGTAGATCCTCCATCAAGATTATTAAATTTTGCTACTGGAGTGTCTGTGTCCCCTGAAGTTGAAATCAGCCTTTTAAATTGCTTTGACAAGGGTTCTGATTGCCTTGACAGGTTTGCGGAAGAGAGACTTGTAGTCAAAGAGGGACATGAATCACCAAGTGTCAGTTTCTATGATCCGATCCCCAGAGTTAGTGCGAAAACCATGGGTGGTAAATGTCGAGTCATCCAGTCTAAATCAAAAGATGTACCGATTAATGCAGAGGAAATGTACATTCGTCTACTGGCAATGAATTCGTTCAAAAAGGTTCCCCTACGGCGTGTCATGGGATTTGAGAATGCCCCTGTCTCTCTCAGCTTATTTACAGATGAAGGGGAGATGATGTCCACCAAAAAGGCTGATTTCATGCTCAAGTTAGAAGAGTTGGTCATTGATTCTGTTTCCCCCTCTGAAAATGCTGACTGTATCATTTTCGATGGAATGGCTGTTGTGCAGATGCTTCAACCATTAATCCAGCAAAGGTCAGTCTACAAAGAAATGGCAAAATCATTTTGGCATTTCATTTTGTCACGCAGCAAAAGTTCCCTCAAAATCCATGTTGTTTTTGACAGGTACTTGCCACATAGTGCCAAAAGTCAAACACGCATGAAACGTGGAGAAGATCAGTCCCAGTCCAGAGCATTTGCAATTCAACCTGACATGACCATCGCTGATTGGAAGATTGCACTTTGCAACACAAATTTTAAGAAGGAGCTCACCAAGTTTTACACTATCTACCTTGCACAAAACTCTGTTGAACTTCTTTCTGGTGACAAGTCCATTGTTGTAAGTGGTGGTCTTGAAAAAAAAGGTTCTCTGTATCACTTCCAAAGTCATTTCATATGTTCCAGAACTATCCACGTCACAAGAAGAGGCTGATACTGTGATGATGCTACACGCAAAGTATGTAGCAAATGAAGGCCTCACAACGCTCATGCTGTTTAGTCCAGACACAGATGTGTTAGTACTTCTCATACACCATTTCAGAACAATTGGAATAGCAACAATTTATTTTCAGACAGGAAGAAAGTCTCTCCATACTGACATGACAAGATGCATTCCTGTACATAAAATTGTGCATGCGATGTCACCAGAACAGTTGCATATTCTGCTGGTGGTGTACTGTTTAACTGGATGCGATACGTGCAGTTCATTCTTTGGCGTTGGCAAGAAGTCAGCCTTCAAACTCCTAATGAATAAGGCCCCTTCCTTTGAGGGATTAGGCTGTTTAGGAGAAGTTCTTGAACTGACAAATGGTCAGATTTGTTCCTGTACTCAATTTGTTGGTGAACTATATGGCCATCTAAATTGTACCTCACTCAATGCATTGCGAACAGAAATGGTTGTCAGAAACAAACATGTCAAACCCAGGCGACTGCCTCCGACAGACGACAGTTTCATGTTGCATCTACAGCGATGTCTCTATCAGTTGCTGGTCTGGAAAGGGGCTTTGGTGGCGGAAGCCGATACTCCAAACTTGACTGACTATGGTTACTCAATTGATTCTCAGTCAGGGTTAGCTGTACCACAGATAATGTCACAGCCTGCAGCGCCTCCAGAGTTGCTCAGTGATCTTGTATGTAGCTGTGATGATGTCTGTGAGATTTACTGTGTTTGTTCGTCACTTGAACAACCTTGTACAGTGGCATGCGAGTGCAAAGCTTGCACCGAGTCAGAAGCTTGTTGTAGAAACATATTAACAGTCCTTTCAACTGTCATGTAAATGACACTGAAATATATTTTTGAACATGGCGATACCTGTTAAGTAATCAATAGTGTTTGAAAGATTATTACCTAGTGTGCTCCAATGACATGACATCGTTGATTTTTCAATGTGAGTTGATGTTAGTTACTTAATGTTTCTCTAAGTTACTTAATGTGTCTCTATTGGAATAGTGCATACATGTATACACACATACATCAGTATGTTGATGTTTGTGGGTTGAACAATTTGCTGTAATGTTGTTCGTAATGTGTACCTGGTGCAAGCCAATTTCTAAATAATTTGTGGAAAGTAAATAGTTAAGTCATTAATGTATTCATGTTTCATTTTGAATTGTTGTTGCTTTGTCATTGACCTTGAACACATGCATTTATATAGTTTTTTCGTACACGGAAAACATGTAATGTCCTATACACTCGCCAGATAATAGTAAACTAGTGTACAAGTGCCTTTGATACCAAATGGTATCCAATACAAACTTAGCATTTCAAAATTATTTGGTGATGGTTATTTGAACTGCAATAAATGAATTTATTTCTAAAATCTATGTCAGGAAATATAACAGCCAATATAAAGGAATAATGAGCTATTGTTCTGTATTTTGTCATAATGACCTTGAACAATAGCATGACATGCGTGTTAAAACCACATTTGTATTTAATAAAAAAGTTAATATTAATTAATAAAGTCTTTTCTTTTATATAGTTTACTTGCTGTTCAAAGCAAATAATAATAAAACTGCACTAGCATCAGGAAACTCCATATTAATATTAATTTACATATGACCTAAATGTAAAATGCGTCTCTGCTGTCTTCTTGGGAATGACATTTTATTTCTATGGTTTTCAAATGGAGGACGCTAAAAAGCACACCGTTGCAAAAAATACATTCCTGATTATATTGAAATGCAATGAAATTTGTTTATGACAAAATTATCAGGGACAGTTTACGGTGAAATTTTATTTTTTCTTCAGTTAACTTTTAACATTTGACCTTGAATATGACCTTGACCTTCATCTTCTTTTGGTCTGTAAACTATGATGTTTGTTAGTATACATAACCAGTTTATGTCAAGCTAATAAAAAGATACAGAAATCTTATAAGTCTAATAATAAAAGGCTGATAGCATTGTTTTCCTACTTTTCACTCAAACTGCGAAAGACGACGACCATCTTGGACGCCATATTGAATTTTTCCATGATTACCAAATGTTGGATAATTACAATGCACCCCGTTGGAAAGAGTTTACACTACAGATTATATTGACATGCAATATAAGTTGTTTTCATGTACATTGACAACATTATCAGGGAAAGTTTATGGTGAAATATCATTTTTTTCATGTTTTTGACCTTTTGACCTTGAATATGACCTTGACCTTGAACATTTTAAACATGTAAACTATTGATTTGTGTAGTTTTTTTCAGTATAAATAGTTTCCAGTTGATTGTAAGCTTATAAGTCAAACAGTAAACAAATGACAGCCTTTTTTCAGTAAAGCCATTTATTATGAATTTACAGATTTTCTCATGTCAAAATACCCCACCCACTTTTTCTTCGATTTTGAGAGTTCGGCGTCTAGTAAATCGTAATAGTATACATTTTTGTGCAGGACATACGCCACTGTCTATTTAAATGAACAAAAATATGCAAAAAATAACGAAATAAGATATTAAACAATTTAAAATGTTTGGTAGTACCCCAAATTTTGTCAGTTTTTAGCCATTTTTCGGCCGTTTTTTAGCCAAAAAAGTTATTTCTGCAATATTTTCAGCTGTATCTTATCTTTATAACTGAACTGCATACATAGTTCATTTACTGTCAACCCTTTTTGTGTTTGTGACGTCATATGCCTTTATTATTACTACTGCCATTCTTATTTGTCTTTTTGCGTGTTTAGGGGTGTACTGTGTTCTGTGAAAGCTGCATTTCCTGTTCGATTTTTATACTTACTTTTACCAGTAATGGAAAATCGTCACCGATACCTCCTCCATATTTAATTTTGAAAATTATTCTTAGGTAAAGCATCAAATAAAAAAATTAACAGATGCACGTGATGCACAGGCATATGTCGTGGCACATGTACTCAGGAACACACATGATGCACGGGCATATGTCGTAGCATATGTACTCGGGAACACACATCATTTTCGTTCTTAATTTTGTCGTTGATATAATTTATCTAGAATCCAACGTTTTTGTCAAATTTAGTAAAAGTAGATATAAAAATCGAACAGGAAAAGTAGCATTCAAGACGACAGTCAACAACAAACACACAAACAAAAAAGAACAACTCTATATATAAAGATGAATAAAATGCAAGATAGGTTTTCTTTTTGCCACGTTTATGTAAAGTGGAGCGTGAAGACGGCGTCAGAGAGCTGTTGAAATCAAATTCGCATATGGTGTCTGTCCATCTTGGCGTGCAAAAATGTACTATAACAGACCAGTTCAACGTCTGAGAGAGACTGTATTGAACAACAACCGACCTAAACAAGGACGTCCAGGCGTAACACTATGTCAAGATGACGTGTATTTTCGTCTCAAACGCCTACGTCAGAGCTTCCGCACCCCAGCAAACAAGGACGTCCAGGCGTAACACCATGTCAAGATGACATGTATTTTCGTCTCAAACGCCTACGTCAGCGCTTCCGCACCCCAGCTTACAAAACATCTTCGTGTATTGGATCGCATGTTCATGCATCATGTAATGCCGCCAAGCAGTCGTTGCATGTGTAACAGTAAAAATAATGCAAAGCAACTTTTATTTAGTTTATAAAACTGATATTCTAAAATTGTGTATGAATGTATCAACACGTATATTAATTCTATGTCTGTAATGTTGAAGTTGAATATTGGTGTACTTAATATGTATACTTAAAGAAAAGAAGAAAAGCTACCTTTTTAGGGTCAGTCAATAGGATGTTTTATTTGTTCAAATACTCTTTTATTAAGTATTGTTGCTCTGGCTTCTGCCAAGTCATCGAGTACCTTCTTTGTGACTTTCTAGGCTATTGTTTTTGTTTGTATTTATATATACACGAGCATCTTTGTGTTTTACTTATATTGCCTATTAATGCTGACTTGTTGGTTAGAGAATAGTTCATGGCGGGGTTTTCTTTATTTACACTGTCCCGTTTAATTGGGATGACAGTAGGGTAAGTGTGAGGTTTGGTGCACCCTAGAACCTGGTTTAAGCTCCCAACGGCCTTTTTGCCACTGACCGTTCCAAGGCGGTAGCCCTACTGTCAATCCGTTTTGTGTTTGTGACGTCATATGCCTTTATTATTACTATTGCCATTCTTGTTTGTCTTTTTGCGTGTTTTGGGGTGTACTGTGTTCTGTGAATGCTGCATTTCCTGTTCGATTTGTATACTTACTTTTACCAGTAATCAAAAATCGTCACCGATACCTCCACCATATTTAATTTTGAAAATTATTCTTAGGTAGAGCATCAAATAAAAATTTTAACAGATGCACGTGATGCACGGGCATATGTCGTGGCACATGTACTCAGGAACACACGTGATGCACGGGCATATGTCGTGGCATATGTACTCGGGAACACACATCATTTTCATTCTTAATTTTGTCGTTGATATAATTTATCAAGAATCTAACGTTTTTGTCAAATTTAGTAAAAGTAGATATACAAATCGAACAGGAAACGTAGCATTCAAGACGACAGTCAACCACAAACACACAAAGAAACAAAGAACAACTATATAAATATAAAGATGAATAAAATGCAAGATATGCTTCTTTTTGCCATGTTTATGTAAAGTGGAGCGTGAAGACGGCGTCAGAGAGCTGTTGAAATGAAATTCGCAGCATATGGTGTCTTCCATCTTGGCGTGCAAAAATGTACTATAACAGACAAGTTCAACGTCTGAGAGAGACTGTATTGACCAATAACCGTCCTAAACAAGGACGTCCAGGCGTAACACCATGTCAAGATGACGTGTATTTTCGTCTCAAACGCCTACGTCAGCACTTCCGCACCCCAGCATATACCGCCGTAAAAGCGTCGTGAAACTATCGTGAAGAAAAGGGGACATCCTAAACAACCGAATACGTGCCAGAACCATTTCTAACCGATTACGTTGTTAGTATATGCTGCCCGCGTTATATGACGTAACGCATGGTTTATGAACGTTTATCTGACACTCAGGCACACAACTATCGGAATTTTAATATCAGACCTAAATACTGTGTACTGAAATAAAATTATAGTATTTAGTTAAATGCACATCAAAATATTTGAGTTGCGTTTCTTTTTTCCTTTAGTATATATGTTAAGGGCGAGATACACGCTAGTCATTAATCTTACTACATCAGAAGCAATACACATAGCCTTGTCTTAATACATGTAAACGAGAGATATCTGCCAGACATACTTGTTATCCCTTGACAACGCATTACTTCAGGTCATAGACCACTACAATCTCCACGCAGAGTTATCGTTCCTTGCACTCACATATATCTCTGCTAACTACTAAATTACAAGATTTTGGTAAAACCTGTCAAATTGGAATATGTTTACCTGAAACTTATTTATTTCTTGTGTAAATATAATTTTCAGAATATCTGCAAATTAGATGTTGCAATATTTGAAATAATGCATGAAAACAATTTAGTTTTAATCGGGACTATTTTTCTACAAAAATAATACGTACTTAGGTCTCCTCAATCGAAACGCATATGTAAACATTTCAAACCGAAGCTCGATAGCAGAAAATTACTAAAAAAAATTAAGTCATAGAAATAAACATTGTAATTTTTTAATATAGGTCTATATTTTATCTTTGCAGATCACGCAAAAGGATTTATTATAAACATCGTCATAACTTGTTTGAATAATCACGTGATCTAACCGTTCGCCCTACTTGCTTTGACGTTGACAGAGTCAAGTGAGGCACGAGTGTACTCTGGGTAGAGTTTGAGACCACTTTTGCATTGTCCATAGACTTACTGTTTAAATTTGTCCCATCTGACATGTCAAGTTTTGAAACATATCATGGTGTCTGATTATAGGTAAGTGAGACTACAGTATATTTTATATGTATTGTTGTTTAATATTTAGAAGACGAACGTAAACAAATTATAAGTAATACAGACGCAACATCATTTTGAAGTAAATGTTCATGGACAATATGAGTATGACTATGTTATTCCGAAATATTAAATGGTATGTGGTATAACTGTGTTAACTATGTGGTATAACTGTGTTAACTATGTGGTATAACTGTTTTAACTGTGTGGTATAACTGTGTTAACTATGTGGTATAACTGTGTTAACTATGTGGTATAACTGTTTTAACGATGTGGTATAAGTGTGTTAACTATGTGGTATAACTGTGTTAACGATGTGGTATAACTGTGTGGTATAACGTGTTAACTGTGTGGTATAACTGTGTCAACTATGTGGTATAATTGTGTCAACTGTGTGGTATAACTGTGTCAACTATGTGGTATAATTGTGTTAACTATGTGGTATAACTGTGTTAACGATGTGGTATAATTGTGTTAACTATGTGGTATAACTGTGTTAACTGTGTGGTATAATTGTGTCAACTGTGTGGTATAACTGTGTCAACTATGTGGTATAATTGTGTTAACTATGTGGTATAACTGTGTTAACGATGTGGTATAACTGTGTTAACTATGTGGTATAACTGTGTCAACTGTGTGGTATAACTGTGTTAACTGTCTGGTATAATTGTGTTAACTATGTGGTATAACTGTGTTAACGATGTGGTATAACTGTGTTAACTATGTGGTATAATTGTGTCAACTGTGTGGTATAATTGTGTCAACTGTGTGGTATAACTGTGTGGTATAATTGTGTTAACTCTGTGGTATAACTGTGTTAACTATGTGGTATAACTGTGTCAACTATGTGGTATAATTGTGTTAACTATGTGGTATAACTGTGTTAACTGTGTGGTATAACTGTGTTAACGGGGTATAACTGTGTTAACTGTGTGGTATAACTGTGTTAACGGTGTGGTATAACTGTGTTAACTATGTGGTATAACTGTGTTAACGATGTGGTATAACTGTGTTAACTATGTGGTATAATTGTGTCAACTGTGTGGTATAACTGTGTCAACTGTGTGGTATAACTGTGTTAACTGTGTGGTATAATTGTGTCAACTATGTGGTATAACTGTGTTAACTATGTGGTATAACTGTGTTAACTATCTAACTGTGTTAACTATCTGGTATAACTGTGTTAACTATCTGGTATAATTGTGTTAACTATGTGGTATAATTGTTTTAACTATGTGGTATAACTGTGTTAACTATGTGGTATAACTGTGTCAACTGTGTGGTATAACTGTGTCAACTGTGTGGTATAACTGTGTTAACTGTCTGGTATAATTGTGTTAACTATGTGGTATAACTGTGTTAACGATGTGGTATAACTGTGTTAACTATGTGGTATAATTGTGTCAACTGTGTGGTATAATTGTGTCAACTGTGTGGTATAACTGTGTGGTATAATTGTGTTAACTCTGTGGTATAACTGTGTTAACTATGTGGTATAACTGTGTCAACTATGTGGTATAATTGTGTTAACTATGTAGTATAACTGTGTTAACTGTGTGGTATAACTGTGTTAACGGGGTATAATTGTGTCAACTGTGTGGTATAATTGTGTCAACTATGTGGTATAACTGTGTCAACTATGTGGTATAATTGTGTTAACTATGTGGTATAATTATTTTAACTATGTGGTATAACTGTGTCAACTATGTGGTATAACTGTGTCAACTGTGTGGTATAACTGTGTCAACTGTGTGGTATAACTGTGTTAACTGTCTGGTATAATTGTGTTAACTATGTGGTATAACTGTGTTAACGATGTGGTATAACTGTGTTAACTATGTGGTATAATTGTGTCAACTGTGTGGTATAATTGTGTCAACTGTGTGGTATAACTGTGTGGTATAATTGTGTTAACTCTGTGGTATAACTGTGTTAACTATGTGGTATATCTGTGTCAACTATGTGGTATAATTGTGTTAACTATGTGGTATAACTGTGTTAACTGTGTGGTATAACCGTGTTAACGGGGTATAATTGTGCTAACTATGTGGTATAACTGTGTCAACTATGTGGTATAACTGTGTTAACTGTGTGGTATAACTGTGTTAACTGTGTGGTATAACTGTGTTAACGGTGTGGTATAACTGTGTTAACTGTGTGGTATAACTGTGTTAACGATGTGGTATAATTGTTTTAACTATGTGGTATAACTGTGTTAACTATGTGGTATAATTGTGTTAACTGTGTGGTATAACTGTGTTAACTGTGTGGTATAACTGTGTTAACTGTGTGGTATAACTGTATCAACTGTGTGGTATAACTGTGTCAACTGTGTGGTATAACTGTGTCCACTGTGTGGTATAACTGTGTTAACTGTGTGGTATAACTGTGTTAACTGTGTGGTATAACTGTGTTAACTGTGTGGTATAACTGTGTTAACGGTGTGGTATAACTGTGTTAACTGTGTGGTATAACTGTGTTAACGATGTGGTATAATTGTTTTAACTATGTGGTATAACTGTGTTAACTATGTGGTATAATTGTGTTAACTGTGTGGTATAACTGTGTTAACTGTGTGGTATAACTGTGTTAACTGTGTGGTATAACTGTATCAACTGTGTGGTATAACTGTGTCAACTGTGTGGTATAACTGTGTCCACTGTGTGGTATAACTGTGTTAACTGTGTGGTATAACTGTGTTAACTATGTGGTATAATTGTGTTAACTATGTGGTATAACTGTGTTAACTATGTGGTATAATTGTGTTAACTATGTGGTATAACTGTGTCAACTATGTGGTATAACTGTGTTAACTATGTGGTATAATTGTGTTAACTGTGTGGTATAACTGTGTTAACTATGTGGAATAACTGTGTTAACTATCTGGTATAATTGTGTTAACTATGTGGTATAACTGTGTTAACTATGTGGTATAATTGTGTTAACTATGTGGTATAACTGTATTAATTATGTGGTATAAAAATCGCTGCATAGTACGAAACATGATACATTTATTACGACCTATCCCCCACGGTCCACCCGTCCCGCCGTCCCCACGTCGCCCTCCTCCCCCCTCCCCCTTCACCATGAGGAAATATACGATAAAAAATATATGCTTGTAGATCAGTTGTTTTAATGTCAGACTCTTATCAATAACATAAGCATATTTCAATATATTCAAACGATATGACATACATCTTAACCATATTTATATAGTGAGAAATATTTGCAAACTACCAAGGGCAGACAACCTTCGGACGAACTACGGCAGGGCGCCTAGCTATGACGAGAGACACAGAAATCAAACGTATACATTCACTTCCTATTAAGGATAGCTGTAACACACGCTGATAAACTGTATCTCTACATCATAACACAGCTCTATTAAGACAGTCACAATGAAAGGTGCCGGATCTTGGGGATACTTTGAATTTAGTAAATATATTAAAGGGAAATAATTTGAACTCACTACGGCAACTTTCGAAGTTTGGGATCTCGTAAGAGATTCACGTTCACAAAGCAGAACTATATATTGGGAGAAATATTGGCGAACTACCAAGGACAGACAACCTATGGACGAACTACGGCAGGGCGCCTAGCCATGACGAGAGACACAGAAATCAAACGTATGCATTCACTTCCTATTAAGGATAGCTGCAACACACGCTGATAAAGTGTATCTCTACATCATAACACACTCGTCTGGAGGCACATTTAACATATACACGTATACATACATACAATTATGGCTCATATAAGTGAGATCACATTTAAGCATTCAACCACACACAGCTATATTAAGACAGTGACATTGAAAGGTGCTGGATCTTGAGGATACTTTGAATTTAATAAATATATTAAAGGGAGATAATTTGAACTCACTACGGCAACTTTCGAAGTTTGGGATCTCGTAAGAGATTCACGTTCACCATGTTTACGAAGTAGAATTATATATAGGGAGAAATATTTGTGAACAACCAAGGACAGACAACCTATGGACGAACTACGGCAGGGCGCCTAGCTATGACGAGAGACGCAGAAATCAAACGTATGCATTCACTTCCTATTAAGGATAGCTGCAACACACGCTGATAAAATGTATCTCTACATCATAACACACTCGTCAGGAGGTAGAATTAACATATACACGCAGCATACATACATACAATTATAGCTCATATGAGTATATATATACTTAAAGTCACCAGGATACTGGGTCTCTCAATTTGAACACATTTATTGGGACCACCGTGAAATAGTGTGTATATACGTGTTTGGTATTTTTTTTTTGAATTAATTACACCTAAAGGTACTTATGTATCCCTACATAATCGTAACTTAACGGGTAATTCAACTGTTAACGCCTTTTATTCTCAAACCATAATACTGGGTCTGACCCAACATTGCTGCTGGGTCTTGTTAAAAAAAAATAATATACCGCATCACTTGTTTATAGGGTCATTGTGAATTTCCCAATATATTGGGTCCTGAACTCTGAGCTCTGATTAGATAAACAGTATATACATACACACTTAGCAAATTATCAAGGGGAGATAACCCCTACTCAGGGGCCCAATAAACGTGTAAAATAAGTTATGTGCGAGAGGCTTAATTATATAAATATAGTTCTGTTAAACATGCATGTATTATTGGGTCGTTGAATTGTTGGGTCAAGACCCAATAGGCAGATTGAGGACCCAATAACAAGGTAAGGACCCAATATATCGAGTTTAAAAATCATTTTTGACCCAATAAACTGGTGTCTTTATAACTATATATATATATATAGTTATAAAGACACCAGTTTATTGGGTCAAAATATATCGAGTGTAAAAATCATTTTTGACCCAATAAACTGGTGTCTTTATAACTATACATATCTCCTCTTGATGATTTAATAAGTGTGTATATATATACTGTAACAAGACCCAGCAAACATGTTGGGTCAGACCCAGTTTTAAGGTTTGAGAATAAAAGGCGTTAACAGTTAAATTACCCGTTAAGTTACGACTATATGCGGATACATAAGTACCCGTAGGTGTACTTAATTCATAAAAAAATACCAAAACCGTTTCATGGTGGTCCCAATAAATGTGTTCAAATTGAGAGACCCAGTATCCTGGTGACTTTAAGTATATATACAACTACATATATATAGTGCATATAGTTATGTCTATATTGCTTGTTATACTAGTAGAATTTGTATGGCGGTTCGGAACTATTTGCTAGACTGTGTGCAGTGTATGAATACGTGGTCATTAGCGGTGGAACGCAATAGTCCCGTCTAAAACGCACAGCGCTTCTTTAAAACGCCCCCTTTAAACCCACCGTTAAACGCCTAGAGCACCTTTAAAACGCCCACCGCGCCCACAAGTGCTGTGAAAACAGAACACTGAACATAATTGACAGGCTCCATGAATTTGAGAGAGTCAACCCCAGTCAATTAATCCAGTCGACTTACAGGTGTCAAGACAACAATACAGTCTAGATGTGTCAGAGTAGTGCAACATTTCGTCAACTGATTGACGTGTTGGTGTTCATTTCTGCTACATTTCCCGCCAAATGCATTCACTGAGTTTACCTGAGTGCAATCGCAAATATACATTTACGTATATTAAAGGTACTGGAGACGTTTTGAAAGAATACTTATGTGTATCAATACGCGTTAAACCATGATAATATGTTTTAGTTGCATTTAATTAAAACGAACGGAAAAAAAGAAACAACAACATAACATAATGCATTGTCCTGCATGTAAATTGTGCGTGTACATATGGCCTTGCGGTGTGCACATGTGGCTACACTGCATGAAATGAATTTAATATTATTTAACGGCTCATCAACACAGTAAGGTTATTTATGCATGTGTATGTCTACATGTGTGTACGTGTTTATATATGTGTGTACTTGTCTGTATGAGTATGTTTACGGGGTGTGAGTGAGTGCGTGCGTGTGTGTACATGTATGTACGTGTGTACGTGTGTGTGTGCGCGCGTGTGTGTGTGTGTGCGTGATTGCGTACGTGCGTGCGTACGTACATGCACACATGTGTTTGTGTGTTTGCGCGTGCTTGTGTGCGTGCGTGCGTGCGTATGTTTGTGTGCATATGTGTACGTGTGTGAACATGTGTGTACGTGTGTGTAAATGTGGTTATTTGTCTGTACGTGTGTGTTTACGTGTTGTGAGCGCGTGTGTGAGTGTGTACATGTATCTACGTACGTGTGTGTACTTGCAGGTGTGTGTGCGTGCGTGCGTGCGTGCGTGCGTTTGTGTGTGTGTGTGTGTGGTGTGTCTGTTTGTCTTTACGTGTGTTAACGTGTCTTTACGTGCGTTCGTGCGTGCGTGTGTGTGAGAGTGTCTGTGTACATGTGTGTACATGTGTGGTGTGTACATGTGTGTTCATGTGATTGCGTGCGTCAATGCATGCATGTGTGTGTGTAATTGCGTGTATGTTCATGTGTGTACGTGTATGTACATATGTGTACGTGTGTGTTTAGGTGTTGTAAGTAAGTGCGTTCGTGTGTGTACATGTATGTACGTGTGGGAACGTGTCCGTTAAGTGTGTGTGTGCGTACGTGCGGCTGCGTGCGTGCGTGCGTGCGTGTTTGTGTGTGTTTATGTTTGTGCGTGTTTGTGTGTTCGCGCGAGCTTGTGTGCGTGTGTTCGTGCTTATGTTTGTGTGCATATGTGTACGTGTGTGTACGTGTGTGTACGTGTGTGTACATGAGGTTATTTGTCTGTACGTGTGTGTTTACGTGCTGTGAGTGCGTGTGTGCGCGTGTGTACATGTATGTACGTACGTGTGTGTACTTGCGCGTGCGTGCGTGATTGCGTGCGTGATTGCTTGCGTGTGTGTGTGTGTGTGGGTGTGTTTACGTGTCTTAACGTGTGTTAACGTGTGTTTACGTGCGTGCGTGCGTGCTTACGTGCGTGCGTGTGTGTGTGTGAGAGTGCATGTGTATATGTGTGTACATATGTGTACATGTGTACATGTTCATGCGTGCGTAAATGCATGCATTTGTGTGTGTTTGCGCGTGCATGCGTGTATGTTCATGTGTGTAAGTGTATGTTCATATGTGTACGTGTGTTTACGTGTGTGTTTAGGTGTTTTAAGTGGGTGCGTTCGTGTGTGTACATGTATGTACGTGTGGGTACGTGTCCGTTTACGTGTGTGTGTGCGTACAAGCGTCTGCGTGCGTACTTGCGTGCGTGTATGTGTGTTTGTGTGTGTTTGTGTGTGTTTGTGTGTGTGTGTGTGTGTGTTTGTTTGTGTGTGTTTTTGTGTTTGCGCGAGAATGTGTGCGTGTGTTAGTGCGTGCGAGCGAGCGTGCGTGCGTGCGTGTGTTTGTGTACATGTGGGTACGTTTGTGTGAATGTGGTTACGTGTCTTTACGTGTGTGTTTACGTGTTGTGAGTGCGTGCGTGCGTGTGTGTACATGTGCGTACGTGCTTGCGTATGTAACATGTATACCTGTGTTTGTGTGTTTGCGCGTGCTTGTGTGCGTGCGTATGTTTGTGTTCATATGTGTATGTGTGCGTACATGTGTGTACGTGTGTGTAAATGTGGTTACTTGTCTGTACGTGTGTGTTTACGTGTTGTGAGTGCGTGTATGCATGTGTGTACATGTATGTAAGTACGTACGTGTGTGTACTTGCGCATGTGTGCGCGCGCGTTTGCGCGTGTGTGTATGCGTGCGTGCGTGCTTGCTTGCTCGCCTGCGTGTGTGTGTGTTGTGTGTGTACGTATATACGGTGTACGTGTACTGTGTATGTGCGTATGTATGTACGTGTGTATGTGTGTACATGTGTATTTGTACATGTGTGTACGTGTGTGTACATGTGTGTACTTGTCTATACGTGTGTGTTTACGCGTTGTGAGTGCTTGCGTGCGTGTGTGTACATGTATATACGTACGTGCGTGTACTAGCGTGTGTGTGTGTGTGTGTGTTCGTGTGCATGTGCGTGCGTGTGTGTGTGTGCGTGTGTACGTAGGCGTACATGTACTGTGTATGTGTGTATGTGTGTACGTGTGTATGTGTGTACGTGTGCATTTGTACATGTGTGTACGTTTGTGTACATGTGTGTACGTGTGTGTACATGTGTGTACATGTGTGTACTTGACTGTACGTGTGGGTTTACGTGTTGTGAGTTTTTTCGTGCGTGTGTACATGTCTATACATACGAGCGTTTACTTGCGCGTGTATGTGCTTGCGTACGTGCATGATTGTGTGTGTGCGTACGTGTGTCTGCGTGTGAGCGTATGTTTGTTTGCATCTGTGTATATATGTGTATATGTGTGTACATGTGTGTAAATGTGGTTACTTGTCTGTACGTGTGTGTTTACGTGTTGTGAGTGCGTGTGTGTACATTTGTGTACGGACGTGTGTGTATGTATGTACGTGTCTATGTGTGTACGTGTGTATTTGTGCATGTATGTACGTGTGTGTACATGTGTTTACGTGAGTGTACAATTGTGTACTTGTCTGTACGTGTGTGTTTACGTGTTGTGAGTGCTTCCGTGCGTGTGTGTACATGTATATGCGTACGTGCGTGTACTACGTGTGAGTACGTATGTGTTAATGTATGTACGTGTGTGCGTGCATGTGTGTATGTATGCGTTTGTGTGTGTGTGTGTGTGTGTGTGTGCACAAGCGTGCGTATGCGTGCGTGCGTGCGTGCGTGCGAGTGTGTGTGTGTGTGTGCGCGTGCTTACGTACGTGCGTGTTTATGCGTCTGTGTGTGTGTGTGTGTGTGTGTGTGCGTGCGTGCGTGCGTGCGATAGTGTTTACGCGTGTGTATGTGTGTGTGTTCGTGCGTGTGCGTGAATGCTAGCGTGCTTGCGTGCGTACATGCATACATGTGGTTGCGCGTGCTTGTGTGCGCACATGCGTGCGTGTGTTTGTGTACATGTATGTACATTTGTGTACATGTGTGTACGTGTGTATCCATGTGTGTACTTGTTTGGACGTGCGTGTGTTTACGTGTTGTAATTCAGTGAGTGCGTGCGTGCTGTGTCTACATGTATGTACGTTCGTGCGTGCGTGTACTTGCGCGCGTGTGTGTGTTTGTGTGTGTGTGTGTACGTGTGTACGTATGTATGTACGTGTACATGTGCGTACGTGTGTGTACATGTGTACACGTGTGTGTCCATGTGTGTACTTGTATGTACGTGTGTGTATTTACGTGTTGTAACTGAGTGCGTGCGTGCATGCGTGTTTATGCGTTGTACATGTATATACGTGCGTGCGTGTACTTCACTTTATGTGTGCGTGCTTGCGTGCATTCGTGCGTGCGTGCGTGCATGCGTGCTTGCGTGCGTACGTGTGTGCGTGTGTATGTGCGTGCGTGCCTTTGTGCGTACGTGTGTCTGCGTGTTTGTACGTGTGTGTGTAAATGTATGTACGTGTTTTAACGTGTGCGTGCGTGCGTGCGTGCGTGCGTGCGTGCGTGTGTGTGTATATGTGTGTGTGTGTGTGTGTATTAGTGTTTTTACATGTACGTGTGTACATGTACGTGTGTATGTTTGTGTGTTCGTGCGTGTGCGTGCTTGCTTGTGTGTGTGTGTGTGTGTGTGTGTACGTGTGTACGTATGTATGTGTTTGCGTGTACTTGTGTGTACGTGTATGTACATGTGTATACGTGTGTGTATATGTGTGTACTTGTATATACGTACGTGCGCGTACTTCACTTTATGCGTGCTTGCTTGCGTGTGTGCGTGCGTGCGTGCGTGCGTGCCTGTGTGTGCCTGCGTGTGCCTGTGTGTGTAAATGTATGTACGTGTTTTACGAGTGTGCGTGTGTGCGTGTATGCGTGCGTGCGTGCGTTTGTGTACATGTATGTACGTGTGTGTACATGTGTGTACTTGTCTATACGTGTCTGTGTGTGTGTGTTTACGTGTTGTAAGTGAGTGCGTGCGTGTGTCTATCATGTATGTACGTTCGTGCGTGTACTTGTGTGTGTGTGTGTGTGTGTGTGTGTGTGTGTGTGTGTGTGTGTGTGTGTGTGTGTGTGTGTGTGTGTGTGTGTGTGTGTGTGTGTGTGTGTGTGTGTGTGTGTGTGTGTGTGTGTGTGTGTGTGTGTGTGTGTGTGTGTGTGTGTGTGTGTGTGTGTGTGTGTGTGTGTGTGTGTGTGTGTGTGTGTGTGTGTGTGTGTGTGTGTGTGTGTGTGTGTGTGTGTGTGTGTGTGTGTGTGTGTGTGTGTGTGTGTGTGTGTGTGTGTGTGTGTGTGTGTGTGTACATGTACGTGTTTGTGTACATGTACGTGTTTGTGTACATGTACGTGTTTGTGTGCGTGCGTGCGTGTGTTTACGTGTGTATACGTGTGTATACGTGTGTATACGTGTACGAGTGTGTGTACGTGTGCACGTGTGTGTGTGTGTGTGCATGTGCGAGCGCGTGCGCTTACATGTGCGTGCGTTCGTGCGTGCGTGAAATATATTGAATTGAATAAGAATTTACATGGGCCACATTTAAGCGTTCAACCACATACAGCTATGTTGAGACAGTGACAAAGAAAGGTACCAGATCTGTGAATTCATTAGATTGAAGAATATTTAAGGGAGATAATTAGAACACACTACTAATATAGATATATATGCTAACCATACATATATATTTTAAATACTGAGATACACAATTGCAATACATAATGACGTAATTTAGAAACATGTATATTGACATGTGTATTGAATGATACGTTCATTATCACTATCGGCAACTTCAATAGACTGTTTCATCAAAATTGCATCTCAAATTTAATAGCAATTAATGAAATAAATTAAGCTAACGTCATCAATTATCTTCATTGCATATGCATTGATTTGAACGAAAGATTCTGCATAAAACTAAAGAACAATTATTATTTCGAATGTCATTTATAACGTAACTTTCGTGACCACTTCCAATAATGCCAATAATACTAATCAATTGAACAGAAAGTTATACAATTTTATGCTTAAAGAATGATGATCACGTGGTTCAGGTGTATACAGGTGTATTTGTTAGCTCTGATGTTTTATTCGAAAAAAAAGCTATTTAAAGTGTTAAAACCTAAATTTTATCGGTATTATTTTATAATGGAATAAATAATGCGTGTGGAACTGTACTGTGTTAATTACAATCAATGGGTCGGAAAAAGAGAGATAAAAGGAAGAAAAGTGACAGCAGTTTGAGCGATGAAAGTGGGTGTAAATCCGGACGGTTCACGAGTACGCCAGAAGAGTCTCAGCAGTGTCTTATTCGACAATACGCTTTTAAACTTAGATCGTATTCTAGATGAGGGTGATCCTAGTGTAACTGATAAAACCATTGGTAGTGATAGTGGCATCACCACCCCCCGCCCACGAAATGCGTACTACAGATGATATCGCAGTTAAAAGCGCGGCCAAACATGCAGACATTTTGGAGTACCTAAAAAGAATTGATGGCCGACTCAGTAGCCTGGACAAAAGGTTAGAGTTGGAAATATGTTTCCCTAGGTTTAGTTAATGACAAGGTGCTGCATCTGGAGAAGGAAAATGGCGCTTTAAAAGAGTGGCCTACTTTGCCACTGACCGTTCCAAGGCGGTAGCCCTATTGTTATCCCTTTTGTGTTTGTGATGTCGTTTACTTTTATTATTATTACTTTTGCCTTCTTGTTTGTCTGTTTGCAGTTTGTTTTTGTGTTTTTGGTTGACTGTCCTCCTTGAATGTTACTTTCCCTGTCCGATCTTTTTATATTTCTTTATGTATCTCCAGTCGCAATCCATGCGTAACAACTTAGTGTTTGCGAACATTGATGAGGCACCCGAGCGGGTAGCGGAAAACACAGAGGAGAAACTACGCGAGTTTTCGGAGAATAAAATGAAAATAGCCAAAGATCTGGTCGACAATATGGCGTTTGAGCGGGTACACATAATGGGAGGAAGATATGCTGGTAAAAGCTGAAGAATCGCTAGTTAGAAAGCAGTGGAAAGCGTTGGAGGGTACCCCGCATTATGTGTACGAGCAATTCCCGAAGGAAGTGGTGGATAAGAGAAAAAAATATTGCCTAAGATGAAGGAGGCCTAAACAATGGCAAGAGAGACTGGCTGTCATATGACACCCTCTACATCAACGGGAAACCCCAACGAGAGGCCACATAGGGACACACTGACGGTGACCTACGGGTGTTGTCATGGAATATAAATGGTCTTTCAAGCGTAAAAAAAGACTCTGATGAATTTATAAATGTTATTGCTAATCATGATATTATATTTATGTATGAGACGTAGGCGAATGCTGAAAGTCATATTGACATCTCAGGATATGTTACCCATAACTTTTATAGAAAATTTCGACATCGTAATGCTAAAAGATCGAGTGGTGGTGGTTTATTTTAGGGTTATTTTAGGGAATCTTTGAAAGATGGAATTGAAATTGTACGTAACCATTATGACACTATCATATGGTTGAAACTTGACAAACATGTTTTTAATTTTGATAAAGATGTGTTTATATGTGGTGTTGGTATGTGGGGCGAAGAATCGCCTGCTTACCAAATTTATGCAGTAGATTTGTTAGATGTAATACAATATGATATTTCTTATTATGAAAATATAAGCTCATCGTATTTAATTGGTGACTGGAATAGTCGAGTAGGTTTAAGAAAAGATTATGTTTCATGTGATTGCTATAATGAGTATATTGACCAATATGAATATGTTCCCGATGTGCCCCTAATACGGACCTCGCTTGACAAAACATGTAATTCATTTGGGTTGAAACTTGATCTTTGTAAATCCATGAGTGTGCGAATACTTAACGGTCGCTTATTTCAGGATTATGACTGTGGAGCTTATACTTACGCCTCAAGGCAAGGTGCATCTGTGATTGATTATTTGTTAACAAAAGAATGTAATTTTGCGAGTATTAATGATTTTAATGTTTGCCCATTCAATGAGTGTAGTGATCATTTTCCTGTTTCCTTTGCATTGATTTGTAATGTTAAACGTAAGGTTGCTACTGTGAACAGTAATGTTCGATATAAATGGTCTAGTGATTTAAAGAATGAGTTCAGAGCGGGATTGATTTCTCGATTAACTGATTTGAATAGTGTGACGAATAATATAGATATTTCGGACAGGTCGTCAATAAATACTGTATTTTGTAATTTTACAAATATTTTGCGTGATGTTGATGATCCACTTTTTTGTACAAAGGTTTTTAATAATTGTGACCCTACTTTTACTGATGAACCAATGGTACGAAATAAGGAATGGTATGATGCGGAATGTAAGTAAGCGAAACAACGATATAGTAAAGCATTATGCATATTTAATATATGCAAATCTAACTTCAGTAGAGAACAGTTTTGTATATTAAAAAAGGAATATAAGGATATTATTATGAGAAAACGTAGGGCTTTTGAATTAAAGATATTGTCAGATATTGAGAAGCTTAGGCATTCAAATCCTAAGGAATTCTGGAATTTTTTTTAAAGTACCAATACAAATATTAGTCATAATATTACTATTGAGTCGTTTTATGATTATTTTTCTGGACATGGAAATGATATAATTAATATAAAAAATGATGATGCTGAGGCATTTGCAATGAATCATGATTTTGATAATTTGGATGGTGCAGATGAACAGCTAGATAGGCCGATAACTGTATCTGAAATATTAGAAGCTGTTAAAACCCTTAATCGTGGTAAATCTACTGGTAATGATATTTTAATTAATGAATATTTTATAGAATCTATTTTATCGTCACATATTTGTGACATATTTAATTCCATTTTGAACAGTGTTTTTTTCGGGAAAAATGGACAGAGGGTGTCACGATACCGTTACATAAAAACGGAGATAAAAATGATGTAAAAAACTATAGGGATATTACATTAGTCAGCTGTTTATCGAAACTGTTTACATCGATATTGTGTAAACGTATAGTCACCTTTTGTGATGAAAATAATACACTGTCTGATCCACAATTTGGATTTAGAAAAGGAAGATCTACTGTTGATGCAATATTTGTGTTGTTAACCGTTTTTCAGAAATATGTAAATGAGAATAAAAGGTTGTATTGTGTATTTGTTGACCTTAAAAAAGCATATGACTGTATTTATAGAAATGCATTGTGGTTAAACATATATAATCAGGGAATTCAAGGTAAAATTAAAATGTGCAGAATAATAAGAGATATGTATTTAAAGATAAAGTCTTGTGTCAGGTCTTGTCAAATTTATTCTGAATTCTTTGAATATGCTGTAGTTTTACGTCAAGGGGAGGTAATCTCTCCAAACTTATTTTCTCTATTTCTTGAAGACTTAGAGTTGTTTTTGCAACAAGCTATAAATTCTGGTTTATAGACACATTTCGAGCCTATTGTATTTGGTATGGGAGAGAATTTCTATAGGTAACTGTAAATCACTGTTAGCCAAACAATTTCATGAGAAAAGTGTGATATTCAATTTTTCTTCAGATTATGAGGCCCACCCAATAAAGCATGTGTGACTAGTACACATAATAACACATTAAAGAATGTTGTATATTTAGTCTGTTGTGCTCTGATATTTGGTCTAAAAACAATTAAGAAATACCAGATAAGTTTTGTATTCAAAAGCTACATTATGAACATACATTTCTTCATTAAAGTAAATTACAAAGTGTTGTTAAGCTATTGTTACTCTCAATATAGCTATGCTATACAAATAAAAAACTAAGAGCGGGCCTCAATTTAGATACCTGAGTTGATCAGCCATGAAGCGTGCTAGCTGTAAATATTCAATCTTCCCCTGCTTTTTAAATGACCAAGTAGCGTTGGGAAATGTGTCTTGAAAGATAGGTGATATTGTATTAATGTTACTACTTTTTGCTGATGATATATGGTTATCCTTGGAAATTCACCAGAAGAAATACAGAATAGCCTCGATTTGTTAAATTGTTATTGTAAAAAATGGAGTCTGAAGTGAATACGCTTAAAACTAAAGTTATGGTCTTTAGGAAAAGAGGTAGACTATTACCAAATGAGGAAATCACTCATAATAAAAGCAAATTAGAAGTAGTTGATGATTTTAATTATTTTGGTACCGTGTTTAATTATACTGGTAATTTTTCACTTAACCAAGAACAATTAGTTGGTAAAGCTTTGAAAGCCCTTAATGTTTTATTAGTAAATTGTCGTAATATAAACTTAAACCTAAATTACTTTGTCAACTTTTTGACGCATTTGTTGGTTCAGTCTTGAGATATGCATCGGAAATATGGGGCTGCCATCTTCGGGATGGTTAAAATTGTGTACTATTGATTTTATGAATATTGAGTTCTGCTCAACCCGGGGCTAGAGGGCGTGAGCGGTAGCTAGCATATTTCACTACCGCTCATGAATAGTCTCAATCAAACCGAGACTGCAATATTTCGTATGTGTCGTGCTCGGCCGTTTCCAAAGGTCCATTATCATACTCTTTTTTTTAGCAAGTCTAAAGAAATTGAAAGAATACACTTAAAATTTTGTAAGAAAATATTAAATGTTAAAGTGAGTACTTGTACAGGTGCTGTTTACGGTGAATTGGGACGTTATCCTTTGTATATTTCACGATATGTTAAAATTGTTAAGTATTGGTTTAAGTTGTTAATTACTGATAATATTATATTGAAACATGTTTATAATATGGCCTATGACGAGTATGTAAATGGCAAAAAGAACTGGTTATCTAATGTTAAAACGTTACTGTATAAATATGGTTTCAATTGGGTCTGGGATAACCCTGATACAGTTGTTTGTAGGTCATTTATTTTAGTATTCAAACAAAGAATAATCGATTGTTTTTTGCAAAAGTGGTATGCTGATAAACAAAATTCTGGTGTCTTAGATTTGTATAACAATGTGAAAAATAATTTTCATTATGAAATATATTTAGATGTATTGCCATGCGATTTAAGAAGTTTAGTAAATAGAATAAGGTTATCGTCACATTCTCTAAGAATTCAAGCAGGTCGGTATGGTATCAATAGGATTGAAAGCAATGAACGTTTTTGTCAATATTGTAATACTCAAGATATTGAAGATGAGTTTCATTTCATTCTAAAATGCCCATGTTACTCCAATATAAGGAGGAAATACATAGCACACTATTACTCTAATAGACCAAGTTTGTTTAAATTCATCGAATTATTGCAAACTGAAGACAAAATGATTCTTTTTAAATTGGCTTCATATCTCAAATGTGCGATGTCACATAGAATATCTATAACGCATGTGTTAACACTTAATAGATCATCCTCTTTATAGCTGATATATGTATGTATATAAATCATATACTTTGTATGTTACACGTGATTTAAATATGTATTTTGTAATTGTTGTATATATGTTATACATCGTACAAGTCGATAAAAGTATGTTCTGTTCTGTTCTGTTAATACTGACATCTGTCAAAATACTGCTAATCAGGACGTAATCTAGATCGTTAGGACTGTTACAAAACCTTATTATGTATAGCGTATGCAATTATTATAGTGGTGTTCTTACATAACGAGGGTTCGGTGCAAAACTAGTGTATCTCCTTCTTTATTTATATCTAGTTAAAATAGTTTTAAGCTGACCCCTCGATACTCTCTTTATAGCCACAAGAAGTGCGATAAATGTACAACATGTTGGGCTGTATTGTTTACCTTCGCCGCCATACAATCACAGCTCGTCAGTGGGATTGCGACTACGTAAAGCGGGCGAACCGTGTCTATCCGCCGAATACGTTAAAGAATCATAGATGTATTTGAAAGCGAAAGAAATGTACGGTTCCCTGATCTCCATTGTGTTCCATTACCCTCTCTCAGGGGCGACTCTTAACAAGCCAAGATAAGGTTGATGAACCGTTTAACGACATAATTAAATTCAACTGACTTTTCTATCCGATCATGTTTCACGGAACTCATTCTGTTGACGTAGGATGACTCACAAGCTCGTCACCTCCGTCAAAAGAGTTCGTTAAAGTAATATTTCTCCATACAAATGCAATAACCTATAATATACTCTTGGTGCAGATTCTGACGAAACTGTAACGTATTTAAATAATTTGCAAATTGTTAGGATGTTAGTGTCTAACATGAGTTACTGTGTATTATTGATTTTAACAATCGATCGATCGCGAGTATGATACAGTGATAGGATACGACGCTTACGATCTGTTAATAACCATGTTTATTAAAGTCAAAATACACATTCACGAATATAAGATTCCATTATCACATAACACTCATTTGATGTGAAAATTCCACAATGTACCTTTAATACGGTTTCATTCATAACGTTCTTACGTCAGACATGATCTACCGCGTTGATACTACAAATAATACGTAACATAAAACATAATTAACTGTTATTTTCGTGCTTTTTTACGTCTTTTTATAAAGCGTTCATATAGGATAACCATTAGGAAATGTCCGGCCATATCGTATGATATATAATGCGACTAAGTGGGAATATACACAGTAATTTGGTCTTAATACTCCCAGAACCCATGTTATGTGATAAACTGATGCTTGTATAGTGTTCCTTACACTGATGATTGTGTAGAGGTCCTTACTGATGATTGCGTAGAGGTCCTTACAGATGACTGCGTAGAGGGCCTTACTGATGATTGCGTAGATGTCCTTACAGATGATTGCGTCGAGGTCCTTACTGATGATTGCGTAAAAGTCTTTACTGATGATTGCGTAGAGGTCCTTACAGATGATTGCGTAGAGGGCCTTACTGATGATTGCGTAGAGGTCCTTACAGATGATTGCGTCGATGTCCTTACTGATGATTGCGTAAAGGTTCTTACAGATGACTGCGTAGATGTCCTTACTGAAGATTGCGTAGAGGTCCTTACTGATTATTGCGTAGGGGTCATTATTGATGATTGCGTAGAGGTCCTTACAGATGATTGCGTAGAGGGCCTTACTGATGATTGCGTAGAGGTCCTTACAGATGATTGCGTCGAGGTCCTTACTGATGATTGCGTAAAGGTTCTTACAGATGACTGCGTAGATGTCCTTACTGAAAAGAAATATAAAAAGATCGGACAGGGAAAGTAGCATTCAAGGAGGACAGTAAACCACAAAACACAGAAACAAACACGCAAACAGACAAACAAGATAAACAACATCTTCATTGCAATGAAGATTGCGTATAGGTCCTTACTGAGTATTGCGTTGAGGTCCGTACTGATGATTGTGGAGGGGATGTATCCTTATAAAACAAAACACACGCAGCTGAAATAAATCAAAATATGTCTATACATTCGTTTTAAATCTTAATGAATGAAAATATAAATGATAACTCCTGGCATAAAACATAAAATATAGCAAACGGCACTGGTAAATGGAACCTACATTTTACTGCATAATACACGAACAATACAAGATGACTTAACTTCATGAACTGAACTGTAATGCCAATTAGTTTGTAATGCTATATAAAGAGACAGATTCAATTAATTCATAATTTGATACATTTTCAAAATGACTGCATTTCTCAGAACGCTCGTTTGTATCGTTTCATTGAGCACTTTAGGGTATAGCGAATCTCAATTTGTTGGAAACTATATTAAGAACAGAAATTGGGCAGGGTGTCTGGTTGACTTGTGTTATCCTAAACCAGTCGTGCAAACGTCTATGTATGAAGCTGAAAAAAGAGTGACTGTTACAACTGAATCTCATATTCATCTCACCAGCACAGCGTCATCTCGAGTTAACGCGGAGCATGGAATCACAGAAGAGTTATTCCTGCCAAGTGGAAGTGACGTAAATGATACCGGAACTGACATAGTAATGGCTAATAATGTGACTTACAGTGTTAGCAAAAGTACAGCAAAACCGATTTTTAATATGATTCTATCTTGTTGCACTCCTTGCTTTTGTGATGTAGGTTGTCACAGGCGTGGGGATTGTTGTCCCGACGAGATAGAAAACTCCAACATTAAAGATTCATATCCAGTTGGTGGTATTTTTAAATGTATCATCGCGCAGGTAAAAAATCAGTTTACAACTAGATACGATAATCCTTATTACAATGTCGTAGCAAAATGTCATGTTAATTTCCCGGACAAAAGTGTGGTAGAAAAGTGTGATTTTGTATCCATGAGTATTGACAGTCTTGCACCGGTTGTAAATATTCACAACAACGAGACGTTCCGTAATGTATATTGTGCAAAATGTAATTTTCTAAATGAGGATTCGGTTATTCCGTGGCAAGCGGAAGTCAAATGTGAGCATTCGACACTTAGCGGTGTCACCGTACAGAACGTTGTATCAGTGGTACTAGCAACGAGCGATTGCAACATCTTATTCAAGTCGCCAACTGGATATCCAAAACCTAAAGAGTGTTTATACCTCATTGATACGTGTAATGTAACAGGACAATGGATTAGCTACGACAAGGACATTGAAAACGCGTGTTTAGCGTACCAGGCTATTTATTATAATCTATATCGCAATATATTCTGTTATATGTGTAACACTAACGACACAACAGCAGAATGTAAATTTAGTACTAGTCCGATCGAATACGAACCACCAATTCCTTCATTTTCACTGCTTCTCGACTTTCAGTTTACCGATTATGTTGTCAAGAGGTTACCTGCGAAGAGTTGTCAAGACAACTTTCTTTATGACAGTTTTATGGTATGTATTGCATTTAGTTCTAATAATTATTTACCATGGGTTATTGTATTTGTTACTACTGTTGTTTTACGTAGTTTAGATGGCTTTAAAGGGACACGGCAATCTTGATTTGTTTAAAACTTGCGGCATCCCGTTAGCTTTTCAACATAACTTGCATTTGTTCAATCGTTAATACAAATTAGACTATAAGAATAGTATAAAACAAATTGTGTTTGCATACCTCTAACAGCTTATTATAATTCATCAATAAAATATTAAGATATATGATAGAATAACAATGCAAAATTGAAAACTCAAAATTATATTTAAATATTTAATTATATGCAAACAGGTTAAACGTGAAAATGATACTGAAGTGCTAACTGCAATGCTTGATAAAAACTTCAGATTGCTGTGTGTCCCTTTAAACAAGAGCTATTTGGTGTTGGCTTAATAACAAAGTGTGTCTTACTTCCGGTAAAGTTTCAATTTCAATTACAGAGCTTTAAAATATATTTTAGCGATGGTCGTTAATTTTGATATCAATTATCTATACTTTAGGGCGTAATTTAGAATAAGTTTTTATCTTATTCTATACCGTCTGTGCTCGTTCGTTACATTACTGGACACTGTGATACGTATGTATACTAAAGGGAAATAGAAATGCAACTCGGGAATTTACCCCATATATGACTCGCGAATTTACGCTATATATTGTATGTAGAATCCCACATAAAATTGTCTGTGAGAAGGTGTCGATTCTTACGAATGGCGGAGGAAGGTATACAGTACTATTTCTACTCAGGAAAAATGGGGTGGCCAGCCTGTACCACAAACAAAATCGACCGTAATATATGGCCTAACATGTGCTAAAATGACGTAAAACACCATTCAAACAAACAAATATATTTTACGTAAAATAGGCTGCTGGTAATCGAATGGTACATGGATACATTAGACCTTTCCTTCCAGAATGTCTATTCAAAGTAACCAGTTTCTACAACAATGCCAAACGATAAGTTGTTTTTTAAAGAGTTTTATTTAAACTGCCGTGTATTTTAGTGCTTTTTTGTTTCGTATTTGTTATTTTCGTGTTTGTGTACCCCTGATGAAGGCGTAAAGCCGAAAGCGCTTGGGTTTTTATAAACTGTATCACTGTATAAAAGTTTTTTTCCCCATCTATTAATTTATTCCAACATTTTCGTATCCCCTCGGAGATCCAGTGCTTTTTGAAAGGTATTTTGTAGATGTATGTATTTTCTCACCCTTATATATATATACTTAAAGTCACCAGGATACTGGGTCTCTCAATTTGAACATTTATTGGGACCACCCTGAAATAGTGTGTATATATACGTGTTTGGTATGTGTTTATGAATTAAGTACACCTAAAGGTACTTATGTATCCCTATATAGTCGTAACTTAACGGGTAATTCAACTGTTAACGCCTTTTATTCTCAAACCATAATACTGGGTCTGACCAAACATTTTTGCTGGGTCTTGTTAAAATATATATATATACCGCATCACTAGTTTATTGGGTCATTGTGAATTTCCCAATATATTGGGTCCTGAACTCTGACCTCTGATTGGATAAACACACTTAGCAAATTATCAAGGGGAGATAACCCCTACTCAGGGCTCAATAAACGTATAAAATAAGTTATGTGCGAGAGGCTTAATTAGGTAAATGTAGTTATGTTAAACATGCATGTATTGTTGGGTCGTTGAATTGTTGGGTCAAGACCCAATAGGCAGATTGAGGACCCAATAACAAGGTAAGGACCCAATATATCGAGTGTAAAAATCATTTTTGACCCAATAAACTGGTGTCTTTAAAACTATTTATATATAAATGTGAGACAAATTTTAAACCAAACAGTGTACTATATATATATAGTACACTGTTTGGTTTATAATTTGTATATATAGTACACTGTTTGGTTTAAAATGTGTCTCACATTTATCTTTTTACATACCTAACCTCCCGGAATCCTCCGTAATCCAGTGGGTCTTGTATTAAAGATGTATACTATTCTTTACCGTATATATTAAAACGTAATTGAAAAGAGGTAAGAAAAAAGTAATGTAAATGTATAAAGATAACACTATTTACAAATAAGGGATGATATGGTAGTAATATAAACTATGTATATATGTAAATCAACAAATGCCCGTCAAAGGGTGTGTAAACAAGTAAACATACAGAAAATATTTGTTTGATTTGAGTGAATATAGGATTTATTTTCATCGAGAAATGAGAAAACTTATATTTTCACGAGTGCTTTGGCACGAGTGAAAATATTTGAGTTTTCTCACTTCGAGATGAATATAAATCATTTATTCACGACAAACCAACAAATATTCTATTTATAATATACTCACAACCTGGTATAGACATTTATGCAAAAAAAAAATATAATGCGCCAAAACAATGATGTCAATAACGTCAACAACGTAAACAACGTCAACAGTTCCATGACGTCATTTTGAGAGGAAATATATATTGTATTTTCACATGTGAAATATAAACAATGAAAATATAAGGTTTTATTTTAATCATAAAATCCGCTATTTCACTGAAAAGTATATTATATAAATAAGAACACATTATAATGATTTGTAAAGTCTAATCTCCTTCAGGAAATCTAAAACAAGACTAAAATCTATAGTATCGAATAACGCTTTCATATTATTAACTATGCGGTACATTTGCCGCCTGCACAATCCAACAAGATATGTTTGACCGTTAACGGTGGAAAACAGGGTATATAATCTGGTAATTGCTCACCTTGTAATACATATGAATGTGTATACTGTTCATGCCCTATCCTGCACCGGGCTAGAAAAACTTCTCGACGAATTGGTCTACTAGAAGGACAACGAGCAACGGTTTAATTGAATGGAGTTTATTGTTCACTGACAAATCCCAAGCGGCTTGCCAAGTTACGAATATATGTGTTATACAACTTTTATAATCAGTATAAGGTAATTTGGCATTATATATATGTAAACCTAATGCTGTCTTATCAGCACTATCAGCTCTATCATTATCTCGTATTCCTACATGGCTTGGAAGCCAGCAGAAAATGATAACATTATCAACTATAAGAGAATTGTGTTTTTCTAAAAGTTGAAGCACAACTGGGTTATCATGTTTCATATTACCCAGGGCTTGAAGAAATGGAAGGGAATCAGAAAAGATTTCCAAATGGTCATCATCAGATTCCTGAATATAGTTTAAAGCAAGTTCAGTTGCCTTAAGTTCAGTTGAAAAGATAGAGGCCTTGTGAGGCAGGCGGCTCTTTATGCTGTTTTTGTGAACGACAGGTGCTGCAGCTACCCTATCTCCAGCTTTAGAACCATCGGTGTATATATGCTGAAACGTACTGTATTTCGATTTAATTTCATTAAATTTGCTTTGAAAGATAGTAGGATCTATACTGGAATGTTTACTATTAAAAAGATAAAAAAAATAAGTGTAGGTGTTTCTAAAGTCCACGGTGGAATGAATTCGTGCAATCAAATTTAGGTCAATTTCAGTGTCTCTTAATTTTGGTTTAATAGGAAAACCAAATGGTTGAATTGCATTCTGTCTGCCATCAAAGAGAGGTTCATAACTAGGATTTAAAACGGTTTCGAAATATAGATATGAAGATCAAACAGGAAAAGTAGCATTCAAGACGACAGTCAACCACAAACACACACAGAAACAAAGAACAAATTTAAAGATGAATACAAATAAGACATCACAAACACAAAAGGGTTGCCAATAGGGCTACCGCCTTGGAACGGTCATTGGCAAAAAAGGCCGCTGGGGATATTATTATTGTATTTTCTTTCATGAACTAGTTTGTCTGTAAAAATCATTAATATTAATTCACATGATGCTATAAGGTTTTTAAAAAGGCCAAATACAAAACAAAACAGTAAACTGAAATAGTTTCTTTGTGTGAAAAAAAATAAATTTACATGTTTTGAAGAAACAACATTATGCGAATGATGTATTGTTTTTAAAAGGAAAAGTGTTCCCTATTTTATTTAAATATTTACATAATGACATATTTATAGTACTACTGTACTTAATATTAAATTAATTACGTTTATCTATTTTTATTACTATATTATTAATAAATATGCATAATGAGTAATTATTTAGAAGTATGTTATTACTGTAGTTACCAGTATATGAATTACGTGAATGTATCATTATTAATAATGAACTATATGTATATCTGTCAAAATAACTTGTTATCATACTCTTCTCATAGTATATGCGTGTAACTGTTGCCGCCAAATACATTGTCGATGAACATGTATATATGTTTGAGCCTGAATAAAAACTGAAAAACTGAAACATAATGATTTTTTTTAGACCGAAGTACATATATATTGAATTATATGTACAAGCAATATAATTCCCATACGAGTTCAAAAACCGAATCGACAAACATTTTCATAAACAAAACAATATCCAAAGGTTATTGGCTGCTCAATTTAATGCATGTGCTATAAACTGTGCAACCAAAGCTGTGGTTTGTATATGGACTATTAATTATGTTTAGAACAGAAATTAGACCCTTAGACAAGCTTGATGCACCCCTGTTTGTTGTATGTATTTGACACAATTATAGTTGTGTGTATTTTGCATTTATGGTGAAGATTATTTCATATTGTGTTTATGTTTTATCATACTCTTCTCATAGTATATGTGTGTAACTGTTGCCTCTGAATGTATTGGTGATGAACATGTATGTTTAAGCATGAATAAAAAATTAAACTGAAACTTTTTAAAAGAATAACATTCACATGAAGAATAACCTTGTTCGCGATCTTTCAAATATAAAAAAAAACACGACAATTTTAAATGGGTATACTTACTTTGGCCAATTACAAACATGGCAGAGGTAATACTTAATCATGATGGTGCTAATTGATTACGCCAAACTAATATGGCAACACAAAGACACCGTAAACAAATGATTCATTCTTCAAAGTAATCGGCGAATGATCCAACTACCTGTTTGACAAAATGTGCGAAAAGTATTTCAAAAGCATGTAAGAAATAATAGATGTCTTTATTCGGCCTAAATATATAGGATAATACTTTATTATACACAAACAATGATAACAGTGTAATGAATGAAAGCAATTTCAATCACAATAATAATTAATTCAGTCTTAATTCAATTCAAATCATTTTTTATTTACAACAAACATTACAATGTTTTTTGCCAATACAATATAGGCGGATACAATTAAATGCAATGAGAAATATATGTTGTAAATACAAATATCTTTATTCAGCAATAAAACGTTAACGCACATGCTATGAGTCAAAGAGCTCGCCAAAATGCCTAGTGCCATAGGGCGTGCAAAAATAACTTTACCTACCCTATGAGTCAGAATGTATAAGTAATGTATACACATTTGAAATATGCTATAGATTCATTTGTGCTGTAATTTATATTAATTAATATCATGCATAAATATGTTGATGTTGAAAATAGTGAAGTAAATAAAGTATTGAACAAATGAACATGATAATAGACAGATGTGTTGCCATATATAATGTCAGTTATAATAATAATAATAATAATAATAATAATAATAATAATAATAATAATAATAATAATAATAATAATAACAATTATCATTAACCTCAAAAGACCTAACTAAATGGGTTGTTTATTGATTGATTTATTCGCCTGCAATAACTAAATAAAGAAGAGAAACTGTATGCCCTGCTTAATACTACGGATACTAAACGTGAAATTAAGTAATTTAAAAAAACTAAAACATTAGTCGGTCGTCTCCAAAAGTGAATGTAAAAGTCAGTATATTGTTGTCATTATAAAACAACCTAAGGTTTATCTTATAACAATCACATTTTATTTCATAAATTGTCATTCGCATCTGTTTCACCTATCTACCAGTTTCTTTTTTGTAATCGATGAGAAGTTTGTACATACTATTCATCATCCTAAATACACTGATATGGTCATTGTATCCATCTATTAGATGTAAACGTAAGTAAGCAAAGGATGGATGTGTGCGTGCGTCTATCTTGTGTGTATAGTCCATGAGTACATTAGGCATTTCTATGTGAGTGAGTGAGGGCGCGGAGGGTATTTGGCCCCCGATATATTCATTATGAATTAAGTGTGATATTGTAATGAAGTATAAAGTAAGACATATATTGGGCTTCGCCACAGAACTCCTCAACTATTGATTCTTAGAGTAAGTAATTAGTGAAGTAAAGAGTACTGGTTCTGCCCAGGATAAAGTGGATGGGTCTGCATCCACAACTAAAATATCGACCCTCATATATATATATATACTCTAAAATGTACTGACAATGACGTAGAACATTATTCAACTGACAACTGACAACCAACAATCAACTGTTCTTAATCGTCCATTTCATTTCTAAACTAGCTCTTTAGACTCGGGTTGAGATATTGGCTGTGTACATTAATTACAGTGTTTAAAAACGTTGGTCTTTTTGTACAAGCATTCAAATACATTATGGTATTGTGTTTAAATACGAGGGCCAAATAGGCATCACCTTGACGATGATTAAAGTGTATGTTTACACCTGTCATAAAACCAGAAATATTGTGTCAAGACGGGTGCAATATATCACCTGAACATATCTTGTGTCAAATTTTAAGGTACTCATAGAATTGTAGTTTTGGATGAGGGAGGGTCCAAATAGGCAGCACCTTTGGAGATGGCGTATGTCCATAGGTGTAAGCGGATGTTTTTAGAACACCTGTCATAAATGATGAAATCTCGTGTCAAGATGTGTACAATACCTCGTGTACAACTGGGATGGAACAGTGAAAGCAGATAATTTACCCTTCTCACATAACGTGGAATCTTCACGCGACACCACCCCTACAGCAGTAAATATGATCATATCCAATTTGGAAGCGGCAGTCTGATTGGTCATTTCAAATGGAAATAGTACTTGTGTGCGTACGTCTAATTATGGGGGTGTGGGGGGTGGGGGGGTCAAAAAGAAAGTGTAGGTGCACCTGTAAAATTGCACCTACAATTTTATGGGTGCACCTACATTTTTACAGGTGCATCCATAAAATATATAGGTGCGCCTACACTTTTTATAGGTGCACCTACACTTTTTTACAGGTGCACATACATCAGTAGTTTTGACCCAGATTCTGCACCATAGTGGCGGCCGTAAAAAGTCGCTCCGACTACAAATCAGTAGTGTTATTATTTACTGGTCCTTTGGGATCATCTGAAGCCCATTCTGTGTTGCTTTAAAGTAGAGTATCGCTTAAGCCGGTGCTAGGAGGCGTGAGAGGTGTTGCATCTTATGAACAGACTCGATAAAAGAGTATGAGAGTGGACCTTTGGAAACGGCCGAACACGACATATACGAACTATTGCAGTCTCGGTTTGATTAACACTGTTCATGAACGGTAGTGAAATATGTTAGCTACCGCTCACGCCCTCCAGCCCCGGGTTGAGCGGAAACGCAATATTCATAATATCAATAGTACACACTGTTAGCCATCCCGAAGATGGCATGCATATGGCGAACCGAGTCTGCTACTTTTCTCTCTTCTTCGTGTGTGTTGCTTGCATATTTTCATTCCTCCGAGCAAGTTAGAAAATCATAGCTCTATCTCTCTCTGTCTGTCTCTCTCTGTCTCTGTCTCTATGTCCCCCTCTCTATCCCTCTCTCTCAATAACCGAAGATAATGTGTTGTTTGGATCTTAAACAATATATCATTGATTGTAGAAGGTGTCTGGACGTGGTTTCAATTACATCTATCTTCCAATGTAGTTATTTTTGCAGATGCAATTATGCCCATTTTTACCATAATTTATGTTTAATATATGTATAACTTTGCAGGATACATGTCGAAAAATCTTCTGCCACTACGATTTTGTCTTTGCAAATGGGAGATGCAAGCCCAGGACCAGCACCACATGTTTCGCTGCCTATCTGACCTTAACAAGTTCAACAATAGTGGCAGTAAACATTCAGAGTAATTTGACGACATCCATTGCCTCGTTTCTGTCTTTGCCAGATAATGCCACATGGGATGTGCATTATAAAATAAGAGTCTCTAACGGAATCTTTGCTGATTATTTTCTTCTACATATTTTGTTTGTGTATAACAAAATAATTATGGACACTGTATTGTCCTTGAATGGAATAACATTTACTGTTAGACAAGGAAATAAAAATGTTATATTTAATGTAACCATTGATGACAAGGATTACGGAAACAAAACGCTAACTAGAAATAAAATGCATTTATTATTTGATATATCCCATAATATTTTTCTCTCTAAATCGGAGTATACTGCAGAAAATGTGTGTACTAAAATGAAAAAAAAGAAACCGACCCAGGTAACGTCATTGTTTAGTGCATGTCCTTATATAGAAATCGACATAAAGGGACTGAACCGTGGTCCAACAGAGGACGGCCTTTATTTTCCCGACCAATCTTTGTCATTGAAAAACAATCAGTTTTCCTTTAAGGATACAGGAACGGACACTATACAGGTTTGCGTTGACGACTACATAGAAGTAATGAATGCTGCTACTGGTGAACTTGAGTTGGGACCATCAATGTTTAGTTCAGTTGTAATGGGTTATGTCACATTTGCTTGTACCATAATTTCAGTTGGGTGCCTGATTGTCACTCTGGTCACATACATTATGTTCAGCTCATTGAGGACACAACCCGGTGTAAACAATATGTGTCTATCACTGCTTTATATGTTTAGTCAACTTTTATTTCTTGTCGGTGCCCAACAAACGAGTATAAAGTCTTTGTGCATTGCCATTGGCGCCTTTTTGCATTTTCTGTGGTTGATGACTATTTTTTGGATGGGCGTATGCTCTTTCCACATGTTTCGTGTCTTCAGTAGTTGGCACATTCACAATTTTACTTCAAGGAATCTAAAAACGACCTGTTTGTATTGCTTGGTAACCATTACCTGCTCTGTAATGTTAATGGCGGTCAACATTGTTTGGTCCCTTATCACTACTAATGGACACACTATTGGATATGGATCGGTTCACGGAATCTGTTGGATCTCAAACAATAATTTTGTAGCATACACCATTTCATTTCCGGCATTAGTGGTTGTCGTTTGCAATGTCGCATTGTTATTGTGTGTCGTATGCAAGATTAGGAATTTGCCAGCTGTTAATTCAGCTTCAGTCCAAAATCGACAATATACGTTAGTTTACATTAAATTATCAACACTGACAGGCGTTACTTGGTTAACAATTATACCTTACCTTTTAACAGGTGTTAAGGTATTCGATTATATATTTGGTATGCTACACGCAAGTTTTGGCGCATTAATCATGTTAGCGTTCATTTGCAACAGACGGGTTATATATCTGTATAGAGCTCGCTATTGTAAAACACAACTAAAACAGCAAAACAGTCAAAGTTCAGTAACGGCGATGACACATGTCTAAAATTCATCATGAGCTTGTGAACATTAAATCACAAGAAATAAAATGTCACGCTTACAAAACGGCTTAAGTATAAGAGATCTGTACAGGAGACGGACAAAACCCCTCCCGGACAAAACCCCCTCCACTGTTTTTTACATAGGTGTACAAAACAACTCTCCTGATTTTACATAGGCGGACAAAATCCCTCCAAAGGTTTGCACAGGTGGACAAAACCCCTCCAAAAAGGTGGAAAGGTGGACAAAACCCCTCCCATTAGATATGACATTTCATTGATCGATATGCTCTGATGACGTCAGAAAGGTGTGAACATGATTTTAAAAACAGGTGAAAACAGAAACACAAATTTTGGATTTAAAGCATCAAATCATATTATTCAAAAGTGAAAATGTGCACAAGTGACGGATTTAATATCTTCTTATAAATGACAGTGATCAAATGGGGAAAAATAAGCGAGAAAAACGAAAAAACAGCAGTGAAGGAGAAACGCCAAAACATCTAAATCGAACAAAGAAGCAAAGGCCGGATCGTCGCCACAGGTAGTACGGCCACAGGTAGTAGGTGATTATATTTGCTCTACACCAGTTAATAAATTAACAATGGAAATAGTGTATTTGGTACCCAGCTTATCATTTAAATTCACCAATGATGCAACATTTACCACAAATACCACAGTACAGATGGCCGGTGCAACCGGGTACACTAGTCCTAACTTTGTGCCACAGTTACCAACATATAATATGAACGCCGCTAATCCCACCAAGATGAGGAATGAAACTTCCCAGTAGTAGTTCCAACGCAGAACTTATGCAGTTCCTTAACACGAAATTTGACGAGGTTAACAAACGTTTGGAGAAATTGGACGTTCTAGAAAAAAGAGTGGATGATTTTGACGTTAAAATAAGTCGACTGTGGTCTGATATAGATAAACGAGTTTCAAAAAATACAGAAATATGACCCAGCTGGGCAATAAAGCGGAAACGGTGATTTTGAGCTTGCAAAACTCAGGAGGAAGTCTTATCACTGAAGGCACAAAACATTTCTCTCAAGGACTCATTGATCGATATTCAATCAAAATCGATGATGAATAATTTGATTATTGGCGGTATAGATGAGCAATTAAATGAAACTCAAGCCGACACGGAAACATTGGTAAAAACATTTTTATTCACAGACCTGAAAATTACACAGAAAAGGGTGTCGGAAATAAAATTCGAGCGAGTCCACAGAACCGGTCCCAAAATTACAAACAGGCCAAGGAAAATCGTTGCTGTTTTCAAGGAAACGAAAGATAAAACATATGTTAAATCGTGTAGGGAACATCTCGAGAATACCGCCATGTTTATGCATGACCAATACCCATTGGAAGTCGTAAACCAACGTAAAGCGTTGATGCCATTTCTCCGGAAAGCGAAAGATGACGGGAAAAACGCATATATCAGATACAACAAGCTAATCGTGAATGGGAGCGTGTACACTGATGGAGCCTACGGCAAGATTCCAGCATAGGGGCCAACCGAGGATGATGTCAACATTTTAACCTGGAACTGTAATGGATTGTCGATAGAGAAACGAGGAAATGAAGATTTTGCAAGTCTATTAAGAAATAATGATATTATATTTCTACTTGAATCATGGACCAACAGTAAGAGTAAAATAGTGTTTAATGGATATAAAACATAAAATTTCTATCGCAAATTCAAGCATAAAAATGCAAAACGTAGTAGTGGTGGAATTGTGTTACTGTATAGAGAAAGTTTGCACAAGGGAATTAAAATAATCAGAAACCACCATGATACTATAATTTGGATTAAACTTGATAAACGTTTTTTCTCTTTTGAACGTGATGTTTATTTGTGTGGCGCGTATATGTGGGGCGAGGGTTCACCTGTGTTTAATATAATTAATTGTGATTTGTTTGAATTGTTACAAAATGATGTAGATTATTTTGATAAACTTGGTACAGTTATAGTGTCTGGGGACATGAATGGGCGTGTTGGAACTAAAGCTGATTACATTGAGCAAGATGCGCAGGTACGTGAAATTTACTGTGATGACTATGATCCAGATATACCGTTGTTACGTGCCTCAGTCGATAACACGAGTAACGCCCAAGGGACTCAGTTATTAGACGTGTGTAAGACAACTTTATTGAGAATAGTTAACGGTAGATTAGGCCAAAGTTCAAAATATACATACTTGTGTAGAACAGGGCTAAGCGTTATCGATTACCTGTTAGTTAAATTGGACAATTTCTGTTATATTAACGGTTTCCAGGTATTAGATTTTAATGAATTTTCAGATCACGCCCCACTGCAATTTTCTTTACATGCCTGTATGGAAAAAAACGGGAACATACTTGCAAAGTAAATAAAGATTTTACCAAAATGAGGTGGAATCCAGAAAATAAGGATGTTTTTTGAAGAAATCTAATTGCTAAATTACCAGATATGAATAGATTACTAGATGTGATAGACAGGCATGACAAGAAAAGTGTAAATGACACGGTCTTTGCATTTGTCAATATTTTAAACACTGTAGCCGAACCAATATTTAAGAAAAATGTAATCAATAAGTCAGAGGGTACATTTAAAGAAACTGCATTTACCAAAGCGAAATGGTTTGACAATGAATGTTTCGAAAAAAAGGTACATTATACAGACGCTATAAAACAGTTTAATGCGCATAGAAGTGATGCAAATCGTGTGGAACTTTGTGCAAAAAGAAAAGACTACAAATTGCTAATTAAAAGGAAACGAAGGAGACATAATTTTATTGAGATGAAAAAAATTGAAAAACTGAAAGCAAAGCAACCTAAAGATTTTTGGAAATTGTTTACTAAAGCGAAAAGTAAAAAAGGTGCTGATGTGAGCGTAAATAATTTTCTAGCATATTTTAAAAACTTAGCAACTGAGATAAATGTAGTGAAAAATGACGAGGCTGAAGAGTTTTGTGAATCGAATGATTTTGACAAAAACGACCCTATATTTCAAGAGTTGGATATGGAAATAACGGAAGCGGAAGTGGAAGCTTGCATAAAATCACTCAAGCGTGGAAAGGCATATGCAGGGGACACTATTCTAAATGAATACTTTTTAGAAGCGGGCGATATAATGTTATCGCATTTAACGCAATTATTCAACATTATATTAGACAGTGGCTGTTTCCCGGAACATTGGTCAGAGGGAATAATGATACCGTTATTTAAAAATGGAGATGAAATGACGTCAATATTATCGGGGGATTACGTTGGTCAGTTGCATGTCGAAACTATTCGCAGCAGTACTTAATAAGAGAATAGCTGATTGGTGTGAAAAGCATAATGTACTATCCGATGCGCAATTCGGGTTTAGAAAGGGATTTTCTACGGTGGATGCAATCTTCACACTTCAAAGTTTAATTGAGCATACCTTAATAATGGCAAACGGTTATATTGTGCATTTGTTGACTTGAAGAAAGCGTTTGATTCAGTGTATAGAATGCATTATGGTTGAAACTTTACAGGCTTGGAATAAATGGGAAAATGTTACGGATTATGAGAGCGATGTATGAAACAGTTAAATGTTGTGTTCGGCACTGTGAAAACTATTCGGACTTCTTCGAGGTGACGGTTGGTCTGAAGCAAGGGGAGACAATTTCGCCGATTCTCTTCTCACTCTTCATTGAAGATCTAGAACTATATTTGCAATCTAAACCTGACAGTGGACTTAATATTAAGGATGTCACCTTAATGCTTTTGTATTTTGCGGATGATATGGCTATTTTGAGCGAGACACCCGAGGATCTGCAATGTAGTCTAAATAAGTTACATGATTACTGCTGCAAATGGGGTCTGGAAGTGAATACAGGCAAAACTAAGATCGTTGTTTTTAGACGGAGAGGTGGAATTTTAGCCAATGAGAAATGGACTTATTCGGGGGATCAGTTGAAAACTGTAAATGATTTTAATTATTTAGGCGTTGTATTTAACTATACAGGATCCTTTATATTAAACCAACAAAACCTTTCTGGAAAAGGATTAAGGATTAAAAGCCATGGGAGTACCTTTGCATAATATAAAAAAGTATGACTTCACTCCTAAAACACTATGCCAACTGTTTGATTCCTTTGTAACATCAATTCTAAATTACGCATGTGAAGTATGGGGGAACACCAAATCAAAACAGTTGGAGAGAATACACTTAAAGTTTTGCAAAAAGGTGCTAAATGTGAAACTATCAACCAGCAACGCAGTGGTTTATGGCGAATTGGCTAGATACCCGTTATATATATATATAGATTTTGTAGGATTATACAATATTGGTTTAAACTGTTATACACCAACAATTGTGTTTTAAAAACTGCGTATGCCGTTTCACTAAGTGATTGTCTAACAAATAAAATAAATTGGACCGCTAATGTTAAGTCTTTGCTGTATAGTCACGGGTATGGATATGTATGGGAGAATCCAGCGAGTGTAAACCCGAAATACTTTTGCAAAGAATTAAAAGTACGTGAAAGTAAACTTCGTTTATGAAACATATTTAGATATTTCTAAATACCGAAAATATCGAAGTGTCATAACACAACTACGCCTCTCATCACACAGGCTGAGAATTGAGACAGGAAGATATGGACCTAATAGAATTGAGAGAAACGAAAGAAAGTGTCAGTTTTGTACCTCTGGTGATATTGAAGACGAGTATCATTTTGTTTTAATTTGTAATAAATATAATGACTTACGAAAACGATATGTGCAACGTTATTTTAGAAGGAATCCATCTGTTTTCAAATTTATTGAACTTTTGCAATCGCAAGATAGTAAACTAGTAAATAATTTGTCACATTATATATTTAATGCTTTTAAATTAAGAAGTAACACGGTCCAAAATTAAAGAAGGACCGTCCTCTGTGTACTTTTGTTTACCTGTTTGTGTAAATTGTATATTTACATTGTTTATTATTTTTCTGACTATATTTATATATTGTAAACATGTTGTAGACGAGAAACTGTATAGTTTAAGTCTGAATAAAAGTTTGTTCTGTTCTGTTCTGTTCTGTTCTATAGAATGTGGTAGTAATGAATGAATATTCATCAATTAGCAAATAAGAAAGGATTAATCTGTGATAAAATTACAATTATAATTACAAACAAACATACAAACAGTATTATATATATATAGGTAATGTACCATTATAAGCTTTCATTTATTTCAACAGTTTGAATTCTTTTTTCAAATATAGCCGTTTGATAATATAATAGCGGTTATACAATGTATAGCCTTCTTTAATCAAGTAGCAACTGAGTAATAACACTTTAAAACTGTTGATTTATATCAATTATACATTAAATTTATAGGACATAGAAACTAAATTATATGTAGCACATTTAGATATATATACATGTACCAATTGAATGTAAAAACTCTTAACTCCTGATTGTCTCATCACAGTACGGAATGACCCGGTCATGGACGTAGAGTCAAAGTAGTCTAACAGAGCCGCAGTAACAATGTCCCGTATCACACGCACCCATTCATCGAGACTTATTATTACTTATGGCACATTTAATGAATGTGTTCATTATTAATTAGGTAGGTGTTTCTACTACATTCATAAATAATTATAAAATGATGGCTGTAATAAAAAAAAAAAATTCCAGAAATAAACATAACATAACAATTTTTCATAAAATATTTAATTGGGAGGGTTGAAGAACTTGGACATTTTGTGAGAGGGGCATTTTTTTATTATCTCATGGGAGGGTTTTTGTCCACCTTTCCAAATTTTTTGGAGGTGTTTTGTCCACCGATGAAAACTCTTGGGAGGGGTTTTGTCCACCTATGAAAAATCGCGGGAGGAGTTTTGTCCACCTATGTAAAATCACGGGAAGGAGTTTGTCCACCTATGTAAAAAACAGTGGACGGGGTTTTGTCCGGGAGGGGTTTTGTCCTACACTCTGTCTATAAATATTGGTCTGTGCATATTGAAACAATTGAAACATGATTAACGTCTTTCTTGCTGTTAAATATGTTTGCAAGATCGTATTTTGCTTGTTATAACCGAATACGTGGCAAAATTTGGTCGTTCCAACAGGAAACTTGTTTTTAGTGTTGTTCAAAATTGGGAAGCTCAAGCCTCAGTTTAAGGATAGAAACTGGTCGTCAAGACGACGTTAACAACGAAGAACGCGAAGAAGGAATATGCGCATATTGTATAAACAGTTTGAAGTATCCCGCCAACAGCAGCCAAATTGTACCACATATGTACACCAATTCTAACCTAATGACGACAAGGTATATATGTAATACATATTTTGAGAATCCAAACTCTATAGTCACAATATGTACGGCTTTCAACAGCCTCGCCATACACCAAAACTGGAGCATCGAATAAGAGTCACCAACTCATAATTTATTTAACGCATAGTCAGTCACTGATATTTTAAGAACCCGTGAATAAGCATATACGTTTGATCGGTACATGTACATTTTTATATGACCTGAACAGATGGCTAGCGTTTTGATCAACGGTTTTGTATTGTAATTTTCCGTCATTTGGCGGGTTAGTTTTTTAAAGCTACAGAGTCTCTATATCAATCGATTTCTTCTTTGTAGGCGTGTCTTTATTTGTTACTACATGTTCACCTGTTCATATCGAAATCGGGTATTTAAGCGAGCAAATATAACACAGGACATCATTTATTGCATAGACCTCGACCACTGCAAATCGTACCTGTACACAGGTAAACACACAACCTTCTGATCCAGTGAGCTATAACACTTCTTGAGAAAATGGTATACTAACTATCATTTATTAAGAGGCAAATAACTTAACCTGAATGAACGCAACTCAAGATGAATAAGTACATATATAGTCCATCTTGTCGCACGTGTAAATTAAAATTGCCTGGTGTAATATTATATAACGTTAGAGGATATTTGCTGTTTTGGAGTGAATAACAGATTTTATTTCATCGAGAAGTGAGAAAACTTTATATTTTGGCGAATGCGGAGCATGAGTGAAATATAAAAGTATTCTCACTTCGAGACAAAACAACATATTTTCTATTTATTTTATGAGTTTACAAACAATTTAAGGAAATTAAGTTAGAACAAAAAGGGAGGTCATTTCAATAACTAAGCCGCTTTACGCATTTTTGCCCTACTACAAAAAATAGTCCAAAGATATCTTATTTATACCCAAATTGATTTTTTTTTAAATATATTTATATTGGAAATACTTTCCTTTTAAAATCCATTTCAAATCATTGTTTGAATAGAATGTACAATACGCAGAGTTTCTCTCTGGAAATGTTTACATTTGCGTAGGAATATATTGTGAACCCATTTTACTGTGCATTTGTGTTGGTTGTACATTTAAAAGTAGTTCCGGCAGTGAAAAAATAAAACTCAATAATTTGTGAAATAACACATAACACATTTCATTGCTAAAATCCACTATTTCACTGCTTATCATAAAATAAATGTTATCAGTACGAAACTAATATTCCGTCTCAAAACAACTATAACTCGACTTGTTATTTATAGCTTGATGAGTTTGTGTGTGCGCTAGTTATTAAAGGTGAAATATGGCGTGTCTTTTGAGTATATATTCGGAAATATATATATATAATATACAATCTGTTCAAATCTTACACTTATTGGTTGTCCCGTTTTCTCACAGAAGCCAATTTTATCTCATAGCGCACACGCTTCGAGTTTTGCCCTGGTAAGTGTCACGTGATCCTGTGACGTCATTGGTACCAAACGATTAGCCGTGTCGCATTGAGTTGTATAGTATTGTCTATGTAGGATTACATTTTATGGTACTTGTTAAAAATGCCGTGTGCTGTTGCTGGGTGAAAAGGTTTGCATAAAGAAGGACAAGATAATAACCTAAGTTTCTTTCGTTTCCCTAATCGAGATAATGATATATTAAGATCTGAAGTGTGGTTAGACCGTTACCGAAGAAAATCGCCCCACTCGTCGAAAAAGTGGGAACCTACGAAAGACGCGCGAGTTTGTAGCAAACATTTTTAGTTGACTTCGTGGGAAGTCCATTCTTTGGTTTCATTATCTTTACATTTGGAGAACAAAAGGCCATGCATATTAAAATCAACAGCGGTACCAACGATATTTGACTATAAAAATGAGAAGTGCATTACCCCGCCGTCTCCAAGCAAGTTGTATTAGTCTATTCGACCGGCGTTGAGGAGGAAATTCATAAATGAAGTAAGATTGAAATTTATGTTCAATTATCTTAGCACCTCATCGGGTATACGTATGATAATTTTAAGAAAGGTGTATAGTCTTAGATCTTTATATACACCGTGAATGTTTAGCTGTTGAATTAGAAGCATGCGTCTTTACGTGAATCAATTAAGAGTTGACGGCGCTAATAATATGTAGCCGTCATTTTTTAAAATATTGCTAAGAACGTTCAGCATATAAATTTAAATGAATCCGGTGAAATAAACACTGTGTCTTTGTTCCCAAATTTTAATTTTTAATAATTTTAAATTATAAATCCCTTCTGCCAATAGTGCTATAAATATATATTATCAACATATATAGGTCTATGGATTTGAAAAAAACAACAAAATGTTTCATGGATATCTATTAAAAGGCAGAAAATTAATAATATTACTAGCTTTTTTATTAATTCAGTAATGTTTAATGGCAAAGCAACAACAATAACGCCTCTTAGCTCGTGCAATAAGTAAAACAAGTAGAATAGAATAATATACTTTATATTATGGTAATTTCATATGTTTGGTCTGTTTTCGATCTGTATATCAGGAGTAAGTATACATGAGTAAGTATACTTACTAACTGTTTATATCGTGCACATAATACATTTGCTATATTATTTAAATCAAAGTATTTTTCTGTCTTTGTGCGCGAAAATTAGAGCTCGCATATCATGTGATATATCCGTCCTGTGCAATACGCGTCTGCCCTCGGCGGTATTACACCGCTCAAGTAATTGCAATAAACAGGAAATATATCCCTAAATGGTGCGTGCTTTTGTGATATACCGACGTATGTACCCTAATTAGGCTGTACTTCAATAGTGCACCGCAGTATTTGATTAGTCTGTATTGATATTTGGGGGCAGTGGAGACCAGAGAGCGTGTCATATTACAAACACCGCTCCTAGAGTGTTTGGTGTTAATGGCGACTTATGGCAAATATATAATACTATAGAAATTATATGCTGTTTCATTTATTATTGTTTTCATTAATTTTTTATCAATTATGGATAATATCTAATAAATATATTTCTTCTATGTCTACTTATCCTGACGCTCGTATTTAGACCAGGTCCATTCATTCGGAATATACTACATTTCGCGGTTATTGTGTATGTACCAAGATAATGCAGTGTTGCGGGTGACACTGTCAGATTTCGATGAAAACAATGTTTACGTTGTTTTTTGTTTGTTGTTGCTGTCAGTGTATAAAGACACTATTTTGTTAGATTAGTGAATAGTGTAATGAACCGCTGAACGTAACGAATGACATGACACGATAGTCTTTACAAGCTCTCCATTTGCACCTCGTTCGACTTCATCAGTTGATGAATCCGATGTATTTTCGTCCAAAGACACGTATTCTGGCTCAAAATCGTAAGGTTGCACATTGTGTAACCGTCTTATCACGGGCATTTCCTCTGACTCGGTATCGTGATTGCTTAATTCTCGCATTTTCACACAAGGTATACTGTTTTGCGTTCAGTCCCAATGTAAACAAAAAATAGTTTGTTCCCCATGACGTAACTTCCGGTAATTCGCGCAAGAGTTTTTCCCCTTAGATTTTTTTCGATATTTTTGCAATGCCTGTTCGCCTGTTCGATTTTTATCTTTAAAAACATATTTTTACTGAACATACATCAATGGCATAGTAATAATCGTATTTATAATGATATTTAATACTTAAAAACATATCAAAAGCGGATTTGTTGATTTAGGACCAAGTTCTGCTTTAAGTAATGCCTATTTAGTGTTAGAAATGCTACAATATATCAATAAATAGCCGTGGTCTAGTGGATTATGTGGTTCAAATCCCGTTCCGGGAAATCACTTTTTTTTTATCACATATATGTATTCTGAAGCCGTATATTCATCGATGTTACGAAGGCTAAATAAAAATGTGATATTTTACGCATCGATTTCTGCTTAAATACCGACTTTTGATTTGAAACTACTTCACACGTGACTCATTCATATTCGTGAATTATTACCAGTTAAACTAGAGACTCTGTAGCTTTAAGCATTATTGTTTCTTTTGTATGTTTGTGTGCTATTTGGGTCAGAGGTTTTTGTTAACTGAATAAAACATTTGTATTTGTATTTGTTTAATTTTATAACGATACAATGTATTTAAATCAGACAACTAAGTTATTTTTGTTCCACTTGTGCGTATGCATTTTTGTAATTCCCAGTTTCAAGGTGTTGTGTTTTTAATCAAGTTTTGTGATTTGAATAGTTAAATGAATAAAATTGATGGTACGATTTTGATTCACATACTTTATAACATATATAGTTTGTCAATGTTGGGGCCTAGTGCATAAATGAGATATAGGGTCCTATAAAAACCACAGCGTCCGAACGCAATGGCATCGTACTGTACTGCAAACAAGGACTTGAAAATACAATGAAGGAGACAAAAAACAACAGAAAGGGTGGTGAAGACAGGTTCACCGACTTGGAACGGTCAGTAGGCAATAAGGCCTACTGGTTAGCTTGAATCGATTTATATGCGCACAATCCTCGCTATCATCCTGTCTTGAGCGCCCAAATAGACAAGACAGTGTAAACAAAACTACATCCCATCAAAAGGAATTCTCTAACAATAAAGTCCACATCCAGAGAAACTAACTAAAGAAACACATACAAAAAAATAATAAACATCTCAGGATGTATCCAGAATCGTACTGAACAACCATAGTAGTTGCAGCTAAAGAGAAAACCAATCTAGGGTACGACCAAAAAAGACGAAAGCTCATGCACCCACCTCCCTTAGTTGGGGTTTCAGTAGGTACAATCATAGAGTCCCAAGAGGTAGTCTAGTCATCGCACAAGTGAAAAGTGAAGCGTAATGACTGACTGTAGAGGGGTCAATCACTAAACATGCAGTGCGCTGTAAAACCAAAGGGTTATATCCTTTTTGACGAACTTCCTGATTAAATTTGTAAAGCGGTCAGGAAACCCGTCAGACCCCTGTAACTTTCGAAGTTAATAGACCACATCTCCATAAAATGAGGGTTGTGATATGCCTAGTTGCAGAAGTGTTTTAAGGTTGGTGTTGTACTTTACCAGCAGGCCCTCGTTGCGGCGGTAACATTTAGAGAAAGATCTACGTAGTTTGTGATAACGAAAACCTTGCTGAAGAAGTTTACTTGTAATAACTTGATTTCGTTTATTGAAGTCTATAACATCATTACACGCTCTAGAAAATCGAATGAGTTGGGAGATATACACCCCGTATGAGGTAGCACGAGGTACATCTCCATCCAGGTGTGGATAGTTAACGATTTTAAAATTGAAATCATGTTCTCTTATCATAGATTTTAGTATGAATACAATCATTTGAAATCGAGAGATGAAGATCGAGAAATGCTGCTACTGTATCCGAACTGTTGGCTTTATTCAACGTGAGCTCTGGTGGATAAATGTTAGTAACCATATGAGCAAAGAACGGATTATCAATATTGAGTATGTCATCAAGATACCAAGAAGTATTATTAAATGCATCAATAATTTCACCCTGGCTAGCAGGTGACAAACTCAACATAAAATCTCTTTCATAGCAGTACAAAAACAAATCTGCAACAAGTGGCGCACAGTTAATACCAACAATCTGGCGGTAAATAGTTTTACCTATCTTCAGTAGGAACGCCATCCCTCTGGCGTAGGGATATTTATCAAACAAGGTCACGTGATAAAATCGATAAGAAAATGACATTATTGGGAAAATTGTCACTTGTCAGATTTATTCACCTCTTATTTATAAACTGTGATTATGACAAAAAACAATCACAGATCGTTGTTAAAGTAATAATATTCATAAACTACATTGGTCGAACATAATTGGTGTACACTTCGTGAAATTCCCATTAAAAGTTAAAGGTATTTTTCGAAGGGATGAATTTAGGTTGTTTTAAGGTTTAAATTGCCAAAAATGCGCTTTTAAATCAAAATCGATTTATTTTGTCATTTTAGAAGCGAGAATAAAAATAAATGCATGTACGCGTAGATAAATCTTTCCTCTGTCCATATGCACATTTTTAATGAAATCAGAGACAAGTACTTTTTTTTTCCCAAAATTAACTAACATGACCCACGGACGCAAAGACGGCATAATGCATATACATTTACAGACGCGACCAGGTACACAAGAAATGTAATAATTCCATTATTTCAATACATATATTTCAAATGTATGTATCCATGCATTCCAGATTAAATTTCTGATCTATACATCCTTTTGGTTTATGCCGGAGTGCTCAGAATAGGTTTTAACAAACCAAATTGTAACGGTACGTCGGGAAAGGAAATGAGGAAAGTGGAAATATATTTTGCAGTGCTAATTTTCTGAATCCGAAAAAAATGCAAAAAAAAAAAGTTTTAACAACGAGAATGAATTTTTTTTCTTGAAAGAGTTCATTGACATGTCTACTATTAAAACCCAAAATTTAAAGTCAATCAGAAAAAAGTACTTTTTTTTCCCCAAAATTAACAAAGTACACCGTGTTCGCTAAAATATGAACAATCGCCTTTCGAAGTTAATGTACACGCGGGATATAAAACCATGAAATTGTGAAATGCTTTTTAAGAGATATATTGATTTCAAAATTGTTCTGTATTTAATAAATTATTAGAGTAGAATGTTCACCATTTTTCTCAAGGACACCATTACGGTAGTATCCCTGCAACCCCGCCCCTCACTCCACCCCCACCACCCTCCATACCGTATTTATTAAGTTGTATATAGCTGCGAATGTGCAGTTTTAATCAAATTCGATTTATTTCATCATTTTAGAAGCGAGAGAAAAAAACAAAAGCATATACGCGTAAATACATCTTTCCTCTGTAGATATGTAACATATAAAAAAATTCGGAAGCAAGTACTTTTTCCCCCCGAAAATTAACGAAGTACACCGTAATCGTTTAAATACGCCGAATCGACGTTCCAAATCGATGTTCGCACGGAATAAAATTGTGGAATTATGAATTTATTTATAAAGATAAATCGATTTCAGCATTGTTCAGTAGTTGTTATATTATTGTTGTAGTATGTTCACAGTATTTATGAGAGCAACATTACGGTAGTATCCCTCCAACCCCGTGGGCTTCCCCCCTCCAACCCGTACACACAATACGTTGTGTATTGCTGAGAATGCGTCTTTTATTCAAACCGATTTATTTCGTCATTTTAGAAGAGAGCATAATAACAAAATCATATAGATACATCTCTCCTCTGTATATATGTAGAATTTCAATAAACGGAGACAAGTACTAATTAAGTAACAGGACCGTCCGACCCAAAGACGGCAACATTCATATTCATTTATAAGGAAAGACGACCGGCTACAGAAACAATTAAATAATTTCGTTATGTAAACACATATATTTAAAATGTATGTGTCCATGTATTTTACACTAAATTTTTGATCTATACATGCTTTGTGTTTATGTCAGAATGGCCAATTTACTTCAACAAATAATGTCGCAACGGTATATCGGAAAATGAAATCATGATGGCGGCAACATACGTTGCAGAGTTAATTTTCGAAATCAGAAAAAGCGATGAACTAATATAAGTTTAACAGGCAGAAAGAAGTATATTCTTTTAACTGTTCGTTTAAAACTGAGGGGCGACTCGAGTTTTAAAGAAAGCAAGATTGGCATGTGTCCCTTTAACCAAGTAAATAAATGACTGACGAGTAACAGACATGCTACTGTCAGTAACAAACATGATTATGTGTAGACTCGAAGATTTCATAACATAAACGTGGACATGTCATTGTGTCAATGGAGCACTTGCCAGATTTGTGGTGTTGTGAAAAACTGTACGCGTGAATCAAAAAAAAAAAAGTGCGATTCCTTTATATTTATAGGGCATATATTGTTATATATATATTTATTTATATTATTTATATATATTATTCTTTTATATTTATATGGTCCCAGAACGCAGTCATACTCACTACTATATTGAAAGTAAATACTGAATATACATGTGCGGTGCGTTACGATCTGTAGTATTTGAAAACAGACATATTAAACATTTCCCTGAACATATATACTATATTCGTAGAATTATTTTTTCCTGAAAAAAAATACATGTTTGTTTTAAGCAGTTGAAATCTACTATATTTTGCGAATATTGCTACTTTGAAAATTTTAATACGTCTGTTTTCATCAAATAGCATGTTTTGTTTGTTTTAATATATATTTTTTTTAATTTATGATTTAAAAAAAAAAATGGATGATCGGAATATGTCTTACACACTGTTGAATCCTGTAATTAAACAACAAGTGGTTTGGTTCACAGGCGACAGTATCGGTGAACAAAACCACTTGTTTTACCGGATTCAACATTGTGCAAGAAAATATTCATATATTATACCATTAATATTATAACATGTGTGTTGTAACATATGCTTATCCTTGGATAGTGGATGTCTGCAGGGAACTTGACCTTTTACCTAAAAATCAAACGATCATCCTCTTTCCACTGTCCACCAATGAAGTTTCATGACATTTGCTTTAGGTAATAGGAAAAACTTTGTGGGTAATACTTTTCATTTTCCGGTCATGGTAACGGACCTTTCAACTACTGACTTCAAAATAAACAGGGATTATCATTTCACCAAAGGCAGTCAAAGTATGAAGTTTTATGAAATTAGCTTCAGAGAAAGTAATAAAGAGTTTGTACAAAGTTTCGTCAAAATCAGTAGCGCAGACAAGATTTGTGACGGACGAACGGAAAGGCCAAATATATTCTGTCTCACCTACCACTTTGTGGTGGAAGACATAATTATAAAGACAATATTTTATTTCATATGTATACTTTATTAAGCAAATAATTGAGCGAACATAAACTTCAGCATTGACTCTGGCCAGTGGTGTACATGGAGTCTTCTTCCACATGACGTGCAGACTGAAAGAAAAGAAAGACATAGAATAAAAAGTTAATATAAGTCGAGCAGAGTATTCAATTTGAATCATGTGTTGCTAGGGGGAGCTAGGGTATGTTTAGGGGAATGGGACAGTTCAAAATTTAATTATTGTTAAACGCCTCATCAACACGTTGTTTAGGTTATTTCGAGCAGCCCCAAAGAGAGGAGGAAAGATACATAGGCATCCAGGAGCCCTGCCATACGCTTACTACCGATTAGATACCTATGTTTTTTTAACGTGCTTGGAGGACAGACTCCGATACACAGGACCATCCGGTTTACGTTCCCATCAGACGAACGAGGCTAGCAGGACACATCGATGTAACCCAGTGGCGCCAGTAAGAATTGAATCCGTGTTCATTGGATTCAAAGCCGATATGCTATAAACGTCCCTTGACCAAAACTGAGTAAATGGCACATCAAGCAAAGAGTCAATACATATTATATTGTGTATCATACTAGTATATGATTGAACTGACATGATTATAGAACCATTTTAATGTATTGTTTAACCCAACAGTACAGCAAGAATCTATTATAAGGAAAGTTAAATCTAACAGAGGGTGCAATGCTCTATAAGCCATTTTTACTAGAATTAAATACAAGTCTTGCCAAAAATCTAAAATTGTTAAATTTTACACGTTTTGTTCATATATTTTACTTTAATGACTTAGTAAGGTCCTTTTACATGGGGAGAAAACATTAATATACAACTATTTATTTTCTTTCTCAAAATCTGGTGTAGTTTTAGAAATAAAACATGATTAAATAGGGCAGTTGAGAAGACACTTTTGTAGATGTGTGGTCTGTTCTGATGTGAAAATGTGTAAAACAGACACAATATTGGAAATTTGCTCTGTGTCCCTTTAATAAATTGGAGACCCATCACATAGACCAATGAGTTGATGTTAAAGGGACACACGGCAATCTTGAAGTATTTATCAAGCTTTAACATTAGCATCTTCATTTGTTAACCTGGTAACATTTTAAATTTAAACCTGCTTGCATTAAAAGTTAAGTAAAACTGTTTCATTTTGTCTTCGTTATTCTATCAAATACTTAACTATGTTATAGGTGCACTATTATCAACAGTAAGTAATGTGTAAAACAATTCCTTCTGAACTATTCTAATAAATAATATTAATGATGCACAAATGCAAACTATGCAGAAAAATTAACCGAACTCCAGAAGTTTTAAACAAATAAAGACTGCCTAGTGTCCCTTTAACACAACTTGTTTTCGCATGTATCCAGTACATGTAGTTTACACGAGCTCATATGACAATCACGCTGCACTATCACTGAAAACATTTTTTATTCTAACTTTAAACAGCACCGTGCTAGCATAACACAAACTCCATTTAAAGAACTACACAAGTGGTAACAATTTTTAAAAAGGCTCTTACCTGCATATGATCCAATGGCATTTACTACGGCTTGACATTCTGAAGTCGTCAGTATCAATTCACTTAGAGCTGCTCAAGGGCACGATTCACATTTGAGGCCTATCTGAAAACAACATCAATCCAATGTAAATGATCAAACAGACATATTTTATCCTTTGTTATACATAATGTAACATATTTAAAAAAGAAAAGATAAAAAAAAAAATAAATTCAATAAAGCATGAATACTACTTGTGCTCAATAACACGGTTAATGTAATAAAAACATCTCTCATCATTCATTATACATGTAAAATATAATGTAGCCCAACTGGAGGTCGGAGTGGAGGGGGTTTCTAGTTGTCTTACCCCCTCCTTGTTTTCGGTATGCAAGCTCCATCTACGCCCACACCCCCATCTATCGTACTTGGGTGGGTGCGGGGTGCGGAGGACATTGATAGCATTTCTACTAGCAATTGTTTTATTCCACGAAACGTTCTACAGTTTACAGTACATCCAGTTACTGGAAAGATCGGAGTACACGAAAAACAATTACAGTGATTATGAACTTTCTATTATACAGCATATACCACTTTTAAGCACTATATTTGGCTAAATATGTACGATCTAAAAGTGGTGTGTACTGTTTATTAACAAACACATTTTAATGACAAAACAAATACCTTGATAATGGACCTCTAGCAGCAGACAGTAATCCCAAATCCAGTTTGCACCAACATGTCAATTTCACGTGTCAAGTTATGTCACGGTGACCTGTCAGTCACCAACACTGCATCGTGTTTACACATAATGGAACGTTATTTCGTCCGGTAAGGTATTAGTTTTTACATAATCTTCGGTATGAAACACTTTACGCGTGTTGTTAGACTCCATAGGTTCCCGTAGTGCTCGCCGACGCAGCGCGCACAATTTCGGGTGTAAAAAAATGGCGTCTGTTTTAATTGAAAATTCGTAAAATAGTCCGTAAAATACAAAGAAATAGTCCATGTTCGCGGAGTTAAAATGCGAACAGAACTGATATGTTATAGGTCCGTGGCGTTCCTACTGCTTATAAAGATGTTATCCAGAAGAAAAGATAAGGCTCTACACACATCAGTACAAGTCCACAAATTATACTTATCAATGGGGGCGTTAGTAAAGATAGCCCTGACATTATTACAAGCTAAAAAAGTTGTACCTTCTCTAGCAAATGTCTTCTGAATAAGCTGAAGCATTTTTTCTTTGATAAGATTATGTGGTAGTGTAGTATAAAGTGTAGAAATGTCGTAGGTGCTTAGAGAAAAGGCATGAAAATGCTTACACCGTAGTTTGTCAAGAACTTCTCCAGAGTTTTTGATAGACCAAAACAGATTGATTCCTGAGTTCTCGAAGGCCTTTCCGCAATATTTTACAATATGTTCTTTAATCGCGGAAAGTCAGCAAGTCAATAGTTTTGATATATTGGTCGTGGTACATGAACTAGAGTTAGCGATAAAACGTGCTTTGTAAAGAATTTTGTGAAGTTGGGGTATCCAGTACATTGTAGGGAGCTTTGTCTGCTTACTATTTACAGAAACCTTTATAGTCTTCATAAAGGTCACATGCTGGGAAACAATGTCCGTCTCCAGCAAAGGTGTAGTCAGATAAGCAGAAGTGCTCGCTAGCTCAGCATTCGAAGTATTGATATAATGTAGTCGTCAGACAATAATTATATTGTTGGAAGCTTTGTCTGCTGGAACTAGAGCAAATGTAGTATGTAAATTCTGAATACCCTTCTTTATGTGTCGTAAATTGTAAGTAGAAGGCCGTGGAAGCAGGGATGGATTTGATTCGTAAAATAAAATACGTAATTCAACAATTTCTGAAGTAGTTTTCATCCAAGCAGTACGTGAATGTTTATCTGCTCTTTCTTGCTTACACCACTTTGTACAGAAATCCGTTAAAGAACCCGCAATTTCATTGCGACAGGCATTAAAATCAATAACATGTCATCTTTAAAGGCGTGCATAATTACCATCCCGCAAGGCGTGCATATTACCATCCTGCAAGGCGTGCATACTTACCTTCCTGCAAGGTATGTCGCTTCTTGCACTATGTTAATTGCTGATGTTATGCGACGATAAATAAAGCCTACATGTACCTACCTTTAACGTTCATATATGGTTGTTCTGTCGATTCTTACGAATGGCGGGAGGTGTACAGTACTGGTTCTACCCACGCAAAGTGGGTGGTCTGTCTCCACCACAAAACAAAATCGCTCATCATATATAACCTGACATGTGTTGAAAATGACGTAAAACACCATACAAACAAACAAACAAAAACTGTATATAGCCTAATCGCGAAAGTTACACACTTGTATAGGAATACACTTAAGAAATATTCTTCTCTTAAACTAAAAGGCACAGAGCTCTCATGTTTTACCTGTAGCATCAGCTTATAGTCCTCTACTAAGTTTGTTCAAATGGTGACCCTGGGGTCACACTTCTCTGAAACTGCAGGAGCCAGAGGTTTAATATTTTGCAATTGGCATAGGCTTATCGTTATCATCCTGGGTTCACATTTGGTCTCGCCCCAGAAGTCACATCTTTGGCATAGACTTTTGAAACTCAATTTTGACCAAACTTCACATTCGGTAAAGGCGACATCCAAGATGGCCGCCACAGAAGCGTCTTAAAAACTACTTCTTGTACTCTGGGAAGCTAGGGCCGTTGGTTTAAATTCCACTGTAGGTAAACTCTTTTTTCCACTTTTTTGTTTGTTAAATTCTTCATTTGTATTATTGTTTGTTGTTTGGATGAGTTTTTTTCTTTTGTTTAATTAGTCTGAAATTTGTATATAAATATGTTGCATATTTTACATAGACGTATATAGGGAAACTTTAAAAAATCTTCTTCTCTGAAACTGCAAGAGCAGGAGGTTTAATATTTTGCGTTTGCTGTAAGCTTATGGTCCTCTACCAAGTTTGATCAAATGGTGACCCTCTGGTCACATTTGGCGCCGTCTCATGTTTTACATAGACTTGTATTTAATGGTTTCACTAAATATTTAGCAACTTTTCTTGGAAAGTTCTTAACTAGATATATGAGTTTGTCAGGTTCGTTCATATGAATTGCAAATCAATTAATTCTTTATAAAATATATCTTCTCTTATATCATTATAGAAAGATCATTTCACTAAAAAATGGATCTCATTCTCTATTTGAGTGTCATTGCAAAATCTGCAAAGTCTTTGTTCAGAAGTCTCTTCATTAAAAGTTATATTGTCTTGTGTTGGATTTGCTTGTATTTTGATTAACCACAGGCAAACATAACTAGTGTACTTACGTTATTAGCTCATAATTTGATTCAGCTTAGAAATCGTTCTGCATTGTTCTTTTAGTACATTATTAAGTTTCTAGGCATGTTTATGCAATATATAACATTGTTTCAACAATGTGTGTACATATTGTAAATATATATGTTTTTGTTTGAGAACCATGTCAGACTGGCTATAAGCATTATTATTATTATTTATTATTATTATTATCATTATTTTTATTATTACTACTGTTTTGTATTGTATTGTGTATTGTTGTGTTGTATTGTATTGTATTGTAAAGTATTGTATTGTATTGTATTGCATTTTATTGTATTGTATTTTATTGCATTATATTATTATAATAATTATATTATTATTACAATTATTATTAATTTTATTATTATTTTTATTATTATTATTATTATTATTATTATTATTATTATACAAAATAACACTTTCCTATGTTGCACATGGATTATTTTCCCTAGTAACTGCTATAGAAAAGACACTTTTGATTATAAGTATTATATCTACTGTTTTTGTAATACCATTGAGATTGCATTTAAAAAAAATTAGAACTCTACTAATCTTCATTATTTTTAGTTGCTCTTTTCAGTTTATTATGTTTGTACATTTATCTAGGCAGTGTTATACTGATTAATAAACAAGACATGATGAAAGTGTCCATTGGTCCATACTCAGCTTAAATCATTCTCCAGGTCATATGTGTGTCTTGATTAATTCACATATTTATCAAGTATGTATTTACTGTTCAAGGGTAGCATAGCCTAGATACATGTGTAAACATAGTAAACTGAAAATTGCATGTAAAACAATGTAAATCTAGATATAAAAAGCGAACAGGAAAACTAGCATTCAAGGACGACAGTCAACCAGATTTATAAGATTATTTTAGTTATAATGTTTTTTTACCTTTTTAAAGGGAATGCAGCCACACAGCCAAACATAATTATTATTTAGAGTTCTGAAAAGAAGATATGACCATTTTAAGGTCGTTCTAAAACCAATATGGGAGTCGCCATTTTGAGAACTATGATGTCATAGTTCTAAATTGACATATATATGGCATATTGACGATATCATTTGAAGCATGCAAATGAATACAAAATCCTTAACTGGTCATATAATGCGTTATTGCCCTTAGGTATACATAGTTTTCTTACAGTTGATGTGATTTATTATCTTTAAATCAATAAATTATCATATTTATAAATGTTCCATGTATCGTCATTTAGAACTAGTTTTTAAAGCTCTAAACATGGCGGTTCCATATCCGTTTCTACAGAATATTCAAATGGTCATAACATCCGGTTTTGATAATTCGTTCACCTTTTCCCAATTTTTTTCAGAACTCGCAAGAATAAAGTGTCTGTCTACATTCACGTTAATCGCAATCTCAAATTACAAAAAAATGGCAGTTAGTCCTTATTATATACACTATATACTGGGCTCGTCTTTTCTGGAAATACACAGGACAAATGTTGTGACGTGTTACTTCCTTATTATTTGCATGTTTCTTTCATAAATACATCATGTTATTTACATGTGTGCCACATATGTAAATGATACATATGTGTTACAGGTGTAACTCATATATTTTTCATGTTAAAATAGTACACCTGTGCCACATATGAAATGTATTTCATATGAAACTCTTATGCCCGAAATACATAAAGTTTTTTTTTTTAAAAAAGATAGAATATTGTAGGAAATGGTTTAACATCCTGTTTCTTTTTATAATGCGTTTTATTATATAAAATATTTTACGGTATGTAACATTTCTAATATGGAGACAATTCATCATTATTGATTCTTATTCATACAATTCTAGCACAGCAAGTTGTTCGAGCATTTGATAAGTACAAACAATGTCTATGTCCAAATAGTTTCCTGTTACAATTGATACCAACTAGTGGGTGACATAGATTTAGTTTTAATATAGTTTTTATTCATACATCTCTATCTAGTGCGTTAAGTTTAGATATACTGTACACTAATCACTATTTTAGAGTTGTTATTTTCGAGCATTTGATAAGTACAAACAATGTCTATGTCCAAACAGTTTCCTGTTACAATTGATACCAACTAGTGGGTGACATAGATTTAGTTTTACTATAGTTTTTATTCATACATCTCTATCTAGTGTGTTAAGTTTAGATATACTGTACACTAATCACTATTTTAGAGTTGTTATTTTCGAGCATTTGATAAGTACAAACAATGTCTATGTCCAAACAGTTTCCTGTTACAATTGATACATACTAGTGGGTGACATAGTTATAGTTTTACTATAGTTTTTATTCATACATCTCTATCTAGTGTGTTAAGTTTAGATATACTGTACACTAATCACTATTTTAGAGTTGTTATTGTCGAGCATTTGATAAGTACAAACAATGTCTCTGTCCAAACAGTTTCCTGTTACAATTGATACATACTAGTGGGTGACATACATTTAGTTTTACTATAGTTTTTATTCATACATCTCTATCTAGTGTGTTACGTCTAGACATACAGTACACTAATTACTATTTTATAGTTGTTATTTTCGAGCATTTGAAAAGAACAAACCATGTCTATGTCCAAAAAGTTTCCTGTTACAATTGATACATACTAGTGGGTGACATATATTTAGTTTTACTATAGTTTTTATTCATACATCTTATCTAGTGTTTAATTCATACATCTCTATCTATACTATTTTAGAGTTATTATAGCCCGGTTTACGTGAAATATAATATCATGCATAAATTGTTCGCTCAGTTTTATATTCTACGTACAAATATGTGATACAATAATTGTTGTTGTGTCTTTTTTATCACATGCACGCACGCTCTCAAACACGCTCTTCTTACACAACCACGTACGCCCAAGGGCATGCGTGTTCGCTCACACACCTACACAAATACATACATACACACAACCGCCTACTCGTTTGTACCAGCGGTTAATAAAAAGAAGAGAGAAGAAAGAAAGATTAACTATTTTTCAATTTCTTTGATAGGATTTATATCATATTTAAAAAATTACAGTTGAGTTGTATTTTATCATGCATCATTACTGTTTGTTAATATCGATTCGTTTTGAAAGATAAACAATAAATAGTTCGCATCTAGGAATGGTCTATCTACACTTATTTACAAATACATAGTATTTCGCACACAGAATGACAAATTTATAGGATTGTTTATGAACATGTATGACATTTATTCCAAAAGATATTGTTTGAAAATTAAATGTAATATTTACATTTCTTGCAGTTAAAATAATGCAGTTCAGTCCAAAACGTTAGTTTTTTGGTACATTCCTAAAATAAATGTTTTGTATTCTCGACATACATATTACAAAAATCACATAGATTAGAATAAACTAGTTTCTGCTTTAGAAGTAAGTTAGTTGTTGGAATAATTATAAAGACATATTTATATTGAACATGTCTTAATTGTATGTCTAGGGTCGTTTTAAAAGCTCGTAAATATATTGTTCTCCAGTCTAATTCAACATTAGGGAAAATGTTTTCCCATTTCTGCTGTGGGGCTATATCAATGTCAATATCATCAGTAGCTGGTGATTGTTATAGGAACTTATTTGTACGTTTGGATTTAACAATAGCCTAGAAAACCACAATGAAGGTACTCAATGACTTGGCAGAAGCCAGGGCAACAAGAAAATAAACCATTAAGGGCACGACAAGAAAGATCATAGATAAACATCAAACGCCACCGTCCCAATGGGCTTTAGGTAGGCGTCATCATAGGGTCCGCAGCCTATCCGGTCATCTTACAATTAAAGAGGAAAGCATAGTGGCAAACTGTAAAAGGGTCCACCACCAAGCATGCAGTACGATGCAAAATGATAGGGTCATAACCTCTTTTGATACACTTTTTAACAAGTTTAACAAAGATAGTATGAAAATGATCATGACCAAGAATCTTACGAAGTTTATAAATCACATCACCATAGAAGTCAGGTTGTGATAGTCCTTGTCGCAGAAGAGTCCTTAAATTACTTTTATATTTGGAAAGAAGATCAGGGTTACGATAATAAAATTTTGCAAAGGTTTTACGAAGTTTATGGTAACGGTTACGGGGACATCCCCGTTCAAGTGGGGGAAATTAACAATGTCAAAATTAAAATCATCTCTCTTGTCATGGATTTTGCTAATTATTTCACCATTTTCAATCGAGAGATCTAAATCAAGTAAAGAAGCGTTATTATCAGATATATTAGCTTTATTAGGCTGAAGTTCTTTAGGATGAATAGTATTAACCATAGTTGGAAGGAAAGTGTTGTCAATGTTTAATATGTCATCCAGATACCGAGAGGTGTCATTAAAAGCTTCAATAACATCTGCCTGGGTATCTGGTGAAAGAATCAACATGAAATCTCTTTCATAGCAAAATAAAAACAAATCTGCGACAAGTGGTGCACAGTTCGTACCCATAGGGATACAAACAATTTGTCTATAAACAGTGGTTCCATACCTGATGAAAATATTATCTAATAGGAAGATGAGTGCTTCACAAACTTCATAGCAAGTCCACATAGTATAATTGTCTAAACTGCCGTCAGTAAAAAACGCTTTAATATTATTACATGCCAAAAATGTAGTATTTTCTCTAGCGAATGTTTTTTGAATAAGAGAAATTAGCTTGTCTTTAATAAGGGGATGTGGTAAGGTTGTATATAGTGTAGAGAAGTCATAAGTGCTTATTGATGAAACTTGACCTTTATTGAACATTTTATCAAGAACGTCTCCTGAAATTGTTATAGACCAAAATAAATTAATCCCAGAGTTTTCATAAGTTTTATCACAATATAATTTAACGTGATCTTTAACGGCAGTAAGACAAGAAGTTAAAAGTTTGGAGATGTTTGTTGTGGAGCAGGCACTAGAATTCGAAATAAAGCGAGTCTTATACGGATTTTTATGTAATTTAGGAATCCAGTACATAGTAGGCAGTTTATTTTGCTGATCATTTACACCAGCCTTGAAATTAGTGCACCGAGTGATATGTGCGGAAACAACATCATCCTCAGTAGAATTAACGGGCGTATACGAATTGGTGCTGCCAAGTTCCAGAGATAAAACATTGACGTAATGTAGGCGTCAAACAATAATTACATTATTAGCTGCTTTATCTGCAGGAACTAAAACAAATTTATTATGAAATTCCTGAATTCCCGATTGTAAATTACGAAAGGAAGTCACGTAAGCCTTTTTCTAAGTTTTATTATCGTTACACTGATCTGGTCGCCAAAAACAATAGCAATCTTTAAATACTTCTGCCACATAGTTCATCACAACCCGTCTTTTATACAAACTTAGGAAGATTATCGGTCGTGATAATTTTCATGAGTTATTTATTAAAATTATTAGAAAATGTATAAATAGAGGTCACGACCGAAGTATTCTGCGGCGCACTACATGCTTAGTTGTGGACCCTTCTACAGTTTTCAATTATGTTTTCCTCTTTGATTATGTTCCTAAATCCTTTAAGGGGGGAACAGTTTGATGTTATGTCCTTCACTTCGTTTTGTCGTGCCTTAACAGTTTTCCCCTTGATGCTGTGACTTCAGACAAGTCATCGAGTACGTATGCGATTAGCTTCTTTTTTTTTTTTATATATTATATACATAAACATTTTTGTGTTTTACACGTATCTACGCTTTCTCAAATGTAAAGGGTTAACTCGGCGGGGATTATTTTTTATCTACACTGTCCTGTTGTTTAGGGATGATGACAGGGTAAGAGTGAGATTTGGTGCACCCTTGAACCGGTTTAAACTCCTCGGTTGTACCTTTTGCTTCTGACCGATCGAAGGCAGTATTCCTATTGTTAACCCTTATATGTTTGTGATGTGCTGTTTTACTGAATGTGTTTGCGTTGTAATACTTGTTGGAGTAACTGTATTTTGTGAATGTTACTCTTCCTGTCGGGCTTATAACCTTTTCTTTGGTATATACTGCCAAATATGTTATCCTATGAAAATAAAGAAATTGTTATCAATATTATTATTATTATTATTATATTTAAGGACGAATAATTTAAACACAAGTCCATGGATTTGTAAATGACCCATGTTTCTTTTTCACTTTATGTTTTTACTCACGTTGCTTCTTGTCAGTGGCCTGGATGGCTCAGCCGATGGTGGAATTGTTTTTACAAACGCGAGACTATATAAATGGGACTGTACCTTTTTTGTAATAACACAAACGAATTAATGATTCACCTATTTTATGATTGCATGTGGTCAAAGAATGTTAAATACCTATATTTGATCAATTAAGTGTGAAATCTCAGTTAAAATGAACCCCGAACATATTTTTCTGGCCTCAGAATGCTCATCAATTTCAGAAATTATAATACACACGTGTTTACTTATTTAAAAGAAATATATCAACCCGTACAGATTGAAAAAATGTCTACCTAATGTTGCAATTTTTATCGAAGAACTAAAATGTTTTAGAAATCTTGAGTTATACTCAGCATACGTGTACCTCATACTGAAATCAAATCATACTAAAGCAAGATGAAGCGTTTATCTAAATGTTTTGAACAATTAAGGTATTTGCTATTTTTTGTTTATAATTTACACTTGTATACTGTTTGGGAGTGGTAAATTGTTAAACTAATTAGATATGTTTCCTCTAAATCTCGCCTTTTCCAACATCAGTTGCACTTGTTAGTTCTAGAGCTTGTACTCGAGTTGAGGACTTTAATATTTGTAATCTTTGTATAACTAAAAAGTTACTCAATCAGGGTTACCGTTACCATAAACTTCGTTAAACCTTTGCAAAATCTTATTATCGTAACCCTGATCTTCTTTACAAATATAAAAGTAATTTAAGGACTCTTCTGCGACAAGGACTATCACAACCTGACTTCTATGGTGATGTGATTTATAAACTTCGTAAGATTCTAGGTCATGATCACTTTCATACTATCTTTGTTAAACTTGTTAAAAAGTTTATCAAAAGAGGTTATGACCCTATCATTTTGCAACGTACTGCATGCTTGGTGGTGGACCCTTTTACAGTTCGCCACTATGCTTTCCTCTTTAATTGTACGATGACCAGACAGGCTGTGGACCCTATGATGACGCCTACCTAAAGCCCATTGGGACGGTGGCGTTTGATGTTTGTCTATGATCTTTCTTGTCGTGCCCTTAATGGTTTAGTTTCTTACTGCTCTGGCTTCTGCAAAGTCATTGAGTACCTTCATTGTGGCTTTCTAGGATATTGTTTTTTTGTATTATATTTACACGAGCATATTTGTGTTTTACTTATATTGCCTATTGATGCTGCCTTGTTGGTTAGAGATTAGATCATGGCGGGGATTTCTTTATTTACACTGTACTGTTTTAATGGGATGACAGTAGGGTAAGTGTGAGGTTTGGTGCACCCTAGAACCGGTTTAAACCCCCAGTGGCCTACTTTGCCACTGACCGTTTCAAGGCGGTAGCCCTATTGTCAACCCTTTTTGTGTTTGTGATGTCGTTTGCATTTATTATTGCTTTTGCCTTCTTGTTTGTCTGTTTGCGTGTTTGTTTCTGTGTTTTGTGGTTTACTGTCCTCCTTGAATGCTACTTTCCCTGTCCGATCTTTTTATATTTCTTTTACCAAAGAGAGTATATTTATAAGATTATTTTCTTTCGTTCCATTCCTATTAACGTTCTACTGTTTGCATGTTGTATAATACGGAAATAACGTATCTTTAAAACAGTTTTCCCCTTTTCTCATTTTATATTGTAATCGTATGTACACTTGATGTCTGAATGAAATATTGACACTCGACAGGTTAGAAGCGAAAAGACTACAGAAGGTCACACGAAATAACGAAAAGAGGACAATATCAAATGGTTTCTTTTCACGGCTTAGGTTTCGATTTTTCGTCTTTTCAATGTCACGTGGCGTTGTTTCGTCTTTTCGCCCTTCAAATGTCGTATTTTCGTCCTGTCGTCTTTTCGTTCTGTCGTCTTTTCACGGCGAAATAACGAAAAGACGAAACGTGGTTTAGGAAAATATAAGTCTACTGCTTTCTGTTTTTAATGTAGTTTTGGTCTGACGGGTTTCCTGATCGCTTTACAAATGTATTCAGGAAGTTCGTCAGAAAAGGATATAACCCTTTGGTTTTATAGCGCACTGCATGTTTAGTGATTGACCCTTCTACAATCAGTCATTACGCTTTTCACTTGTGCGATGACTGGACTACCTCTTGGGACTCTATAATTGTATCTACTGAAACCCCAACTAAGGGAGGTGGGTGCATGAGCTTTCGTCCCTCATGTTTTATGGTCGTACCCTAGATTGGTTTTCTCTTTAGCTGCAACTACTATGGTTGTTCAGTACGATTCTGGATACATCCTGAGATGTTTATTATTTTGTATGTGATTCTTTAGTTAGTTTCTCTGGATGTGGACTTTATTGTTAGAGAATTCCTTTTGATGGGATGTAGTTTTGTTTACACTGTCTTGTCTATTTGGGCGCTGAAGACAGGATAATAGCGAGGATTGTGCGCATATAAAATCGATTCAAGTTAACCAGTTGGCCTTATTGCCTACTGACCGTTCCAAGCCGGTAACTCTGTCTTCACCACCCTTTTTGTTGTTTTTGTCTTTTTCATTATATTGTCAAGTCCTTGTTTGCAGTACAGTGCGTTCGGACGCTGTGGTTTCTATAGGACCCTAAATCTCATTTTTGAACAAACTGAGATTCGCCATATCCTAAAGTGATGCAGGAAACAGTACAAACGAGAGCTTTAAATAATGCCAACATTTTGAAAATGTATCCAGTTCTGAAATTATTGATTTTGTTCTCTTTATATACCATTACAGATATAATAAACATGGAATTACAGTCCAATTCACTAAATGAAGTCACCCTGCATTGTTCTTACAGTAATATGCAAAAATATGTAGGTTCAATTTACTAATGCCATTTACTATCATATGATTTTTGAGATTTTTTTGTTTTTTTTGAAGAAAACGTGTTATAATTTTTTTGTTATAAAGATACACCCTTTACATAATCATAATTTTTTCACATACTCTGGCTTCTGCCAAGTCACCGAGTACTTACTTTATGACATCTGTCAAGTCACTGAGTACTCACTTTGTGGCTTCTGTCAAGTCACTGAGTACTTACTTTGTGGCTTCTGCCAAGTCACTGAGTACTTACTTTGTGGCTTTTGTCAAGTCACTGAGTACTTACTTTGTGGCTTCTGCCAAGCCACTGAGTACTTACGTTATGGCTTCATATATACATGATCATTTATGTGTTTTATTTATATTGCCTATTAATGCTGCCTTGTTTGTTAGAGATTACAACCTGACGGGGATAACATTGTTTACACTGTCCTGTTTATTGGGATGACAAGAAGGTAAGAGTGAGGTTTGGTGCACTGGTTTAAACATCCAGCGGCCTTTTTGCAACTGACCGTTCAAAGGCGGTAGCCCTATTGTCAACCCTTGTGTGTTTGTGATGTTTTGTCTGGCCCTTTATTCATCTTTGTATATAGTTGTTCTTTGTTTCTTTGTGTGTTTGTGGTTGACTGTCGTCTTTTTACTGTTCAATTTTTATATCTACATTCTCTAATGTTTTTAGAGATTTTCTTTTGAGGGGATAAACCTTTATTTACACTGTTTTGCCAATTTGGGTGTTGCAGACAAGGTAATAGCAAGGTTGTGTACGAATAAAATAGATTTAAGCTAATATGTAGGCCTTATTTCCTACTGACCGTTCCAAATTGGTAACCCTGTCTTCACCAATCTTTATGTTATGTATTGTCCTTTGCATTGGCATTTTAAATATGCTCATATTTCGGTTTGTGGTGTAGCGCGGACCTACGGTTACATTGAGATAGATTGCTGTGATTTCTATTGGACCATTTTCCTCATTTTGGGGAGTATAGTAAAGCCATTACTTATATTTGTAGAGGATAGTTCCTATTTTGCAGTGAATAACAGATTTTATTTCATCGGGAAGTAAGCATATTTTATATTTTCACGAATGTGAAGAATGTGTGAAAATCTGAGAGTTTGATCACTCGAGATGAAATAAAATCTGTTCTTTACGACAAAGCAACACATGTTCTTTTTATTGTATACCTTACGATTAAAGTTTACCCACTGCAGGAATGTCCTGCATTCTGACTGGCAAAGTTACGTAAGCCTATAGCTACCTTTTGAGTTATGATCTGTGACTTACTTTCGACTTTTGATGAAGCATGCCTTTTGAAGAAGAGAAATGCGGGAAATTTATTCAAGATTGATGAATCAGTGTCTACAGATTCTGAAACGGCAAAGAACGAGGCAAGTATTTAATTATTTTATTTCGATTGATATTTTGTACATAATATGAAGTAAGCTCGCGGTTTTCAAAGATCATTCAAGTGAAATGAAAACAAATTCAAATCAGTTATATGATGGAAAGAACGAAGCCGTGAACAATGAAACAACTTCAGGTCCGCCAGGTCTATGGGTTGTACCGTTTGGCGATTCTGCTAATAACTTGCCAATGAAAAGAAACGTTGTTTGTAAGTATTGGACTTTTCTGAAATATGAATCAAACAATCAGTGGTGAGGAGAAATTGGCAGTTTCTACAGTCCATGCCATGACCGTGTTAATGCTGAATAATATTCCTAGGTTGTTCTTTTAAGCCCATGTCAAATTTACTAAACATAAAAGCAATATTTGAATTTTTGTTTTATGAATATGTTTTGTTCCAAATTACAGATTGGTAAAAGTAAGAAAATAATTTAAAATTTACAAAGACTATAAATTACATTGTGGATGGCCAGAGTGCTTCACCAGAGGTACTTTCCGACAAGTCACATCGCGTAGAGGCGGAGGGATTCGGATCGTACCCCATGCTATAGAAGCGATCCTGACTGTAGTATTTAATTGATTTGTGAAAACAGTTTTCTTCCCAAATAAAATGGATGTAAAGTTGACAAATCAGGTAATCTAGCAATTATGCCATAGAACAATTCGAAGACATGAAATAACATGAATGGACAGAGCTGTTACATTCACAAAAGGAAAATATAGTGAAGATAAGGAACAGATGGCTGAAGAAGAAATTCAAAAATAGGAGTTTAAGTCCGACTGTCGGTTGCAGTGGACAGTATTTTCTTCTGATAGACAATCAAGAACCTAACACGTAGAAGTGAAATATACGAGAGAGTCAATCTCAGCATACCCTGGAAGTACGAACTCAATAAATATAGATATTAAAATCGAACAGGAAGAGTGTCGCGTGACGGATTGACAAATATGAATAGGGCTATCGCCTTGGGACGGTCAGTGGCAAAACAGGCCGCTGGGGAGTTAAATTAAGTTCTAGGATGAACCTAACCTTATTGTTACCCTCTTGTCATCCCAATAAAATGGGACACAGTAAATACAGATATCCCCCAGGTTATATTATGTAACAAACAAGGCAGAATTATTAGGCAATATTAGTATTTGTATTTGTAGAGCGCTGTAGTCTAGTGGTAGAGCGTTGGACCCATGATCCAAAAGTCGTGGGTTCGATCCCCGACATAACCACTGTTGTGTCCCTGAGAAAGACACTTTATCTGCATTACTTAGTGCTAGTTCTACCCAGGAAGACAATCAAGAAGTACCTTAGAAGCAAATCGCTTACAACAGGTATAAAATTAGCTAAAATTTAAAAAATAAATAAATAGGTATAAGCAGATAAGTAGATATAAAAGTCGAACAAGAAAAGTAGCACTCAAGGACGACAGTCAACCATACACACACACACACACACAGAGGGAAACAAACAACAACTATAACGATGAATAAAAGGCAAGATATGACATCACACACATAAATGTTGGGAACGGTCAGTGGCAAAACAGGTCTCTGGGGGTTTAATTCAGGTGCTAGTGTGCACCTATTGTAATCCCAATAAAACGGGACACTGTAATAAAGATAACCCCACCAGGTTATATTCTGTCACAAACAAGGCAGCATTAGTAAAAGAATATAATAAGATGGGCGTATAATAGGGAAAAGACTGTGGCAGAACACAACTGTTGTTTATAGTTTGACAAAGGCAATCAAAGCTAATTCTGAAATTATGTAACAAATTGAAATCATTTAAACATATACCTAATAACAAAAACATAGGAAACTATGTATTCCAATTATGCCCGATATCAGAAATGAACAGAACAGAACATATTTTTTATTTAACTTGTACATACGCACATTGTTAATACATACATAAAATTTTCATGCATAATAAGTCAAGTGATTTTTAGACAAAAGTACATTTGCTATGAGCAATATTAATGTTAAATAACTGAAACATGAGGATGAAAAAGCAAAAGAGCTAAACATTGTTTAATTAATCAATATTTCATTCCTTACAGCTAAAACTGTATTAATATATTTTGCTAACCTTTTAACAATATTCTTATCCTGTGTCTGCAGTAATTTTAGAATTTAAACATATTAGGTCTATTATAATAATATTGTTTAATATAAATTGTCCGGATTCTTTGTGTAACAAGGACAATTCAAAATAAAATGGTATTCATTTTCCAAATCAATACTGTGACAGCAATGACAATATGCTATATCAAAACTTATTTAAACGGTGACTTAAAACTACTGACAAACATCGAATTTAACCCGCGCAAGACAGCTGAATCGGATGAGATAAAATCACGTCTACTGAAGAACCTACGAAACGATATTTCCCTTATCATTCAGGTACTTTTCAAAAATCGTTTAACACTGGCCAACTCCCTGAAGACGGGACACATGCAAACGTCATTCCCTTTACAAGAAGTGATAAAAGAGTGACCCCGCAAACTACAGGCACATTTCACTCACCTGCATACTATGCAAGGTTATGGAACATATAATAATTAAATACAAAATTCTCTATGACCTCCAAGACGGATTCAGAGAAGAAAAAAAAGATTCTGTGAAACACAATATAATAATATAACTGGTAGACATTCTAAAACAAATAAAAACAATACCCAGAGCCATTATCGGCCGGAGTAGTGGAACCACCGAATCGAAATTTAAGTAAGAAAACAAAAACATTTGAAAACGTACATATAAGTATCGGGCTCAGGATCTCCAAAGATCGAATGAATAACAGTCCTGATTGCAAGCGCGGGGAGACGTTTTACTGCCTCTTAAGCCACTAAGTTAAGGGACATACTCTGAACTGGGTCAAACAAAGCATTCCTTATCGGTAGGATCCAGTCAGTAGTCATACAAGGTGCATCATAAACATAGGTACAAATCACTTCTCTTCCTACCAAACATAAATGACGTTCATGGAGTGATTCGCCGGTAAGATTATTTGCAGCTGATACAGCTCATTACATCACTATTAACACTACCCCAGACAACGGAACCTTCCAAAGAGACCTAGATACTCTTCAAACAATCGGAGACAAAAAGCGAAATGGATTTGAATCCAGGTAAGTGCCTAGTCATTCATATAACAACTTCAAGGCATGCCTTGATTTTATTATACTGATGTACATATAGAATTATAGGAGGATTAGCTACTCCAGCAGAGTTAGCTAATCATCCTATACTTCTACATGGACATGTCCTTCAGTCAACGGACCACGCAAAATCATGGACATGTACTTCAGTCAACGGACCGCGCAAAATCACTTGGTGTTACTACTGGCAATGGTATGAGCTGGAATACACACATAGCTAATGTAGCTACATCTGCTAATCATACATAAAATGAAATATCATATCAAAACACATAATCCTAACCCATAAGAGAACAGGCAAACAAAACTATAGTAAGGCCCCAGCTATACGCAATATACACAAACTGTAGAGCTGCAAGATGGGTCATTCGCAACATCTCGTTCACTTCTTCGAAGCATAACTTGAGTGTAACTCGAACGTTTTCATATTGGTTACGTCATCATAGCACGCTTCTTAGATTCCCATCAAAACGAATTTGCATTTAAAATCAGTGAAAGCAGTGATAACAAATAAAACCGAGTCTGCTGCTTTATTCTCTTAATTGTGTTTTTGCTCCGAAAGGATCACCTTTATCAGTATTTATTTTCATCTGCATTAATTGTATCAGGTGTGATATGTAAAAAAGGAGAGTGATAATTTATACATATATCTGCTTTTTAAAAAGATCCTCCGCAAAGGGATATGCTCCATATTTACCTAAACTTACTAAATCATACTGCATATGAATGTTATGTTTACTTATTAAAACACTTGTCGTTTACATAATATACAAATGATGGATAAATGAATAGAATAGAATAGAATATAATGTTTTTATTAAACCAATTATGGGCCATTTCTGGCATAACAATCACAATATAATAATATTATAACCAGTAAACAAGACATATAAAGAAACACAGCTTGATTTTTGATTCTATAAACATAATTAACTGAAGATGTATAAGTAAATAAGGATGATAAAGACGCCAACAAGTTATAATACAAGGGAGATAACCCAACGATATGAACAACCTATTTTGATGATGGGTTATCTCCCTTATATATTGTATGATGAGTTACTGCATGTGATGGAATGAGAGAAATACTAATATTTGTGTAGCTTGTTACATACTATCATTTACTACACATTATGTTCTTGCTCATGCCACCGGTGATAAATTATGCATATGTTTAATAAGAATAATAATATACTTATTTCAAGAGGATTACATATTTGGCTACTAGCCAGTCTAACATATGGTCCTCCAATGGAACAGAATATACAAACTTGATTAAAGCATTGGTACAAAAGGGAATAAAATATGTCTAGAAACGTGTCTAGAGAAATGATGGTACAAATTAAAATTAATCAGTATATTGAGTTCAAGAATATACATATACCAATATATGTTTTTTTTTAATTATAAAATTATATTCAACAATAAATTACAATATAATGTACTGAAAAGAAAACGTTTAGTTTAATAGAAAAATATAAAGAGAAAAGGTAGATGACAGAAAGATGGAAAATATAAGAATATATTAATTTGAGCATAGTAAGAGGTATATCTATGGAAAGTGATCGTTACTAATTAACCTTCTATCTCTATTTCATTTCGCAAATGTCAACAAAGTTGTGTTGTTAAAGTTTGGTCTTAGAGAACGCAATAATTTCCACAATATCTTTCCTATAATGCAAATATCTCATAAAGCATTCAATATCAGGGATGGTTTTATAATACTTGTTCCTTTATAGAAAGTATTTTGAAATAATAATAATAAAGTTCAAAATACAAGCGCTTCTGTTGTTTTTACATATTAAGCCAAATGATACAGTCTTTAAATCAAAAGTAATTTGAAACACTTTTCGTTGTAGAATTTGTTGTAATTGTAACCAAAATCTCTGGCATATATGACATTCTCAAAAAAAGAAATGTAAGCCTTTCTACATGCATGTTGCAGAAGTCACAAAGACTTGAATTTGTGTAGTAGTTTATTGGAAGGTAAAATTCGAGTAAGATATTTATACTAAAATGCTCTTAATTTCGTATATATTGTACATCGAAAAGGTATTAAATAAATTTGTTTCCATTCTAAATTTTCAAATATTTCTTCCCATTTCTCTGAGGTTTATTAATTATTTTTTGACATTTGTTTTTTATTAGTAATTTATTAGTAATTTATATAAAGGCCATAACTCAGTTACAAACAAACAAAAGTAGCGGGCCGGATTGTACGTAAATGAACTATTTAAATACGGTAATGAAACCCTGTTTTCGCACTTAAAGCTTATATTTAATACAATACTGGACGTAGTTTATTTCCCAGACTGTTGGTCAGACGGACGTATGGTACCAATACATAAACAGGGTTGCGTGGATAACTGTAGCACTACGGGGTCGTATGCTATGCTTGGTACATTTAATAACAAGGTCCGGACTTCGCGTTGTGATTTTCATAATTTATTGGTACATATAACTAGGCTAGCGCTAGGATTTTAAACCTTTTAGCCAAATCTGGCTAAAGCCCTAACAATTTCTTTAGCCAGATTAAAATGTCTTTAGCCAGACTTTTGCCTAGATCTTTTTGAACGAATTGGAGGCGCTAAAACTTCGCGTTTGCGTACAGATCAATAGTAAGTTAAAAAAGTATGCTTTATTAACCTACATAATATGTCCACATCATATGCATTCAGCTTTAGTGCTTACAATTACTTATAATTACAATTGGAGCTATACAATATTCAAAAAGTTTTAAAAATTGTATTTAATTCATAATTTTGATAGAGCATCATCAAAAAAACTGACCAATCAGTGACCAGAAATAAGACCTACCCAATACATTCTGGTAGGTGATAAACTCGGTCTTTATCCTTGGTGTTCAACCAAGTTTACTGTTAAAATTAAGGTATCTACAGTGTGCTTCTTTTAAAACACTGCATATTTCATGCACATTCATGCAAATTGATTCAATATATGTATCTTTCAAAATCAAAATCTTAAACATTATCGTCATTTTACTCTGCCAAATATTTTATTTTACTATAGAACCTAAGGATAAAAACCGAGTAACACAATTTTTATCACCTACTGAAAATAAGATAAAATCTGAACATCTCTGCAATGGAAAATTATGAATTTAATGCTATTTTAATTTTTAAAAATTGTCGACGGAAATTTAAAAAAGGGCAATGAATGCATGCATATAATAAGAAAATATAAAAATACAGACTCTTGTCACCATGGATTAGACCATTTAGTATTTTCATTAAATGTATTTAAATATAGGCCTACTAACATTCATAGAAATAAAATATTAAAATATATTTAAAAATGTAAGGCTAAGCTGAGGCATATAAAACAAGTTCAACTAACAGGAGTTCCAAAGGAGCTAGAAAGATCGCGCTTCATTGTGAGACAAAATTCAGAAATGCCACATACACCACGAATATCATGCACAGCGTAAGTAATAAAAGCCACTTCATTCTAAAATTGTACGTCAATATTTTGAGTAAGCGCACCTTTTGCATTTTTTCATGTTGATTGTTCAACCATAAATTATCCCAATTCAGAGACAGTCGATCAAACATCGGTTCACACTTGCCATTGTTCCAGTTTACGCTACCGTGTGTACAACTAATTAGTCTTATCAGTGATCGTAAAGTTCGAAAAACACCAACGGCATCTCCAACTTATTAATTCGTATGCAAACTTTGTGTTTTGAAAAGCCATTTTGGCCGCTAGAGGGCGCCACGTTATTTTTAATGTTTTACCCGGCTCGATAACACAGTTTAATATGTGGATAATATTGAGCGCGGGGTCACAAACAAGTTGATTGACAGCAAGAGGCGGAACAGTGGGCGGAGTCTATCGCACAGTGACAATAGAAACAATAAATGACTGCGGTCTTCAATAAACACTGCGATAATTAGTTTATCAGTCCAAATTTATTGTCGCTAATTAGCTAACAACACCCAGCGGGGTAGTGGCTTTATAAACAGTGAAAGACTTTGTGTATTAGAATTCGGGATTTTCGGAGATTTTAAGAAAAAATCGGTCGGAAATTTGGATTCGCCAGACCGCCGATGTCTGGCGAATTTGATATGTATTTCTTACGATTTTCATTCGCCAGTTCGGGTTTCTTTTCGCCTATGGCGATTTGGCGAATGTTTAACGCGAGCCTAGTATAAAACAGTCCGAATAATTACACATTCATAATAAGCTATGAACATCCTGTTATATATATATGCATATCCGTTTGTATAGTGGTTTTCTAGTACTTCCATTTGTAATTAAATAGTCCTTATTATTAAATGTCTTAGTTTCACAAAGTATAATAGTATTTAGAAACTTTCAAATGTCCACATCTTCCAATGTAACGATGATTGCCCTACTATACTGGTTTCTATAGTATAGTTTAACTTATCCCACACCCTGTCTTAGACTGCGGAGATCCATCTTGTGGATACAAGTATTGAAACTGACTCTTACTACTCAACCACCGACCCCAGACTCTCCACTAGACTTTCCGTGCGCTCAGTATTATACTTGAAGATTACCCATACTGCTTTTCGGTAGTTAGTCATGCCTCACATATAGACATCGACCTGTGTAGCTACAGGTGAACGCCATGGTGATTACCTCATTGTATGCATAAATTACCCACAAGACCTTTCGGCGAATGGTCTCCCCTAATATGGCAATACATCTTAACTCCCAGACTTCCAGAGAAACTAAGCTTACAGCAAGTAAACAATAACAGGTGTTCAGATGATTACCAATAACTAACGGACAGTATTAGGAAACTCCCATTGCATCATTAGTTATAAGAGGGATTAACAGGGTGTACTTGAATTGCAATTGTATTACATTTGTAACTGTTAGGTTAAGTACAGTGGCAAGGCTGTAGTGTTACATATTCCTTCCCATTTAACATTTCGTACGCCGTATTTCTTTACCAGTCCAAGGTCAATATACTTCTGCTGCCGAATACAAGATAAGTCACTGATGTTTATTAGACCCTCCTATCTTGGTATTGCTTGATGATATGTGCAATTACCGATAGATGAATTACACAGTATCTTCTTTATAAACAAAATACATGAATACATCGGATAAACGTCCACGTACTACATTTTATCTATTGATTATAGTTACAAACTCCAACTATGTACACGTTCAAATTTATTGTTCAAACAGGAACTTTAGGTGATATGCTTGTAAACATGTCCATGGGTCATATTTGGCTTAAATAAAGAAATAAACTATATAATTCCCGCCATAACTGTAAACTATGCGTTCTCATTGTAACTGACATTTGTTTTGTATGCATGCTTTGGTTGATTGTGTTCTATGTTCTGTATTGGTTAATAGGTAATATATATATATATAAAACTGGGACTAGTGTATTTACACTGTCCCGTTTCATTAGGTTGACTGTAGAGTAAGTGTGAAGTTTGGTGCAACCTGGAACCTGGTTTAAACCACCGGCGGCCTTTTTTGCCACTGACCGTTCCACGGAGGTAGCCAATAGCTATTGTCAACCCTTTTGTGTTTGTGATGTCTTTTTTTTGCCTTTTCTTCATCTTTAAATTTGTTTTTTTACTTCTGTGTGTGTTTGTGGTTGACTGTCGTGGTTGAATACTGCTTTTCCTGTTCGACTTTTATATCTATATTTACGTCAGCAACCTTTAACAAGAGTTTTGACAGAGCAGTGGCACTGTGGTTAAAGTGCTCGCCGAAAAATAACACAGGTTCCCTGCTGTTGTTGTTGTTAGTTTGTTTGTTTTCTTCGATTGTCTAGAAACATAAATACATACACAAAGGAACATACTTTTGATTGTTGTAATTTACAACGAAATGGTAATCCTGTAACAAATCACAGGTTTATAATATATACTTAAATAGGGCAGCAATAAAATAGAGTTTTATTAAATCGAGTTTTATTTGAAGTTGCGATAAAACCTACAGTCGATTTACATGTTCTTCTGTAAGAATATAATATGTTATATATCCTCATCAATAGGTCTAGGACGGGTCGAGGGCATCCCGCCGTAGACCTTATAATTGTCATTTGTCATTCCAAACTCCCCGCAATGGTTACTTCCCCTTTCTGTTACAGTAACCACTACCACCACTTAAATGTATAGCTAAAATCCAGCTAAGTTTAATTTTATGGTTAAATATTGTTTAGGTCAATATTTCAACTTGTTATTATGTGGTAAAATTGTATCGAACAAGCATATCTTCACGGAATAGCATTCGCCGATTTTTGAAAACAAATCTGTTTTTCTCGAAAAAATAATATGCATAAATTGTACTCACGTTTTTGACATAAACACATGACGGTCACTCCAGAAAGGAAGGTTCGATCCTCGTTTTATTAACAGCATCTTTTGGTGCTGGAAGGAGTGTTTAGTGGCCGTGTTACAGAAGCTGTAAATTTAATAAGGGGATTACACCCAAGCCAAAACAGGTTGAATCTTTTCAACATCTTCTCGAAGGCGATGATGTTATTGCCAATTGCCTGTTGATTACGGCAAGAGTTTACTGTACCAAGCATTACCTAGTGTATCGCCAGTTATTGTAATCACATGACCTCAGCAATCATCACGTGATTTGTGTGGTGGCAGGGATTATTGGCTACAATATCACTGCGCGGAGGTTGAATCAAGTTATTTCCGGACTGAGCTCGAATTACGAAAATGTGGGCTGCCGATAGACGCACATGCTACATACAAATCCGTATGCAACTACGTTGGTATTAAAATTTAAGGAATGTTAAGATGTTTGTTAAAAAAGCGCAGTAACAACGGTGCCTCGTTATGCAGATTTTGGTAACGCATAAGGATATGGAGCATGTAGTTTGAATAATCGAACATACGCTAGTCCCAGGGCGTCAGATACTCACTCATCTCCAATCAAATACATTAGACATTTGTAACTGAAGCGATGATTTATGTTTGTATGTCCTACCACGAAAGTGGTGCGGGCATATAGTGTTACCCTTGTCTGTCCTTACGTACGTACGTCCCATTTTACATTCCAGTATTTTATTATATTCATAAGTCGAACACCGGAAGCCGCAAAACTTTCAAACTTCATACACACTTACATCAATATGACTGCAATGCATTCCTATCAAAATCAGGTCACTATGAATAGTCTTGACCTACCTTTAACACTTTGTTAATTTACATTCAAGCTTTACATTCTAGTGTTTGGTAAAGTCCATGTCTCAAACATGCTGTGCAGCTTTTAAATTCACACATGAGTATGAATTACATGTACCGACTTTTGGCATATTACAGTTTTACATTGAAGTTTTTTATTATGTTTATCAAAAGCCATGCACCTTTCAAACTGGTTAACATTTTGTGCTGTTGAGTTTATGAATACTGAGTTCTGCTCAACCCGGGGCTAGAGGGCATGAGCGGTAGCTAGCATATTTCACTACCACTCATGAACAGTCTCAATCAAACCGAGACTGCAATATTTCGTATGTGTCGTGCTCGGCCGTTTCCAAAGGTCCATTATCATACTCTTTTTTCATACACACTTACATCCATACACCTTATTACATTTCGTTATGTGTCTGACAGCCTTAAAGCGGGGCACCCGCGTCACATGGACACATTTTCTAGATAACTACATCATATGCTGCACATATGTTACAATGTTTACAACTACAGGACAGCATGTACCAATGACAAACAGGTCAGTATGGATTTCAAATTCATACTAATTTATATCCATATGAGATTAATATGATCCTACCAAAAGTTTATTAGTTAACATCACATTGTCCTACTTTTCACAGTTTGTTTATTTACATTAAAGTGCGATATTCAAGTTCTGTTTCCGTGAGACTGACCTTGAGACATACTGTCACTCTTTATTGAATTTCTTTATGTGACTGACAGCATTAAAGCTGGGCAGCAGTGACCCACGGACACATTTTCTAGTTATTTAACCAGCATTAACTTGTATAGATATATTTCCAGATTGGCTGCTGTCCCTTTAAAATGGCTAATATATTGGTTACAAAATACAAACGTCACAATATTGAATAGTGGAAGTATTGCTGGAATCACATGACGCTATTCAAGATAAGATCTTAAATGCTATTCGACACTCCCACCTCTTTTGTACACATGTATTTCGGTAGATCTGTAGTACTTAAACATTAGTGTGGGACAATGTGAATGATTATAAATATGTATAATGGTTTATATATATGTAAATGTTATATAAAACAAAAAACAAATTTAATTGCAGATAAATTTCGTACTTTTATTTATTGTAGTTGCATCACCGTGTGTCAATTACGCTCTACATCGTTAGGCCTACTGAGCGTGAAGCAAGTTTATTGTACGGCTTATTTCGAGAACAAGTAAGACCTACAAGTAATACGTGTTCTTCTGCTTATTTGAATCCATTTAACTGTCACGTTTCTATTGAACTGTGAATCAACATATACCTACTGTAGATCTAAATCCTTACAGAAATTGACAAATTCCTACTCCGCAAATGAAACGAAATCATGTGACATAATAATACATAACTTACTTAACACAGTAGGGTAACTTGCCCATGAACGAACTTGCCCCATGAGTCGAACATAATTGGACGAATACATAAAACAGAAGAATGTTTTACTATGTGAAGGGAGTTATCCAATGATAATCTTTCAATCGAAACAGCAAGAATTATCTAAATCGGTTGCGGTCGTTAGTTATAGTATATTATATTAGGACAAATACCATGTTCGAATTTTTCTAAAGATCCTAATATTGACATTTTTTTCTATATTTTCTATCCGAAAGCGTAAATCTAGGTCTCATGGTCTTAGGCGTAATGGTAACATATATCAAACGTAAATCGAGTGTAATAATTTCTGTCGCTGATTTACATATTATTTTTAAACAGTCTGGAAAGCACTCTATGCTTTCACGGCTTACCTCTTTGTCCATTTCTTCATGTTCTCCGACCCCATATTGACAAGGAGTCTGATCACGTCAGGCATTTTCTAAAACTACTATATATTAATAAAGGTATTGATTTCATTGACATGCCTAGTATTTTTCGAGATACTCATGTAGTTGATTCTATCCCAAAATATTTCAAAAATTCCGAAAGTCCTGTAATTTGTTATAAGTATAAAAAGCCTATTAGAAATATTAGTTTCAACTACAACTGACCTTGATATAGTACATAATACTCCTAAGGAATACTCCTCAGGAATATGAATGCAACACATCAAAATTTTGCTATGCTCCAGCAGGTCATGTCATCACTTGTAATTTTGATATTATTGATAAACGTATTTGGCATTTGTTTTCGAAAGGTCCTAAATATAGATTACCTTCAACTATTGATTTTAATGCCTGTCGTGCCCAGATCGCCCACTCCATTGAAGATTTTAATATCAAATGGTGTCGTAGAGAACATGCGGACCCAAACTCACTTTCTACTTGGGAAAAGTCAATTCTGAAAATTATAGATACACGTATTAACTTTTATAATGCTAACCCCTCTTTTCTTCCTCCGAGACCTAGGTTTTCCTTTCGTAATTTAAAATCGGGAATTCAGGAATTTCGTAATAAATTTGTTTTAGTTCCTGCAGATAAAGCAGCTAATAATGTAATTATTGTTTGACGCCTACATTACGTCAATGTTTATCTCTGGAACTCGGCAGCACCAATTCGTATACTCCAGTTAATTCTACTGAGGATGATGATGTTGTTTCCGCACATATCACTCGGTGCAATACTTTCAAGGCTGGTGTAAACGATAAGCAAAATAAACTGCCTACTATGTACTGGATTCCTAAATTACATACAAAATCCATATAAGGCTCGCTTTATTTCGAATTCTAGTGCCTGCATCACAACAAACATCTCCAAACTTTTAACTTCTTGTCTTACTGAAAACTCTGGGATTAATTTATTTTGGTCTATAAAACATTCAGGAGACGTTCTTGATAAAATGTTCAATAAAGGTCAAGTTTCATCAATAAGCACTTATGACTTCTCTACACTATATACAACCTTACCACATCACCTTATTAAAGACAAGCTAATTTCCCTTATTCAAAAAACATTCGCTAGGAAAACAACTACATTTTTGGCATGTAATAATATAAAAGCGTTTTTTACTAACGGCAGTTTAGACAATTATACTATGTGGACTTGTTATGAAGTTTGCGAAGCACTCATCTTCCTATTAGATAATATTTTCGTCAGGTATGGAACCACCGTTTATAGACAAAGTGTTGGTATCCCTATGGGTACGAACTGTGCACCACTTGTCGCAGATTTGTTCTTATTTTGCTATGAAAGGGATTTCATGTTGAGTCTTTCACCAGATACCCAGGCAGGTGTTACTGAAGCCTTTAATGACACCTCTCGGTATCTGGATGGCATATTGAACATTGACAACCCTTTCTTCCCAACTATGGTTAATTATATTTATCCTAAAGAACTTCAGCTTAACAAAGCTAATATATCTGATAATAACGCTTCGTTTCTTGATTTAGATCTCTCGATTGAAAATGGTAAAATAATTAGCAAAATCTATGACAAGAGAGATGATTTTAATTTTGACATTGTTAATTATCCCCACTTGGATGGGGATGTTCCCCGAGCAACTTCTTATGGGGTGTATGTGTCTCAACTTATTCGTTTTTCAAGAGCTTGTACTCGAGTTGAGGACTTTAATATTCGTAATCTTCTGTATAACTAAAAAGTTACTCAATCAGGGTTACCGTTACCATAAACTTCGTAAAACCTTTGGAAAATGTTATTATCGTAACCCTGATTTCTTTCTAAATATAAAAGAAATTTAAGGACTCTTATGCGGCAAGGACTATCACAACCTGACTTCTATGGTGATGTGATTTATAAACTTCGTAAGATTCTTTGTCATGATCACTTTCATACTATCTTTGTTAAACTTGTTAAAAAGCTTATCAAAAGAGGTTATGACCCTATCATTTTGCAACGTACTGCATGCTTGGTGGTGGACCCTTTTACAGTTCGCCACTATGCTTTCCTCTTTAATTGTACGATGACCGGACAGACTGTGGACCCTATGATGACGCCAATGTCAAAATTAAAATAATTTTTCTTGTCATAGATTTTGCTAATTATTTCACCTTCTTTAATCGAGATATCTAAATCAAGAAAAGAAGCGTTATTGTCAGATATATTAGCTTTGTTAAGCTAAAGTTCTTTAGGATAAATAATATTAACGATAGTTTGAAAGAGAGGGTTGTCAATGTTCAGTATGTCATCCAGATACCGAGAGGTGTCATTACATCTACCTGGTATCTGTTGAAAGACAACATGAAATCTCTTTCATAGCAAAATAAAAAACAAATCTGCGACAAGTGGTGCACATTTCGTACCCATAGTGATACTTACAATTTGTCTATAAACGGTGGTTCCATACCTGACGAAAATAGTATCTAATAGGAAGATAAGTGTTTCACAAACTTCATAGCAAGTCCACATAGTATAATTGTCTAAACTGCCGTTAGTAAAAAACGCTTTAATATTATTACATGCCAAAAATGTAGTATTGTCTCTATCGAATGTGTTTTGAATAAGAGAAATTAGCTTGTCTTTAATAAGGTGATGTGGTAAGGTTGTATATAGTGTAGAGAAGTCACCAGTGCTTAGTCACAAGTCACAAGTCGAATAACAATAAACAATGTGAACCATATTGTTTAAGTAAACATTCCAAAAAGAAATATTTAAAAAAAATCTACTTTAGGTAAAAAATAATAGAATATTATTCTCGTGAATTTCTTTTTAATATATTAAAAAAAAAAATCCAAGTAAAAATACCAAAAAATAAAAAATGTTCCAAAAAGTTTCCTTTCCAGTCAACATTCAGCTTGAAATAGTATTCCTATAACAAACCAATATATATGGAGTCAAAATACTCGTATGTAGAGACAATTAGTAATTGATGTAAAATGTGTATTTAAAAAACATATTCCAAAAAATTCCCATTATGATTAAAAAAACACGATGAAATGTCCAAAATTGTGCTTTCCTGTCAAAATTCAGTTTGAGATATTTCTCAAATAAAAGGTAATTCATATGAAGTCAATTATTGGGAGAAAATTGATAACTGATGTAAAATGTTTCTTTTAAAAAAAATATTCCAAATATTTCCAGTAAAATTATCAAAAAACAATGAATGTCCCCAAAATAGCCTTTCCTATCAAATTTCAGCTTGAAATATTATTCGTATGAGAACTTGATAAGTCAATGTATATTAACTCAAAATACGTGGAGAAAATTGATAACTGTTGTACAATGTTTATTTTAAAAAATTATTCCAAAAAATCCGAGTAAAAATATCAAAAGATGATAAAATGTCCCAAAAAGTGCATTTACTGTTTAAATTCAGCTTGAAATAGTATTCCTGTGATAAGTCAATGTATATGAAGTCAAAATATGTAGAGAAAATTGATAACTGGTTTAAAATGTTTATTTAAAAAAATATTCCAAAAAATCCCAGTAAAATTATCAAAAAACAATGAAATGTCCCAAAAATTGCCTTTCCTGTCACAATTCAGCTTTGTATCCACCATATTCGAATTTGGCATACCCTAATTAATAACAGCAAAATATAGAAATAGGTTTAGGCTTTATATATGCTCCATAGTCTGCTGTGTTACCCTTTATATATGATCCATAGTCTGCTGTGTTACCCTTTATATATGCTCCATAGTCTGCTGTGTTACCCTTTATATATGCTCCATAGTCTGTTGTGTTACCCTTTATATATGCTAAATAGTCAGCGGTGTAACCCTTTATATATGCTCCATAATCTGCTGTGTTACCCTTTATATATGCTCCATAGTCTGTGGTGTTAGCATTTATATATGATCCATAGTCTGCTGTGTTCCCTTTATATAAGCTCCATAGTCTGCTGTGTAACCTTTATATATGCTCCATAGTCTGCTGTGTTACCCTTTATATGTGCTCCATAGTCTGTGGTGTTACCCTTTATATCTGCTTCATAGTCTGCTGTGTTACCCTTTATATGTGCTCCATAGTATCTGGTGTTACCCTTTATATATGATCCATAATCTGCTGCGTTAACCTTTATATATGATCCATAATCTGCTGCGTTAACCTTTATATATGATCCATAATCTGCTGCGTTACCCTTTATATATGATCCATAATCTGCTGCGTTAACCTTTATATAAGCTCCATAGTCTGCTGTCTTACCCTTTATATATGATCCATAGTCTGCTGCGTTAACCTTTATATAAGCTCCATAGTCTGCTGTCTTACCCTTTATATATGCTCCATAGTCTGCTGTCTTACCCTTTATATAAGCTCCATAGTCTGCTGCGTTAACCTTTATATAAGCTCCATAATCTGCTGTGTTACCCTTTATATATGCTCCATAGTCTGTGGTGTTAGCATTTATATATGATCCATAGTCTGCTGTGTTCCCTTTATATAAGCTCCATAGTCTGCTGTGTAACCTTTATATATGCTCCATAGTCTGCTGTGTTACCCTTTATATGTGCTCCATAGTCTGTGGTGTTACCCTTTATATCTGCTTCATAGTCTGCTGTGTTACCCTTTATATGTGCTCCATAGTATCTGGTGTTACCCTTTATATATGATCCATAATCTGCTGCGTTAACCTTTATATATGATCCATAATCTGCTGCGTTAACCTTTATATATGATCCATAATCTGCTGCGTTACCCTTTATATATGATCCATAATCTGCTGCGTTAACCTTTATATAAGCTCCATAGTCTGCTGTCTTACCCTTTATATATGCTCCATAGTCTGCTGTCTTACCCTTTATATAAGCTCCATAGTCTGCTGTCTTACCCTTTATATATGCTCCATAGTCTGCTGCGTTAACCTTTATATAAGCTCCATAGTCTGCTGTCTTACCCTTTATATATGCTCCATAGTCTGCTGTCTTACCCTTTATATAAGCTCCATAGTCTGCTGTCTTACCCTTTATATATGCTCCATAGTCTGCTGTCTTACCCTTTATATATGCTCCATAGTCTGCTGTCTTACCCTTTATATATGATCCATAGTCTGCTGCGTTAACCTTTATATAAGCTCCATAGTCTGCTGTCTTACCCTTTATATATGCTCCATAGTCTGCTGCGTTACCCGTTATATAGAGGACATGGAGCTACATGTGAACTCGGTCTGTAGATCGTGTTACATGCAGTTACGGCAAATATGCCACATCAGTCAATACTTGACCACTGATGCCACCAAGTCTCTCGTCAATGCTCTGGTTACATCAAGACTGTACTATTATAATGCATTGTTGTACGGCGTGCCGAAGACCATCTTAAGCAAACTGCAAAACGTACAAAACACTGCAGCTCGTCTTATCACAAGAACTTCCCGTTACGATCATATCACTCCCGTGCTGAAAGAACTTCATTGGCTACCTGTGCAGTACAGAGTGGAGTATAAAATACTGACTCATACATATAAAGCCTTACACGGTGAATCGCCAGCTTACATCAGACACATGTTACAGGTGTATGTTCCGCGTAGAACCTTATGGTCCCAAAATGACTCTGTACCACAGTGGTACCAAGATGTCATACTGTGACATATGGTGACCGATGCTTTGTGATTACTGCGCCGAAGCTATGGAATGCACTCCCTGCCGGAATCAAAGACTGTAACACACTGTCTTCCTTCAAAAAATCGCTGAAAACACATTTATTTATCCGAATGTACGCCAATTAATTTGTTAAAGTAAACTGTTATACATATAATAGAAAATTGTTGCATTTAAAGGGATTAAACATTTGTACGTATACTCCTATGTTGTTTTTATAATAATTTTTCAACCAAATTGTTTTAATTTTAATGTTTCTCCTTTTTTATGTTGATTTCGGATAATGAAAAATGTCTTATAGTTTACTAATTTTAATTGTTAATGCCTTCACTTATTAGCTCATATTATTTCTAAAATAAACAGCTATTTAAAGTCCTGTTATACCATTTTGTTTAATCTTTTCTTTGTATGTGTCTTATTACTTTTTACCTTTTTATAACTATTATAAATATCTTAAATTTTATGTTTGTTAAGCACTTTTGAACGTAATGTGTATGATAAAAGTGCTATATAAATATGGTATAATAATATATAATAATAATATATATGCTCCATAGTCTGCAACGTTACCCTTTATATATCCTCCATAGCCTGCTGTGTTACCCTTTATTTATGCTCCATAGTCTGCTGTGTTACCCTTTATATATGCTCCATAGTCTGCTGCGTTACCCTTTATATATGCTCCATAGTCTGCTGCGTTACCCTTTATATATGCTCCATAGTCTGCTGCGTTACCCTTTATATATGCTCCATAGTATGCTACGTTACCCTTTATATATGCTCCATAGCCTGCTGTGTTACCCTTTATATATGATCCAGTCTGCTGCGTTACCCTTAATATATGCTCCATAGCCTGCTGTGTTACCCTTTATATATGCTCCATAGTCTGCTGCGTTACCCTTTATATATGCTCCATAGTCTGCTGCGTTACCAAACTCTGCATCATGGGGCTGCGTTGTAACCGCAATTTTTTACTCTAAAACTTATAATGCCTTTAATACCGAACAAGTAGTTGCATATTGATTTATATGTAGCACGTGCGTCTATCGGCAGCACACATTTTCGTAATTCGAGCTCTAAGTCCGCAAATAACTTGATTCAAAGTCGGAGCACATGTGTTTTTTTTTTAGTTTTCGTCACATATATCATGAATGAATGAGAAAACCCAACACTTCCTGGAGTAACGAACACGTTGGATAGTTATAGTAAAGTATGGAGATCCGAATGCACACGGTCGTTTCTCGGAAATGCTTCGTAACTACTGCCATAGAAGAAAAGTTACCGCCATAATGAGGTGTTGGGGGGTAACATATGGTGTATATATAATATTAAAAAAAAAAAACAGCCTAGAAAGCCACAAAGTAAGTACTCAGTGACTTGGCAGAACCAAGAGCAACAAGAGAACAAACCGTGAAGGGTACGACAAAACAAGATTAAAGACAAACGTCAAACGCTACAGTCCTATAAGGATAAGGTAGACGTCCACAATATGTCCGGACACAATTAAAGAGGAAAGATCTTATTTATGATTGTAAAGCATATTAACGGATTAGAGTGGAGGCGGAATTGCCTATGTAGTTTTCTCACACATGTAGTAATAACTTATATATAATAATGAACTTTGAATCGTAAATGAACATAGGTCCGGTTTCAAAACTCAGTACATATCATATATCACAAAAAAAATCATTCATGTGCTTTCTCATTTTCGGAACTCAGTATGTATCTCATATTATACAACACAATCATTCATGACAATACAAATATGTGATTTCTCATTTGCAGGACTCAGTATATATCACATATTATACAACACAATCATTAATGGTAATACAAATATGTGCTTTCTCATTTCCAGAACTCAGTATATATCACATATTATACAACACAATAATTCATGACAATACAAATATGTGCTTTCTCATTTGCAGAACTCAGTATATATCACATATTATACAACACAATCATTAATGGTAATACACATATGTGCTTTCTCATTTCTAGAACTCCGTATTTGTCACATATTATACCCATGACAATACAAATATGTGATTTCTCATTACCAGAACACAGAATGTATCGCATATTACACAACCCAATCATTAATGCTAATACAAATATGTGATTTCTCATTACCAGAACTCAGTATGTATCTCATATTATACAACACAATCATTCATGACAATACAAATATGTGATTTTTTATTTCCAGAACTCAGTAAATATACAACACAATCATTCATGGCAATACAAACATGAGCTTTCGGATTTTCAGAACTCGGGAAGTATCACATATTATACAACACAATCATTCATGACAATACAAATATGTGCTTTCTCATTTCCAGAACTCCGTATGTATCATATTTTATACAACACACTCATTCATGACAATACAAAAATGTGCTTTCCCATTTTCAGCACTCAGTTTATATCGCATATTATACAACACAATCGTTCATGACATTACAAATATGTGCTTTCTCATTTCTAGAACTAAGTAAGTATCACATATTATACCAAACAATCGTTCATGACATTACAATTATGTGCTTTCTCATTTCCAGAACTCAGTATATATCACATAGTATACAACACAATCATTCATGACAAGACAAATATATGCTTTCTCATTTCCAGAACTCAGTAAGTATCATATATTATACAACACAATCATTCATGACATTACAATTATGTGCTTTCTCATTTCCAGAACTCAGTATATATCACATAGTATACAACACAATCATTCATGACAATACAAATATGTGCTTTCTCATTTCCATAACTCAGTATATATCACATAGTATACAACACAATCATTCATGACAATACAAATATGTGCTTTCTCATTTCCAGAACTCAGTATGTATCACATATTATACAACACAATCATTCATGGCAATACAAATATGTGCTTTCTCATTTGCAGAACTCAGTTTATATCACATATTATACAACAAAATCGTTCATGACAATACAAATATGTGCTTTCTCATTTCCAGAACTCAGTATTTATCACATAGTATACAACACAATCATTCATGACAATACAAATATGTGCTTTCTCATTTCCAGAACTCAGTATATATCATAAAGTATACAACACAATCATTCATGACAATACAAATATGTGCTTTCTCATTTCCAGAACTCAGTATGTATCACATATTATACAACACAATCATTCATGGCAATACAAATATGTGCTTTCTCATTTGCAGAACTCAGTTTATATCACATATTATACAACACAATCGTTCATGACAATACAAATATGTGCTTTCTCATTTCTAGAACTAAGTAAGTAACACATATTATACAACACAATCATTCATGACAATACAATTATGTGCTTTCTAATTTCCAGAACTCAGTATATAGCACATAGTATACAACACAATCATTCATGACAATACACATATGTGCTTTCTCATTTCCAGAACTCATTAAGTATCACATATTATACAACACACTCATTCATGACAATACAAAAAGTGCTTTCCCATTTTCAGCACTCAGTTTATATCACATATTATACAACACAATCGTTCATGACAATACAAATATGTGCTTTCTCATTTCTAGAACTAAGTAAGTAACACATATTATACAACAAAATCATTCATGGCAATACAATTATGTGTTTTCTCATTTCCAGAACTCAGTATATATCATATATTATACAATAAAATCATTCATGACAATACAATTGTGTGCTTTCTCATTTCCAGAACTCAGTATATATCATATATTATACAACACAATCATTCATGGAAATACAATTATGTGCTTTCTCATTTCCAGATGTCAGTAAGTATCATATATTATACAATACAATCATGCACGACACTACAAATATGTGCTTTCTCATTTCCAGAACTCAGTAAGTATCACATATTATACAACACAATCATTCATGACAATACAAATACGTGCTTTCTCATTTCCAGAACTCAGTAAGTATCATATATTATACAATACAATCATTCATGGCAATACAAATATGTGCTTTCTCATTTCCAGATGTCAGTATATATCTCATATTATAAACCACAATCATTCATGACAATACAAATATGTGCTTTCTCATTTCCAGAACTCAGTAAGTATCACATATTATACAACACAATCATTCATGGCAATACAAATATGTGCTTTCTCATTTCCAGAACTCAGTATGTATCACATATTATACAACACAATCATTCATGACAATACAAATATGTGCTTTCTCATTTCCAGAACTCAGTATGTATCACATATTATACAACACAATCGTTCATGGCAATACAAATATGTGCATTCTCATTTCCAAAACTCAGTATATATCTCATATTATACAACACAATCGTTCATAGCAATACAAATAGGTGCTTTCTCCTTTGCAGAACTCAGTATCTATCATATTTTATACAACACTATCTTTCCAGAACTAAGTATATATCACATTATACAACACAATAATTCATGACGATAAAAATATGTGCTTTCTCATATCCAGAACTCAGTATATATCTCATATTATACAACAAAATCAGTCATGACAATACAAATATGTGCTTTCTCATTTCCAAAACTCAGTATCTATCATATTTTATACAACACTATCTTTCCAGAACTAAGTATATATCACATATTATACAACACAATAATTCATGACGATAAGAATATGTGCTTTCTCATATCCAGAACTCAGTATATATTTCATAGTATACAACAAAATCATTCATGACAATACACATATGTGCTTTCTCATTTCCAGAACTCAGTTTATATCATATATTATACAACACAATTATTCAAACCTCAGTACATATACAACACAAGCATTCATGATAATACAAATATGAGCTTTCGCATTTCCAGAACTCAGTATATATCACATATTATACAACATAATCATTCATGGCAATAATAATATGTGCTTTCTCATTTCCAGGACTCAGTATATATCACATGTTATACAACACAATCATTCATGGCGATACAAATATGTGCTTTCTCATTTCAAGAACTCTGTATATATCTCAAATTTTACAACACAATTATTCATGGCAGTACAAATAAGTGCTTTCCCATTAAAAGATATCAGTATATATCACTTACTATACAACACAATCATTCCTGGCAATACAATTATGTGTTTCCTCATTTCCAGAACTCCGTATGTATCACAAAATATACTGCACAATTATTCATGGCAATACAAATATGTGCTTTCTCATTTCAAAAACTCAGTATATATCACATATTATAGAACACAATCATTCATGACAATACAAATATGTGCTTACTCATTTCGAGAAATGAGTATATATCACATATTATACAACACAATCATTCATGGCAATACAATTATGTGCTTACTCATTTCCAGAACTCAGTATATATCACATATTATACAACACAATCATTCATGGCGATACAAATATGTGCTTTCTCATTTCCGGAACTCAGTATATATCACATATTATACAACACACAACAAATCATTCATGACAATTCAAATAATTGCTTTCTCATTTCCAAGACTCAGTATATATCACATATTATACAACACAATCATTCATGGCGATACAAATATGTGCCTTCTCAGTTCCAGAACTCAGTTTATATCAGTTTATATCACATATTATACACCACAAGCATTCATGGCATTACATGGCAGTTCAAATATGTGCTTTCTCATTTCTAGAACTCAGTATATATCACATAGTATACAACACAATCATTCATAGCAACACAAATATGTGCTTTCTCATTTCCGGAACTCATTATGAATCGCATAGTATACAACACAATCGTTCATGGCAATACAGATATGTGCTTTCTCATTTCAAGAACTCAGTATATATCCCATATTATACAACACATTCAGGAAGACATCGAGAGTGATTCAAATAAGTTCACAGAGGTTTCGTTACAATCGATGAAAAACAAATAAGTTTGAACTAATTAGAAAATCGAAAGGACATGATAGATAAGCCACTGAATTGCCGATTGTCCGCAGTAATTGGAATGAAATTGCTTTCAGAAATTTCACAGAATACTCTGGAGCAGATAGTGTACCAAGTTCATCACTTCAGATAACACGAACGTGATGTCGTCTGATGACAAAATGTCGATGTCGTCTGCCGATTGAGGGAATTACAAAGAAATCAACCACTTGACGATATTTGTCGAGAAAACGTACAATAGTGCAGAATAAACAAGTATACATATTGTATTGATCATGTGACATATCGGTCATGCGATTATTTGTCGTCTGCTCTGTATCATAAACTAAACAACAGTGCGGCATGTCGGACTGATACGTTATCCGGTTACTAGATTGAGTGTTTTGTTTCCATGACGACCGGTTACTAGATTGAGTGTTTTGTTTCCATGACGACGTACTATATATGTTATTAAGGTAAGTTTGATTTACTCAACTAACTCGATTTGCTAGAGCGTGTAATGATGTTATAGACTTCAATGATCGAAATCAAATTATTACAAGTAAACTTATTCAGCAGAGTTTTCGTTTTCACAAACTACGTAGATTTTTCTCTAAATTCTACCGCCGCAATACAACGAGGGCCTGCTGTAAAAGTACAACACCAACCTTAAGACACTTCTGCGACTAGGCATATCACAACCCTCATTTTATGGAGATGTGGCCTATAAACTTCGAAAGTTAAAGGGTTCTGACGGGTTTCCTGACCGCTTTACAAATTTAATCAGGAAGTTCGTCAGAAAAGGATATAACCCTTTGGTTTTACAGCGCACTGCATGTTTAGTGATTGACCCCTCTACAGTCAGTCATTACACTTCACATTTCACTTGTGCGATGACTGGACTACCTCTTGGGACTCTATGATTATATCTATTGAAACCCCAACTAAGGGAGGTGGGTGCATGAGTTTTCGTCCCTTGGGTTTTCTTGTCGTACCCTAGATTGGTTTTCTCTTTAGCTGCAACTACTATGGTTGTTCAGTACGATTCTGGATACATCCTGAGCTGTTTTATTATTTTGTATGTGTTTCTTTAGTTAGTTTCTCAGGATGTGGACTTTATTGTTAGAGAATTCCTTTTGATGGGATGTAGCTTTGTTTACACTGTCTTGTCTATTTGGGCGCTGAAGACAGGATAATAGCGAGGATAGTGCGCATATAAAATCGATTCAAGCTAACCAGTGGCGTTATTGCCTACTGACCGTTCCAAGTCGGTAACCCTGTCTTCACCACCCTTTCTGTTGTTTTTTGTCTCTGTCATTGTATTTTCAAGTCCTTGTTTGCAGTACAGTGCGGACCTACCATGTCTTTGCGCTCGGACGCTGCGGTTTCTATAGGACCCTATATCTCATTTTTTTTCAAAATAATCCCAATGCTATAGTATGGTGACATTGACGGGCTTCGTAAGATCCTTGGTCATAATCACTTTCATACAATCTTTATTAAACTTGTTAAAATATTTATCAAAATAGGTTATGACCCTATCATTTTGACACATACTGCATGTTTAGTGGTTGACCCATTTACAGTTCGCCACTATGCTTTCCTCTTTGATTGTGCGATGACCGGACAGATTGTGGACCCTATGATGACGTATACCTAAATCTTTATAGGACGGTAGCGTTGAGTTTGTCTACAATCTTGTCTTGTCGTACCCTTACCGGTTTGTTCTGTTGTTGCTCTGGCTTCTGCAAAGTCAATTAGTACTTATTTTGTGGCTTTCTAGGCTTTTGTTTTTTTGTATTATATATATATACATACATGATCATTTATGTGTTTTACTTATATTGCCTATTAACGCTGCCTTGTTTGTTAGAGATTATAACCTGGCGGGGATATGTTTATTTACACTTTCCCGTTTATTGAAATGACAATAGGGTAAGAGTGAGGTTTGGTGCACCCTAGATTCTGGTTTAAACCCCCAGCGGACCGCTTTTTGCCACTGACCGTTCCAAGGCGGTAGCCCTATCGTCAACCCTTGTGTGTTTGTGATGTCTTATTTTGCCTTTTATTCGTCTTTATATAAAGTAGTTCTTTGTTTCTTTGTGTGTTTGTGGTTGACTGGCGTCCTTGAATGCTACATTTCCTGTTCGATTTTTATATCTACTTTCTCTGTCATAATATTATAACTGGCAACTATATTTGTTACTGTTTTAAAGAATGACTATTTTGCATAGAAACATTGCAAAACAAAACTAATTGATCATATGGTATGTTTATTTAATTGAACAAAAATAATCCAAACCAAATAACTATATAACTATATAAATGCGATCAAATGAACTTTTCATCCGAATCTTTTCACCATACCACGTTTTTAGAACTTAATCTTATGTTTGTGTAACAATGGTATACTTCGAAATTAAGATGATATGATAACGTGGATTATTTCCTTTTTTTAAAGAAATGATTGCTCTTGTGATCTAGAAGGATAATTGACCAATTTATTTCACTTAAAGAAATAAAACTACTCCGAGTAAACTTTTACCGAACTTTGCGATATAAAGGGCACAATTTCTGCCATATATCAGTAATGTAACATTACTGTCGTGTATTATATGTCTATCATATCTCATGCCTAAAACATGCACATTTGGTTGAAAATTTCGTTTGACAATATATATACTTCATCCATTTTTGATAAAAAAGTTAAATGAATGAACAATAACCCTTTAATACTAGCCCGAATAATGTTACATTACTGTCGTGTACTATATGCATGTCATTGTTCATGCCTAAAGTATGCATTTTATTGACTGACCAATAACCCTTAAATACTGGAGCATAACTATCCCGATACTGGAACATAACTAGCCCGATACTGGAGCAAAACCAGCCCGATACTGGAGCATAACTAGGCCGATACTGGAGCATAACTAGCCCGGTACTGGAGCATAACTAGCCCGATACTGGAGCATAACTAGCCTGATACTGGAGCTTAACTGGCCCCATATTGGGGCATAACTAGCCCGATATTGGAGCATAACTAGCCCGATACTCATAACTAGCCCGATACTGGAGCATAACCAGCCCGATACTGGAGCAGAACTAGCCCGATACTGGAGCATAACTAGCCCGATACTGGAACATAACTAGCCGGATACTGGAGCATAACCAGCCCGATACTGGAGCATAACCAGCCTGGTACTGGAGCATAACTAGCCCGATACTGGAACATAACTATCCCGATACTGTAGCATAACTAGCCCGATACTGGAGCATAACTAGCCCGATACTGGAGCATAACCAGCCCGATACTGGAGCATATGGAGCATAACTAGCCCGATACTGGAGCATAACAAGCCCGATACTGGAGCATAACTAGCCCGATACTGGAGCATGACTAGCCCGATACTGGAGCATAACTAGCCCGATACTGGAGCATAACAAGCCCGATACTGGAGCATAACTAGCCCGATACTGGAGCATGACTAGCCCGATACTGGAACATAACTAGCCGGATACTGGAGCATAACTTGCCCGATACTGGGGCATAACTAACCCGATACTGGAGCATAACTAGCCCGATACTGGAGCATAACTTACCCGATACTGGAGCATAACTAACCCGATACTCGAACATAACTAGCCCGATACTATAGCATAACTAGCCCGATACTGGAGCATAACTTGTCCGATACTGGAGCATAACTAGCCCGATACTGGAGCATAACTAACCCGATACTCGAACATAACTAGCCCGATACTATAGCATAACTAGCCCGATACTGGAGCATAACTTGTCTGATTCTGGAGCATAACTAGCCCGATACTGGAGCATAACTAGCCCGATACTGGAGCATGACTTGTCCGATACTGGAGCATAACTAGCCCGATACTGGAGCATAACTGGCCCGATACTGGAGCGTAACTAGCCTGATACTGGAGCATAACTATCCCGATTATATTTAGTAGAGCAGACATATAATTAGCATTATAAGTTATTGATATAATTATTGTACTGGATAAAGCAAGTGTATAAAGTGCAAATATTCCCTGGTGTATTTCTGTTAGCTGCAATCGATTTGTTTTATTATAGTACTTGAGTAAACAAGATTCCCTGAAGAATTTCTGTATTTAAGACAAACATCAAACGCTACCGTCCTTTAGGTAGGCGTCATCATAGGGTCCATTCTATGTCCAGTCATCGGAAAATCAAAGAGGAAAGCATAGTGACGAACTGTAAATTGGTCAACCACTAAGTTGTGAGGATTTTTTCATTTTATTTACCGTGAATGTTTAGTCAAGATTTCAGAATAGGTAAATACTAATAGCCAAATTGAGCAAACGCATATGAATTAAATGGAAACTGTTTTTTTCTCTAGCAAAAACTGAAACAATGGGTAATGAAGTAACGAATAACTAGCAATGTAACATTCAATTTCCTTATTGACATTGCCCTTCATGTTTGTCTTTTTGCGTGTTTTGGGGTTTACTGTGTTCTTTGAAGGCTGCATTTCATGTTCGACTTTTGTACTTATTTAGTTGGTTGCAATTGAATTTTGTTATTTTAAAACAAATTAAATCTGGCAAACTCAAAATGAAATACAATCGAAGCACTATAACTACGATATAAATGTTTATCAAACCGTGGTATCAACTCAAGCAGAATATCCAGTCGCAGCCATTCAAAACCAGTATTGGTCACCCATAAACCGGCATTGGTCACCCATAAATCAGTATTGGTCACCCATAAACCAGTATTGGTCACTCATAAACAGTATTGATCACCCATAAACCGGCATTAGTCACCCATAAACCAGTATTGGTCACCTATAAACTAGTATTGGTCATCATAAACCAGTATTGGTCACCTATAAATCAGTATTTGGTCCCGTAAACCAGTATTATTCACCCATAAACCAGTATTGGTCACCCATAAATCGGCATTGGCCACCAATAAACTAGTATTGGTCGCCCATAGACCAGTATTGATCACCCATAAACCGGCATTAGACACCCATAAACCAGTATTGGTCATCTGTAAACCAGTATTGGTCCCCCGCACTCACACTTACTCTACTGTCATCCCATTAAAACAGGACAGTGTAAATAAAGAAATCCCCGCCATGATCTAATCTCTAACCAACAAGGCAGCATTATGGGGCAATATAAGTAAAACACAAACATGCTCGTGTAAATATAATACAAAAAAACAATAGCTTGGAAAGCCACAATGAAGGTACTCAATGACTTGGCAGAAGCCAGACCTGTAAGAGAATAAACCATTAAGGGCACGACAAGAAAGATCATAGACAAACATCAAACGCCACCGTCCCAATGGGCTTTAGGTAGGCGTCATCATAGGGTCCACAGCCTGTCCGGTCATCGTACAATTAAAGAGAAAAGCATAGTGGCGAACTGTAAAAGGGTCCACCACCAAGCATGCAGTACGTTGCAAAACCCTTATTGTGTTTGTGACGTCATATGCCTTTATTCCTTATTAACATTGCCATTCATTTTTGTCGTTTTGCTTGTTTTTGGGTTTACTGTATTCTGTGAAAGCTGCATTTCCTGTTCGACTTTTATACTTATTTTTATAAGAAGCAAGGCATGCGACATCATTTAAGTGAATGCTAATTAACGATGTCGAAATCATCGCTCTTGTCGAAAAGTTTGCTTGTTATGTCTCCATTTTAATTGAGAGATGCAAATCGATAAAATAACCAACAGTATCAGAATTATAAGACTTGTTGAGTTGAAGATAATTAGGATAAATATTACATACCAAAGGAAATGTCACAAATGTGTTTATTAAAGGCTTCGATTACAACTGTCTGAGTATCTGGTGAAGAGAGTATGAAAGGGGAAACACTTAACATGAAATATCTTTCATAGCAATACAAAAACAAATCTGCGACAAGAGGTGCACAGTACACTAACAAGTCGTATATAAACAGTAGTTTCGCACATGACAAAAATATTATCTAATTAGAAACAAGTGCTTCACAACTTCGTGGCAAGTCCACATAGTGAAACAAGCTTTATTATTGTTAAAGGCCAAAGCTGTAGTTTGTTCGCTATGAAAATTATTTTGAATAAGAGCAATAAGTTTGTCTTTGATAGGTTTGTGTGGTAAGGTTGTATATAGCGTGGACAAGTTATAAGTACTTAAAGGGCTTGATGCACTATTTTCAAACAATACTTATTTAAAAGGGCTCTGAAAAACTTGAAAAAAGCTGGAAGAATTATCAAAATGTCATGAAAAATAAAGGAGACATGATCTATTGAAAGTTTGCAAAGAAAATAAATGGATGCGGCCATCTTGGAACGACGACGTCATCACGCCTTTTTATCATATATGGAATACTGACAAAATATAGATTAAAACAAAGAAGATCAATGCAAATTGACCACAAATAAATATACAGATGCAAAATGTATAAATTGTATGCTTACTTTTCATTTGCAGCGATTTTTTCAATATGCCATATATGGTAAAAAGGCGCGATTACGTCATCGTTCCAATATGGCCGCCACGACCTTGCGATCTGAAGTCCGACACTCTACCACTGGACCACGCACTCAACTAATTATGTATCTAAAAATGTGTGTGTCGCGTACTTTAGTCAGATCAAACTCGTGTTCAAATGTCATGTTATGTGCATATATAGTGCAATGTTTGTGTCATTGCTGTATTTTTTAATACACGAATTGTGTATCTGTTAATAAAGTCACGTCAGTTCTTCAGTGTCATAGATAACAATTGACCCTTTCTGAAAGTAAATATGGTTGTCATAACGTTAAGTAGATGTTCTTAAATGGTTATAATACAGGTATGTTTTTTCAGGACATTTGAGTACTTGCGTTGTGGCTTTCTATGCTGTTTTTTTATTCATATATACATGATCATCTATGTGTATACAAAAATATACTCGTGCATATATAAATACAAAAAAACAATAGCGTAGAAAGCCACATAAAGGGTACTCAATGACTTGGCAGAAGCCAGAGCAACAAGATAATAAACCACTGAGGGCACGACAAGACAATATTGCAGACAAACATCAACCGTCACCGTCCTTTTGGGCTTTAGGTAGACGTCATCATAGGGTCCACAGCCTCTCTGGTCATCGCACAAATAAAGAGGAAAGCATAGTGGCGAACTGTAAATGAGTCCACCACCAAGCATGCAGTGCGTTGCAAAATGATAGGGTCATAACTTCTTTTGATAAACCTTTTAACACGTTTAATAAAGATAGTATGAAAGTGATCATGACCAAGAATCTTACGAAGTTTATAAATCACGTCACCATAAAAGTCAGGTTGTGATAGTCCTTGTCGCAGAAGAGTTCTTAAATTACTTTTATATTTGGAAAGAAGATAATAAAATGTTGCAAATTTTAAGAAGTTTATGGTAACGAGTTGAGACACATAGACCCAATAAGAAGTTGCTCGGGGAACATCCCCATCTAATTCGGGATAATTAACAATATCAAAATTAAAATCATCTCTCTTGTCATAGATTTTGCTAATTATTTCAACATTTTCAATAGAGAGATGTAAATCGAGAAAAATAACGTTCGTATCAGAAATATTAGCTTTGTTAAGTTGAAATTCTTAAGGAAAGATATATTATTAACCATAGTAGAAAAGAAAGGGTGTCAATGTTCAATATGTCATCCAGATACCGAGAGGTGTCTTTAAAGGCTTCAATAACATCTACCTTGGTATCTGGTGAAAAAATCAACATGAAATCTCTTTCATAGCAATATAAAAACAAATCGTCGACAAGGGGTGCACCGTTTGTACCCATATGGATACCAACAATTTGTCTAATAAAGTTCCATATCTGACGAAAATATTATCTAATAGAAAACAAAAGTGATTCACAAACTTCATGTCAAGTCCACATAGTGTAATTGTTCAAACTGCTGTTAGTAAAGAAACGCTTAAATATTGTTACAGGCCAAAAATGTAGTATTTTCCCATTTTTTGAATGAGAGCGAAAAGCTTGTCTTTGATAAGGTTGTGTGGTAAAGTTGTATATAATGCAGAAAAATCATAAGTACTTATAGAAGAAGCTTGACGTTAATTGCAAATGTTATCAAGAACGTCGCTTGAATTTCTAATAGACCAAATTAATCCCAGGGTTTTCATAAGCGTTAGCACAATATTGTTTAACGCGATCTTTAACGGCAGTAAGACAATATGTTAAAAGTTTGGAGATATTTGTAGTGGTGCAAAAACTAGAATTGGAAATAAAACAGGCTTTATATGGTTGTTTGTGTAATTTGGGAATCCAGTACATCGTTGGAAGTCTGTTTTGCTTTAAGTCTATTCTAGCCTTGAAAATCTTGCACTGAGTGATATGCGTCGAAACAATATTATCTTCAGTAGATTGCACTGGAGTATACGAATTAGTACTCCCGAGTTCCTGAGATAAAACATTACGGAGGCGTCAAACAATAATTATATTATCTGCTTTATCAGCAGAAACTAAACTTATTATAAAATTCCTGGATTCCCGATTTTAAATTAAGAAATAAAAACCTAGGTCTAGGGGTATTAGGGAGTGGTTAGCCCTATAGAAGTTAATACGGGTATCTGTGATGTTAAAATAGTCTTTTTCCAAGTAAAAAGGTAGTTAGGGTCAGCATGTTCTCTACGACACCATTTTGTACTAAAATCCTCAATGGATTGGGCGATCTGACCACGACATGCATTAAAATCAATCACAGAAGTCAATCTTTTCTTCGGAAATTTAGAAAACAAATGCCGGATACGTTTATTTATAATATCAAAATTACCAGTTTTGAGATGACCGGCCGGTGGAAGGAAAAAGATCGACCCCCATAAAATAATGACCTCCCGGTCATTGTAGTAAAATTACTCCATTCTGTAAAATATTGACTCCATACTTAACTTTTGACGCCTGAATGGGGTCAATTTATTACAGTATACTAGTAATAGAATGACCCCTAGAAATAGCGACTATTGTATTTTGTTTCTATTTTTATATTTGCAGATAAACCAGTTGTGCATATTTTGTCAAAATAAGCAAATTGAAACCGCCAGTGTGCTGTATTTTGTACACGGCTTTTGTAAGTATGAGTACCAAGATGAGTATCGATTTCGTTTTTTTTCTAACATAGAATACCTATTATCAAGGGCATATAAAAGTGCCCAATAAGTATATCTAGTACATACTTGCATTTAAATCATCAGAATTAAATGACAAACTTAAAGTTGTTATCTGAAAATAAACCTTTCCGATAGTCTGTACCAGTTTATCGAGAAGGTTGGTTTCTAGATAATAAGTAACGCCCAAATTGGTGCTCATAAATGTCTGACACATGACCTTCATAGTGACTCGTGGCTGTCTTAAAGCGACTATGCACTTCTTGGTAACGCATATGTATGCATACACATAGACATGGATGATATTTAGGCTATTAAAAACGATATGTTTATTGGCATATGAATCTTAGTTTCAATTGTATCCAATAATAAATTACTTAAATATTTGCTTACTTTGTAACCAATGTCCCATTGTTTACGTTTGTCCAAAACAAACAGTCATGTTTTCGTAAGATAAGCAGACATTGCAACAAAATGTTCTACAATAATAGCTATATAGTCATGACATGTTCTATTTATAAACTTATTATTGTGGAGGTGTACACATACATGTACTCTACCGCGAAGAGCACAGCCCTTTTAATCGGAGGATAGCATCAGAAACAAAGTTCCAAGGTGGAGTCCGTTGATGTATAATATCGTTACGCTTAAGTTTGTTGAAAAAAGAAGTCAGCATTTTGTATTATTGTGACGGGTGAGTCTATTGACCAATAACTGCTAGCGTCACTTATCCAGCGAGTATCGTATTAACTTAATAAGATAATCGCTGATTAAGTGACGCTTAAAAGTTAGAAATATCTGCCGTATGTAAATGCAAATGCAAATATGTGTATGTATGTGTATGTGTTATCTACGGAAGCACGGAAGGGCATGTTTGAACAAATATTTCATGCGTTCGAGGTTATATTGAGTATGTGCGCACGAGATAATATGCCACCTGTGGTAGTGATACCGCTCCTCACTGAGTATCGATACGCTCTCCACATCTATACTGACGAGATAAAGAAACGCCTCATCGGGATTTTCCGCTATATATTGTATGTACACTATGCTGCTGTTAATCGAATGGTACATGGCTACGTAAGACCTTTCTTTTCGGAAAAAATACTAAAACAACACAAAACACAGCAAATAGTATTTCTTCACAGTTTGATTATTGGCAGAGTATCTGTTTGGCTCAAGCATGTGAGCAAATTTAGGATGCACATTTCTGCAAACTCTTTACGTTAAATACAGTACTAAAATAGTCAATTTTTCAAAGCGGAACTTCAATATTTATGAATTTCTTGTTATAAAGTGTACTGTGATTAAAACGTCTACAACATCACAGTTGTGTCCTTTCTCTAGACAACTGCAACTTTGTTTTACAAAACATCTTGGGATTTCTTTGGAATATTATGTGGCAGTATATACAATATATAGCGGAAATTCCCGATGAGGCGTTTCTTTATCTCGTCAGTATAGAAGCTATACAACTTCCCAACGGAGTATTGATACCCTCGATTGAGTATTATTTGATAAACCTTTCCCATTGAGTACTGATACCCCTCCCCATTTAGTATTGATACCCCTTCCACATTGAGTATCTATACTACCTCTCCATTGAGTATTGATACAATTACCCCTTCCACATTGAGTACTGAAGTGGTATCAATACTCGACGGAGAGATTATATAGGTACTCAATGTGGAGGGGGTGTCAATACTTAATGGGGAGGGTACCAATACTCAATGTAGTGGGGCAATCAATACTCAATAGTGAGGGGTATCAAAACTCAATAGCGTGGGGTATCAATCCTCAATAGCGAGGGCCTGTCAATACTCAATGGGGAGGGTGTATCAAAACTCAGTCGGAAGGAGTATCAATACTCAATCAGAAGTGGGTATAAATACTCAATGAGGAAGGGGTAGCAATACTCAATGAGGAAGGGGTTACAATACTCAATCGGGAGGTGGTATCAATACTCAGTGAGGAAGGGTGTCAATACACAATAGGGATTGGGTATCAAAACTCAATCGGGAGGGGTTATCAATACTTATTCTAGAGGGGTATCAATATTCAGTGAGGAGCGGCGATATCGGGAGGGGATATCAATACTCAGTGTGAAGTAACGTGGAGGTACTAGTATTAATACTCAGTGGGGAGGAATCATCCATCCTCAATGGGGAAGGGTATAAATACTCAATGGAGAGGGGTTATACATTCCGAATTAGATGGGGTATAAATACTCAATGGTGAGGGGTTATACCTACTGAATGGGTGGGGTATCAATATTCAATGGGGTGGGATATCAAAACTCAATTTGGAGGGGCTATAACTTGAATACTCAATGAGGAGGGGTATAAATACTCAATGGGGAGTGTGTTTAAATACTCAATGCGGAGGGTGTATAAATACTCAATGCGGTGTGGTATCAATACTCAATGGGGATTGGGTATAAATACTCAAAGAGGAGGGATATAAATACTCAATGGAGTGGGGTATCAATACCACAGATGGTGTCATAGATTGGCTAATTACCTCGTGGGCATGATTCACTATTTTGTGCGCACGATTTATTATTTCGTGCACACGAATTATTATCCCATGCGTACGAATTATTATTACGTTGCTACGATTAAACGATTTCAAAAGAAATAATTCAAAGGAGAAATCTGGAAAATCGTTTTACCAGTTACATTGTTTCAAATCTTCTTATCCACTTTATATCAACAAACGAAATTGTCATGATTTCCTAAATACATCATAAACATAAAGAAGATATGTTGTCCTATCTATTGTAATTTGACGTGTGTATCTTTTCATATAGATAAGGTTTTCTTATAACAAGTCATGTGTGAATACTAGGCAAACATTGTATTCTGCTTCTTCCAAAAGAAATATCGTATTCATTTATTAGGTTCCAAGTGGTCTTTAATGGCACAATTGCACCAGCTATTAGTATAGTATCAAGTGGAAGCATTTCCAGTTGCTTGCAGAATGTTGGTTAGTACTGGTAACAGAAGCCAAGGTTACGATAACTGACCGAAAAGGACTGGAAAATGTTGATAAATGGCGTGAAAACCAAACACAACAAGAAAATCGGTGAATTGATATCCACGACACTTCGTTAATTGTCTTCTGGGTAGAAGCGAAGACGGAAAATAAAAACAGACAAACAAAAAAAGCTCAGGTGTTGGGTTCTGCAAGTCGTCTTGCTGATTTGAGTATATGCGCCTATTTATTTCAAAATCCATCCATGCATGTGAGAATTATACAGCGGCACGAAAATTGTAACGGACGGACGGACGGACGACGAATGAACGTACGGACAACGGATCGTCGGGGATAAAAAACAAAAGTAAAACTTGTCTATTTCGGGTGTAACGAAACCGCAGGGTTAGACATGTCGGTACCGGAGTCATTTATTCCTATGTTAAATACAAATTCTCGGTTTAGCGTGAATGGTTAAGACAATACAAAACGAAGGACTCCGGTACCGACGTGTCTAACCCTGGGATAGTTAACCACGAAAAGCTCCTTCCTTGAACCATTCATATAAACTGAAACGAAAAAGAAACGCAACTCCTGAATTTCCACTATATATTGTGTATACAATATGCTGCTGTTAAGCGAATGGTATATGACTATGTAAGACATTTCCTTTCGGAAAAAAATACTAAAACAACACATAACACCGCAAATAATATTTCTTCAAAGTTTCATTATTGACAGAGTATGCGTTTGACATCAAACATGTGAGCAAACTATCTGCTCAAATGTGAACGGAAATTCCCGAGTTGCGCTTCTTTTTTGCTTCAGTATATAAACTGAATGATACCTAACATTTTTTTTTAAGTAAAACAGATTAAATTTGCTAGGAGTCAATATTTTACAGGGGTCATATTTTTAAGTGTGAAGGGGTTGTAATATTACTGGCTTTCTCGAAAGTGTCATTCCACGACAGAACAAATTATGACCGGTGTGTCATTCTATGTCATTCTATTACATAGAATTTTGACCGGGGTCATGTTACTACTTAGTGTTTATCCTACTTTTTAACTTTTTGGCTCTGAATTTCAAATACTGGCAGCATTTATTCATGAATAATTTACTACCATCGCTCTTCATGGTTTAGAGAGTGAACTATATAGAGACTATAGATAAAACATATGGTAAACACTAAGCCGGATAGAGTCTATGAAGAGAAATCTTCACCATTAAGAAATCGGCGTCGGTCGCTACGCTCCCTCCCTTTCGGTTTCTTAATGGTGAAGATTTCTCTTCATAGCCTCTATCTTGTACTTAGCAAAATGACCTGGAGGTCATTATTTTATGGGGTCGATATTTTTCCTTATACCGGAGCACTTTTAAACAACAACATTGAATCCGTGACATGTGAAACGTTTCAGAAAATCGGGTTGCAAGGTCGATCATTATGCTTGTTTTGATCTAGCAATCAATAGTTGAGATAATGTCAGCTAACTAGAGTGTATAGTCCATTAAAGAGACTGGAAGAGATTTGGAAGAGTAATTATTGGTGCCAATACAAATACAAGAGAAACCCCTAATTACGTGCTTCAGTTTTATATGAAATGTGTACATGCATTAAATAAGCCACATATTAAGTTCGGTTGAATTATTATATATGTAACTTTGTGGATTGGAAAACACGACGACTTGGTGTATTTTTGTTGTTAAATAATCAATTAATGTTTGTGGGTTGTTGTACATATTATTAATTAAAAATATTGCTAGGTTATAAAACAATACTTTATTGTAGCCTTAAAGCATCAAATTAATTTATTTTTTAATCATTAATGTACAAAACGTAGCCGACATGTCGATTTCTTCTGACCAAACTTGGAACGGTCAGTGGCAAAGTAGGCCACTGGGGGTTTAAACCGGTTCAAGGGTGCACCAAACCTCACACTTACCCTACTGTCATCCCCAGGGCAGTGTAAATAAAGAAGTCCCCACCATGATCTAATCTCTAACCAACAAGGCAGCATCAATAGGCAATATAAGTAAAACACAAATATGCTCGTGTAAATATAATACAAAAAAACAATAGCCTAGAAAGCCACAATGAAGGTACCCAATGACTTGGCAGAAGCCAGAGCTGTAAGAGAATAAACCATTAAGGGCACGACAAGAAAGATCATGGACAAACATTAAACGCCACCGTCCCAATGGGCTTTAGGTAGACGTCATCATAGGGTCCACAGTCTGTCCGGTCATCGTACAATTAAAGAGGAAAGCATAGTGGCGAACTGTAAAAGGGTCCACCACCAAGCATGCAGTACGTTGCAAAATGATAGGGTCATAACCTCTTTTGATAAGCTTTTTAACAAGTTTAACAAAGATAGTATGAAAGTGATCATGACAAAGAATCTTACGAAGTTTATAAATCACATCACCATAGAAGTGAGGTTGTGATAGTCCTTGTCGCAGAAGAGTCCTTAAATTACTTTCATATTGGGAAAGAAGATCAGGGTTACGAAAATAAAATTTTGCAAAGGTTTTTCGAAGTTTATGGTAACGGTAACCCTGATTGAGTAACTTTTTAGTTATACAAAGATTACGAATATTAAAGTCCTCAACTCGAGTACAAGCTCTAGAAAAACGAATAAGTTGAGACACATACATCCCATAAGAAGTTGCTCGGGGAACATCCCCATCCAAGTGGGGATAATTAACAATGTCAAAATTAAAATCATCTCTCTTGTCATAGATTTTGCTAATTATTTTACCATTTTCAATCGAGAGATCTAAATCAAGAAAAGAAGCGTTATTATCAGATATATTAGCTTTGTTAAGCTGAAGTTCTTTAGGATAAATATAATTAACCATAGTTGGAAAGAAAGGGTTGTCAATGTTCAATATGTCATCCAGATACCGAGAGGTGTCATTAAAGGCTTCAATAACATCTGCCTGGGTATCTGGTGAAAGACTCACCATGAAATCCCTTTCATAGCAAAATAAGAACAAATCTGCGACATGTGGTGCACAGTTCGTACCCATAGGGATACCAACAATTTGTCTATAAACGGTGGTTCCATACCTGACGAAAATATTATCTAACAGGAAGATGAGTGCTTCACAAACTTCATAGCAAGTCCACATAGTATAATTGTCTAAACTACCGTTAGTAAAAAACACTTTTATATTATTACATGCCAAAAATGTAGTATTTTCTCTAGCGAATGTTTTTTAAATAAGAGAAATTAGCTTGTCTTTAATAAGGTGATGTGGTAAGGTTGTATATAGTGTAGAGAAGTCATAAGTGCTCTTTGATGAAACTTGACCTTTACTGAAAATTGTATCGAGAACGTCTCCTGAATTTTTTATAGACCAAAATAAATAAATCCCAGAGTTTTCATAAGTTTTATCACAGTATAGCTTAACGTGGTCTTTAACGGCAGTAAGACAAGAAGTTAAAAGTTTGGAGATGTTTGTTGTGGTGCAGGCACTAGAATTCGAAATAAAGCGAGCCTTATATGGATTTTTATGTAATTTAGGAATCCAGTACATAGTAGGCAGTTTATTTTGCTTATCGTTTACACCAGCCTTGAAAGTAGGCACCGAGTAATATGTGCGGAAACAACATCATCCTCAGTAGAATTAACTGGAGTATACGAATTGGTGCTGCCGAGTTCCAGAGATATACCATTGACGTAATGTAGGCATCAAACAATAATTACATTATTAGCTGCTTTATCTGCAAGAACTAAAACAAATTTATTATGAAATTCCTGAATTCCCGATTTTAAATTACGAAAGGAAAACCTAGGTCTCGGAGGAAGTAAACAGGGGTTAGCATTATAAAAGTTAATACGTGTATCTATAATTTTCAGAATTGACTTTTTCCAAGTAGAAAGTGAGTTTGGGTCCGCATGTTCTCTACGACACCATATGATACTAAAATCTTCAATGGAGTGGGCGATCTGGGCACGACAGGCATTAAAATCAATAGTTGAAGGTAATCTATATTTAGGACCTTTCGAAAACAAATGCCGAATACGTTTATCAATAATATCAAAATTACCAGTGATGACATGACCTGCTGAAGCATAGCAAAATATTGATGTGTTGCATTCACATTCCTTAGGAGTATTATGTACTATATCAAGGTCAGAAACTATTTTGTTGTAGTTGAAAATTATATTTCTAAAAGGCTTTTTATACTTATAACACATTACAGGACTTTCGGAATTTTTGAAATATTTTGGGATAGAATCAATTACATGAGTATGTCGAAAAATACTAAGCATGTCAATGAAATCAGTACCTTTATTAATATATAGTAGTTTTAGAAAATGCCTGACGTGATCAGACTCCTTGTCAATATGGGGTCGGAGAACATGTTGTGTATAGCTTTGAACTATGGAAGCAGTGTTATACAAGGGATCTGTACGAATGAAAATTTTGTCGGCTTGATTAAACTTTATTAAATAATTGTTTTGGGTCTCAAATTATAAAAACCGCAAAACCAATTGACAATAACCTTGCCATTATAAAGATATAGGGAACCACAGTTTACCATTTGTAAAATTACCTTCCTTTACATTGAAATAAGAACGAAATTACAATTTCTACATACCTGGTAAATTTAAACATTTTGATTTTTTCCCCGCAGATATCGTTTGAAAACAATGCCCTGTATATAATCCATAATCATGTTAATTATATTGTTCATGACCTCTGCCACGCATAGTGTAGAACATGAGCAATGGAATTTACCACGTTATTTACTTGCTAAACTTATTTCTTTCAGTATATATAATTAACAATAATTAAATCGACTATATTTTATGGGGCTGAGTTTAGTGCATATGTGCAGAACCGGTTTAAACCCCCCAGTGGCCTACTTTGCCACTGACCGTTCCAAGGCGGTAGCCCTATTGTCAACCCTTTTGTGTTTGTGATGTCGTTTGCATTTATTATTGTTTTTACCTTCTTGTTTGTCTGTTTGCGTGTTTGTTTCTGTGTTTTGTGGTTGACTGTCCTCCTTGAATGCTACTTTCCCTGTCCGATCTTTTTATATTTCTTTTGAATATGCAGCTGATAAAGTATCTTGCTCATTTAATATATCTGTATCTGTATTTGTATCTGTATTTGTGTATTTGGATTGACACCCATTATTCTTTCAGATCGCCTCCAGTCCCTTTAAGCAATCTTGCAATACTCTCAGCTAACGAGTGTTTGTAATCCATACAGCGTTCTTGCAATTACCACTGAGAAAGTTTCCAGATGTTTTCCCATTTCAACATTCAGTTATCTCCGGGTAAAATGCTTTTGATGTATTATCGTTTGAGTTTATTGATCAATCTGGACAAATCAATACATTAATACATGTGGATTATCGTTATAGATATATTAACGTATTGTTGCCTTTTTTTCTTTCAGTTAAGGTGTGGCCGTACGTGCGGACGGACGCATACATGAAAAAGAAATATCGCAGAGGACAGGAAAACCAAACTAGTTACATGTACTGGGTATCAACTGAAAATGAAAAACTATAACTTCAGCTTGAACATTTTGTGAAATTTACAAATAAACAGAATAGTTTATAAGCAATTACATTTTTACTAGGTCGTCTAATGTGTGTACGTGTTAGTATTGTAAAGGAGTTTATTAAAACCATAGAATTTATGAGGAATTTGTTAACTTTAAAGATATCCGAAAATGTTGTTGCGAAAGAAATAGAAACCGAATGTTAAATTACTGTTTATCTTAATCCAAACATTAAAGATAATATATACTAAGCAAGAAACATGTCAGCCGAAGACGGGGTATACCGTGTGAATTCTAGTGTAAACGATAACGAACACATACTGCAGAGGATCCGAGAAGGCGATTTGGAAGATATTACTGTGGATGATGAAGATGATGATAAAACAAGTGTAAAGAATAAAAACGTGAATAATAAAGATGGTGCGTTTATGGTAACAGACGGTGGTACGTCTAGTAGTGTGTCGACAAGTTCAAACGACGAACAAATGTCAAGGTGCAGCAGCAGACGGTCTGGTATTGTCGAACTGCCAATACTCGAAAACACTGATTCACTCCCAGGTGTATATTCACAAGACACTCACGACGCATATGAAGAACTGAGAAGGCATTCAACAGGAAGTTTCCTAAGATCTAAGAAAAATAGAGACTCTGGCTCAATACGTTCGCCTGTTCCGGCGACTCATACGCCGTATGTGAGTCAAAGACCACTTCGATCTTCCCGTGGAAAATATACATTTGAACATTTAAATAATATACAGAATCCTAAGGCATTGCTGTGTAGACGTTTTAGCATGCGCAGAAACGCCCTATGTGACCCATTCCGTTTACCTATGCCACAACGCACGCGCGAACGACTAGAACGAGATGTTGAACAACGCAAAACGTCTGTCACAAGAAAAGTTTCAAAGTTCTTTACGGTTTCTTTGAATCTTAACCGAGAAGAAGAACTTATTTAGACAGAAATACACTATTTTTTTAATTCATTATTTATCTTTAGCAATCGCTTATTTTTCTGTTGGGTGTACTATTACAAACATTTCACGTGCTTCACTTTCATGTATCTTACCTGTTCAAATATAAAATGTTGTTGCTATTAAATTTAAATCATGATACTATGAACATGATGAAGGTATTTACTTTTTATTTGACATAAATAAAGGTAAAAGGGTTTAATGAATTGACGAGGGAACAATAAAGAGAACGATCAACGTATAATCATAGCAACCAATCAGATTGCATTATCATAGGAACCAATCAGATTGCATTGTCATCGGAACCAATCAGAATGCATTGCATCGCAGATTAATATTAATTAGTATATAACAAATGTTAAGATATGCAATCTGATTGTTGTTGTAGAAATCATGTGTAAAATCATCAAAGTATCACATGTGTGAAAAACAATTACCAAAGCTGTATGCGTTATCTGAAAGTCGTATTAATATACATACGTCAACACAATAAACTAAATATCTTAGGAACTATCTGAAATTGTGTTGCTGTACGCTACGAAGTAGATTGGATCACCATTTTAAAGGTTAGCGTCTACATCAATAGCTGTAGTACGAAATATAAGCACGTATATGATACGAATATACGCTTGTATAATAGCGATCTGATTATAATGCATTACCTTGTGCGTACAGGTTCCCCAGGAGTGGTAATGGTGTTTCACGTTATTATCAACATGTTTTAGGCTATATATGACGGTCGATTATTTCGTGGTGGAGGCAAATCACCCATTTTTTCTTTGGTACAACCAGTACTGTATACCTCCTGCCATCCGTAAGAATCAACACGTTCTCACTTACAAGTCGAGCTTCCACTGGGATTCGAACCCGCAGCGGTGAGAGGCGACACGGTTTCAAAGGCAGCGTCCGGGCAACGGAGGCCCTAAATTATGAAAGGGTCATTGAAATCCAACATTACATGTAACACAAAGAATTGCTGGGAACTGTAATGCACGGATCCAGGTTTTGAGACTAGGAGAGTCCAGTCTTTAAACAATCATTTGACGACCAAAAACAAAAAAGAAAATCGAACAAAAAACAACTGTAGTTCACTGAAACATCGAATGCGTTACGTTTTCACACTGACCCTTTACTATGCACACAGTATTAAGGATGGTGTCCAATGTTGTGGAATCTCACTGACAGTGTATTAATAAAAGAAAACAAGTAGAACTCAAATAATCCTAAATATTTTTAAATGTTACTTGCAGTTTAATATGCTTACACGTTTATCTAGACAGTACGCTACTTGAATAATAAATACAAACTTGATAAACGTCTGTTTTGATCAGTACTCAGCTTATGCCATACTCAAGGTCATGTCTGTATTGACTAATTCACGTATTATCAAGTATGTATTTATAATGCACAGGTAGCACTGCCTAGATAAATATAAAACTGGAAGTTTCATGTAAAAATATTCAAGATTATTTGAGTTCTAATTGCTATCATTTTCAAACGTAACTCAATGGGATTACACAAAAGGGACATACTTATTGATGTTTGCCAAAAATGCAACGAAGAACAGAAAACCAGGACTTGAAATTTTGGACTGAACTGAATAACATAGGAGTGTTTATTATATTTTCGGTGAATAAGTCCTACACAGACTTCAGGCACATGTCGATGAAATAAACTGCACTTACCTTTTAGAAAATGTACACATTTAGGATATTTTGTTGAAGCATTTCGTGTTTACTGTTCTAGGGTCTGTGATATGTTATTTTGACTGGACATATTGCGGACCCTATGATGACATCTTCCTAAATCCTCAAAAGGAAGCTAGCGTTTGATGTTTGTCTTCGATCTTGTCTTTCCGTACCCTTAATGGTTTATTATATTTTTGCTCAGGCATCTGCCAAGTAATTGAGTACTTATTTTGTGGCTTTCAATGTTTTGTTTATATTCATATATACATGATCATCTTTGTGTTATACTTATATTGCCTATTACTGCTGCCTAGTTGGTTAAAGGATATAGCCTGGCGGGGATTTCTATATTTACACTGTCCCGTTTTACTGGAATGACAAGGGTGAGGGTGAGGTTTGGTACACCCTAGAACCTGGTTTAAGCCCCCCTCTATCTTTTTTGCCACTAACCGTTCCAAGGCAGTAGCCCTATTGTCTGTTGTGTATTTGGTTGACTGTGTTCTGTGATAGCTACATTTTCCTCTTCGACTTGTATACCTACTAGTTTTGATACTGGCCTGTTACACATTGTGGTACACATGACAATGTATTTAAAGGTTCGATGTGGCATCGGTGTAAAACACACTAGGACAATGAAGCTGTCCGAAGTGTTAATTTTAAACCGTAATGTACTTCATACTCTGATGAATGCACAAAATATCGATTTCAATTATAGAAGAAGATAATAAGTTTATTATTAAGTGGCACTCATCTATATATGCAACTCAATTGTAACACGTTAAACAAATGTACGATAACATATGAGATTTTGGAACGAAATTTACCTATGAGACATTATGCCACATTCAAACACCATATGCATACACGTAAAGAGTAATGCAAATAAAGTAGAACAACAAATACTGAATTATAACACTTATAATACACGAAAATAGTGTGCAGTCATTGTTAATCATGACAATTAAATTTATAGAGAAACGTTATATATTCATTTTATATTTTGTATTGTTCAGTTTCAATTATACGACTGATATTAGTTGAATCACTGCTTGTAATTACAACAGAGAGAACATTCCAACAGAGCAAACATCTCAACAGATAGAACATTCCAACAAAGTGAACATCTCAACAGAGAGAACATTCCAGTTGAGAGAAAAGCCACTGTATATATGGTACCATATGATACTGTTGGATAAAACATAGTCGTACGACAGACACGTCCACATCCACAATGTATTTCATCGAGAAATAAAGCGCAATTAGAAACAATAATGCGTGCAATAGAAGCGCAAATAATTATAGGTTATTAGATTTGTATTGGGATATATGCACGAGTTATTTTTCTCAAGTTTCTATTACTTTTTTCAAATTCACCCATAGTACAAATGTTATTACATTTCATTCCGGTATACATAATATATCAATATTGAATGTATGGAAAAAACTGTAACTAATGTTGTTATAACTTGTAATACAATCCATTTGCGTATGTTATATATAAATATGTATTATCATATGATGTTCATTCTCTGTAACATAAGTAATAAAATATGTTTAAACTAAGTATCTTTGCGTATTAATATTGCGCAATTTTTGGAGCGCAATATTTATGCGCAAAAGAACGAGTGCATATATCCCAATATAAATATAATAATCTTTTTATTGCATACGCATTTTTAAATTAGAGGGAATAAAATAGGTTGTAATATTTAATTTTCACCAAAAACATATATTTCAAACAAACATATTGTCATAACAAAATGGTCATTTTCACAATAAACAGTATTTACATCACGTGACAGAATTTCTTTGAAATGAACAGAAAAGTTCACCAATCACGAACGAGTATACATTACACGCCCAATATGACTTTACTACACGTCAATATGTATGGTACCGCCAAAAAAATATGTTTCTAATAACTCATCCAGTCAAAGATAAATTAATTCATCGGTATTATATTTAATTCATTGTAACTTTACCAGATCCACTTCCTTTTTTGAAACCATCTAATCAAACTTAAAACAATTTGATGCTTTGTGAAATAATCCGGAGTGATTTTTCAAACCATCTAATCGAACTTGAAACTATTCAATGCAATGCTAAACAGTTCATTCGAAAATATAAATCAACTCGAGCGAATGTGAACCAATTTAAAAGTAACTCAATCAGTTTACCGATACGTGAAACAATCTATAAGAAACTGAATTAATACAAGACCAAAGCAGTCAGTTCAATGATAAGTTAAACGAATCGGTTCATATTCGAACCATTCAGTCGAAATCGATTTAGTACGGTGATATTCGATTAGACCTTATTGAAACGGATTTAAATATATGCTAAATGAATTAAGCTTGCATAAACAGATCTAGAATACCGTTTTAACAAATAATCGATGATGCTACTTTTAAATTGGTTCACATCCTCTTGCGTTGATTCATATTTTCGATTGAACTGTTTAGCATTGCATTGAATCGTTTCAAGTTCAATTAGATGCTTTGGAAAATCACTCCGGATTATTTCTAATAACTAACCTTTCAAATAACGGCAAAATTGCATTATACAAACGTTTATCCAAACTCTAGCCAAGTGTTCAGGTAATATTATAATGTATATGTGTTGATAGTAGTATACAAACGAGGGGTATTGGCGCAATTCACCCTCCGGGGTCACCTACATGAAAAGCTGGAAAATGTGCATGTTACGGCATAGACAACAAGCTAAATCGCCAGGAAAAACAGTTTTTCCTCAGGGTCCCCTCCATGAAAAGTTGGCAAATTTGCGTTTTGCGGCGTGCGGCGTGCGGGACAAGCTAAAAATAAATAAATCGGAGACAACAATTAGTCCCAAGACGGGGTGACACTGTACTGCCAAACCCCGAAGGGTGAACTCCGCTGGTACCCCTCGTATTATACTACTCATAAATAATTGATAATATAACTTGCTACTTCTTTGGGAGAGAGCAACTATTTTATTTTTCTAATTTTGGATGAATCTACTTTCAGCGAAGTTTCCAAATCACACGACCCAAAACGGCATCAACTCCGGGTCTAGTCAATAACTCCCGGGGACTTTTGAAAAGAGTTATTGTATTAAATATTCCGGGACTTTTGAAAAGAGTTATTGTGTTACATATTCTGGGACTTTTGAAAAGAGTTATTGTGTTAAATATTCTGTATGTATTCCTCAGGGTCTCCTCCAAGAAAAGTTGGCAAATTTGCGTTTTGCGGCGTGCGGGACAAGCTAAAAAAAATATAATCGGAGACAACAATTAGTCCCAAGACGGGGTGACACTATACTGCCAAACCCCGAATGGTGAACTCCGCTGGTACCCCTCGTTTCTATACTACTCATAAATAATGGATAACATAACTTGCTACTTCTTTGGGAGAGCGCAACTATTTTTTCTACTTTTGGTCGAATTTACTTACAGCGAAGTTTCCAAATCGCACGACCCAAAACGGGTATTATATTATTGTATTAAATATTCCGGGACTTTTGAAAAGAGTTATTGTGTTAAATATTCCGGGACGTTTGAAAAGAGCTATTGTATTAAATACCCGCGGGAATTCTGAAAAGAGTTATTGCATTAAATATCCACAGGACTACTTAAAAGCGTTATTGTATTCCAAATCCCGGGAACTTATGAAAATAGTTATTGTATTAAATATTCCGGGACTTTTGAAAAGATAATCTTATTCCGAATTCCGGGGACTTTTGAAAAGAGTTATTGTATTAAATATTCCGGTACATTTGAAAAGAGTTATTATATTAAATATGCACAGGACTTTTGAAAAGAGTTATTGTATTAAATATCCACAGGACTTTTGAAAATAATTATTGTATCCCAAATGTTCGGGACTCCTGAGAAGAGTTATTGTATTAAATATGCCGGGGACTTTTGAAAAGAGTTATTGCATTAAATATGCCGGGGACTTTTGAAAAGAGTTATTGCATTAAATATCTACAGGACTTTTGAAAAGATCATTCTATTCCAAATTCCGGGAACTTTTGAAAAGATAATTTTATTCCAAATTCCGGGGACTTTTGAAAAGAGTTATTGTATTACATATTCACATGACTTTTGAAAAGAGTTATTGTATTAAATAACCACAGGAATCTTGAAAAGATAATCTTATTCCGAATTCCGGGGACTTTTGAAAAGAGTTACTGTATTAAATATCCACAAGTCTTCTGAACAGAGTTATTGTTTAAATATCCCGGGCACTTTTGGAAAGAGTTATTGTATTAAATATCCACAGGACTCATGAAAAGATAATCTAAGTCCAAATTCCAGGGACTTTTGAAAGAAGTTATTGTATTAAATATCCACAGGAGTTCTGAAAATAGTTAGTGTATTCAATACCACAGGACTTTTGAAAAGATAATTCTATTCCAAATTCCGGGGACTCTTGAAAAGATAATCTTATTCCAAATTCCGGGGACTTTTGAAAAGAGTTATTGTATTGGGGATATTTTCCGGGTGGATTTGAAAACAAATAATATTTTTTGATGGGACCATAATTGTTTGTTGTAACAAATGTTGCTGGATGACCCATAAATTTAACAAGATGTAATTATCCCGGGGATACTCTTTTCAAATCCTGAGGGGTTTGGAACTGAATTATCTTTACAAGGAGTTCTGGCATATATTACACAATAAATCTTTTCAAACGTCTTGGAAGTTTAGAATAATGTTATATTTTCAAAGAGTTCTGGAATATTTAATACAATAACTCTTTTCAAAAGTCTCCGGGATTTGGAACAGAATTATCTTTTCAGAGAGTTCTGGAATAGATAACACAATAACTCTTTTCAAAAGTCTCCGGGATTTAGAATAGGATTATCTTTTCGAGGAGTTCTGGAATATTTAATACAAATACTCTTTTCAAAAGTCTTGGGAACATTTAACACAATAACTCTTTTCAGAAGTACCCGGGATTTGGAAGAGGATTATCTGTATCAAAAGAGTTCTGGAATAGATTACACAATAACTCTTTTCAAAAGTTTTCGGGAGTTTGGAATAAGATAATCTTTCCAGAGAGCTTTGTAATATATTATTCAATAACTCTCAAGAAGTCTCTTGTAGTTTAGAACAATGTTATATTTTCAAATTGTTCCGGAATAGAATACACAATAACTCTTTTCAAAAGCCCTGGAAGTTTAGAACAATGTTATCTTTTTCAAAGAGTTCTGGAATAGAATACACGATAACTCTTTTCAAAAGTCTCCGGGATTTGGAAGAGAATTATCTTTTCGGGGGGTTCTGAAATAGAATACACAATAACTCTTTTCAAACGTCTCAGGGATTTGAAATAAAATTATCTTTTCAAAAGAGTTCTGGAATATATTACATAATAACTCTTTTCAAAAGTCTCCAGAATTTGGAACTAAGATTATCTTTCCTGGGAGTTCTGGAATATTAAATACAATAACTCTTTTCAAAAGTTCTGGGAATATTTAATACAATAAATATTTTCAAAAGTCTCCAGGATTTGCAATTGAATTATCTTCATCAAAAAAGTTTTGGAAAATGTAATACAATAACCCTTTTCAGAAGTCTCCGGGATTTGGAACCAAGATTATCTTTCCTGAGAGTTCTGGACAAGATTGCATAATAACTCTTTTCAAAAGTCCCAGGAATTTGGAATAGAATTATCTTTTTGGGGAGTTCAGGAATATTTAACACAATAACTCTATTCAGAAGTCCCCGGAATTTGGAATAAGATTATCTTTTCAAAAGTCCCCGGAATTTGGAAAAGAATAACTCTTTTCAGAAGTCCTGTGGATATTTAATACAATAACTGTTTTCAAAAGTCCCGGTGATTTGGAATAGAATAACTATTTTCAAAAGTCCCCAGGATTTGGAATAGAATAACTCTTTTCAGAAGTCCTGTGGATATTCAATGCAGTAACTCTTTTCGGGGGTCCCCGGGATTTGGAATAAGATTATCTTTTCAAAAGTCCCCGGAATTTGGAATAAGATTATCTTTTTTAAAGTCCCCGGCATTTGGAATAGAATAACTCTTTTCAAAAGTCTCCAGCATTTGGAACAGAATAACTCTTTTCAGAAGTCCTGTGGATATTTAATACAATAACTCTTTTCGGGGGTCCCCGGGATTTGGAATAAGATTATCTTTTCAAAAGTCCCCGGGATTCGGAATAGAATTATATTTTTGGGAGTTCTAGAATATTTAATACAATAACTCTTTTCAAAAGTCACCGGGATTCGGATAAGATTATCTTTTCAAAAGTCCTGTGGATATTTAATACAATATCTATTTTCAAAAGACCCCGGAATTTGGAATAGAATAACAATTTTCTGAAGTCTTGTGGATATTTAATACAATAACACTTTTCAAAATCCCCTGAATTTGGAATGAGATTATCTTTTCAAAGTCCCCGGAATTTGAAATAGAATTATCTTTTCAAAAGTCCTGTGGGTATTTAATACAATAACTCGTTTCAGAAGTCGTGTGGATATTTAATACAATAACTCTTTTCAAAAGTCCCCGGAATTTGGAATAAGATTATCTTTTCAAGAATCCTATGGATATTTAATACAATTATTCTTTCCAAAAGTCCCCGGGATATGTAATACAATAACTCTGTACAGATGTCTTGTGGATACAATAGCTATTTTCAAAAGTCCCCGGAATTTGGAATAAGGTTATCTTTTCAAGAGTCCTGTGGATATTTAATACAATAACTCTTTTCAAAAGTCCTGTGAATATGTAATACAATATATATTTTCAAATATCCCCGGAATTCGAAATAAAATTATCTTTTCAAACATCCCCCGGAATTTGGAATAAAATGACCTTTTCAAAAGTCCTGTGGATATGTAATACAATAACTCTTTTCAAAAGTCCCCGGAATATTTAATACAATAACTCTTTTCAAAAGTCCCCGGAATTTGGAATAAGATTATCTTTTCAAAAGTCCCCGGAATTTGGAATAGAATGATCTAAGTCCAGACTCTATTGTGCCCATCGCGTCAGGTATACCCTGACGTGTTCGTTGGCGGACGGACTATAAACCTTAGAATTACACACACACACACACAATAGAATGATCTTTTCAAAAGTCCTGTGGATATTTAATACAATAACTCTTTTCAGAAGTCCCGCAGATATTTAATACAGTAACTCTTTCCAAAAGTCCCGCAGATATTTAATACAGTAACTCTTTCCAAAAGTCCCCGGAATATTTAATACAATAACTCTTTTCAAAATTCTCCGGAATTTGGAATAGAATGATTTTTTCAAAAGTCCTGTGAAAATTTAATACAATAACTCTTTTCAAAAGTCCCCGGAATATGTAACACAATAACTCTTTCAAAAGTCCCGGAATATTAAATACAATAACTCTTTTCAAAAGTCCCGGAATATTAAATACAATAACTCTTTTCAAAAGTCCCGGAATATTTAATACAATAACTCTTTACAAAAGTCCCCGAGATTTGGAATACAATAACTCTTTTCAGAAGTCCTGTGGATATTTAATACAATAACTCTTTTCAAAAGTCCCCGAGATTTGGAATACAATAACTCTTTTCAGAAGTCCTGTGAATATTTAATACAATAACTCTTTTCAAAAGTCCCAGAATATTTAACGCAATAACTCTTTTCAAAAGTCCCGGAATATTTAATACAATAACTCTTTTCAAAAGTCCCCGGAATTCGGAATAAGTTTATCTTTTCAAAAGTCCCGGAATATTTAATACAATAACTCTTTTCAAAAGTCCCCGAGATTTGGAATACAATAACTCTTTTCAGAAGTCCTGTGGATATTTAATACAATAAATCTTTTCAAAAGTCCCAGAATATGTAACACAATAACTCTTTTCAAACGTCCCGGAATATTTAATACAATAACTCTTCTCAAAAGTCCCCGGGAGTTATTGACTAGACCCGGAGTTGATGCCGTTTTGGGTCGTGTGATTTGGAAACTTCGCTGAAAGTAGATTCATCCAAAATTAGAAAAATAAAATAGTTGCGCTCTCCCAAAGAAGTAGCAATATATATTATTAATTATTTATGAGTAGTATAGAAACGAGGGGTACCAGCGGAGTTCACCCTTCGGGGTTGGCAGTACAGTGTCACCCCGTCTTGGGACTAATTGTTGTCTCCGATTTATTTTTTTAGCTTGTCCCGCACGCCGCACGCCGCAAGCCGCAAAACGCAAATTTGCCAACTTTTCATGAAGGGGACCCTGAGGAAAAACTGTTTTTCCTGGCGATTTAGCTTGTTGTCTATGCCGTAACATGCACATTTTCCAGCTTTTCATGTAGGGGACTCCAGAGGGTGAATTGCGCCAATATTCCTCGTTTGTATACTAATGTTGATTAAAAGTTTAGGTTTATTAAAATATTCGTGACTGAATATGTGTAAAATTAATTATGAGTTGGTAACACTTAATTCAACGCTCCAGTTTTGGGGTTTAGCCTGGGTAGTTAAAGCGGTTTATATTGTGTATATAGAGTTTGGATTCTCAAAATAGGTAAATTATATATACCTCGTTGTCAGTTAAGAAGCGGCGTATATTATGTTGTAAAAATTGGCTGTTGTTGACGGGAAGAGCGACTTTAAAGTTAAAACGTTTCAATTTTCAGGAATAATAAAAAGAGAGCAGCGGTCATGTAGCGTTATTAAAACATAAACGTTACAATATGCAGACACATTAAAGAGAGAGAAGCTGTCATTGAATGTTTTAAAATACAAGTGTTTCGAGTTTGTCATTGCCTACAAAACAACAGTACAACCCTCTGTCTGAATAAGGAACTTAAACAACAGAATACAATGGGGTTGACGACACTGTTAACCATGAAAGAAGTTCCCGACAAATCTATCAGTATGCTTCCATAAGTACTCATCCTCCCGTCAAAGGCACGGGCGTAAATGCCCACAGACAAGTTAATAACCCATGAAAATATGAAAACTAACGTTCCCAAAAACATAATCTTTGTTATGCGATTTATTCTTTGCATATCTGATGTCAGACTGTCAGGTTCTACTTGTTGCCTTTCGGTGGCTGTTTGTTGTCGCCGGTTAAACGCCCCATCCGCAGGTTCGGTTTTACCTTGCTTTTCGGTGGCTGTTTGTTGTCGCCAGTTAAACGCCCCTTCCGCAGGTTCGATTGTACCTTGCCTTTGTGTAGCTCTTTGTTGTTGCCTGTAAAACGCCCCATCCGCAGGTTCGGTTTTACCTTGCCTTTCTGTAGCTGTTTGTTGTCGCCTGTTAAACGCCCCATCCGCAGGTTCGATTTTACCTTGCCTTTCGGTAGCTGTTTGTTGTCGCCAGTTAAACGCCCCATCCGCAGGTTCGTTTATATGTTGTCTTTTGGTGGTTGTTTGTTGTCGCCAGTTAAAAGCTTCATCCGCAGGTTCACTTTTAAGTTCCTTTTCGATGACTGTTTGTTGTCGCCAATTTATCGCACTACACGAAGCAATTGGCTCAGTTTCACGTTGCGATGTTGAATCATTTATGTCTTTTGGCATGCCTGTTTTGTTTGTCTTCGTTAATTCGCTTGTTTTTAGAAGTATTCGGCCTTTAGCAACCATGTTGACCATTCCTTGCCCCAATGTAACATAGCTATGAATTGTCGTCGTCTGCTGAATGATATAATTTATGGTATTTAGCCTCATAATTTTGCTTCCTGCGTCTGTGCTGTTTGTTCCTTTCCTTATCAAGTTAATATGCTGTGGTCCCCACTTAATTCGATGTACTGACCTTAGAATTGCTTTAGCAAACCTTGATGACATAGGTGTTCTTGCGGCTCGATCAGCAATGTCTGTTGATGTAGTATCAACGTTTGCAGTTTCATCAGTATTTTTGAAAATGCTGCTGCTTCCAGGGTTTCTTTGGTTTGTTCGAACGCGTGTTAGTTTTCTTCTTCGATGACGAAGTCTGAGACGGCGTACTACCATTGTATATGACCAGACGATTATAATGAACGTAACGATATAACATAGTGTCAGACAAACAATAAACACAAGCATTAAATTGCTCCAGTTTGTTTCACAATCGTTAACTACACCATTTAATCTACTCTCTATCAGACAAGGCGTGCAGCAGACAATGGTAGCCAGTGTTATACACATGCACGCGTACTTGGATTTGGCACGGGTAAACCACCTGCTGTGAGGTCTGCATGTTTTTACATACCTATCTAAAGCTATTGTGGCCAACAACAATGTAGTGGACATGCTTGTTATGTAGAGAAAATAATAATGGACAGCACAAATTAAGTCCGAAGCTATTTCCTTCCAAATGTCAATGTGGCATCTTATCCCATACACACTTGTTAAAACACCAGAACATATTAAGTCTAATATTGCACGTGTTAAAACCAGCCAGTCTGTGCTCGATTTTGTCGTATTTTTTAATTGTACCAGAATAATTATCCCGTTTCCAGGGACGCCAACGCAAGCTATAAGCAACATGTAAACAAACCTTAAATACTTCGCCCATAATGGCACCAACAGTTCCATATACGTAGATTCGGTCTCGTTTCCGTAGTTATTTATGTTAGAAGATGCGTTCATAGCCATTTTACACGTTGACAATTATTATTTCTAAACAAAGTTACAACGTTCTACTACAAGAAAATCGACTTAACATTAGTTGTTGCCGAACCATGAAGTATTATAAATACATGCACAGTTATCACTAACCTGTTCCGTTGTGCAGTTACTTTATTCAATTTCACTAACTCCTTCCACTTTACAGTAACTTTAATATAATATGTTGTTTTACTAACGTCTTCCGTTGTACCGTTACGTTATGCAGTTTCGCTTACTTATTCCGTTGTTTAGTTATGTTATACAGTTTCGATAACTTCTACAGTTATGCTGTTTCATTAACCCATCAAATAATTGCACAAACAACACCAGATTGCACAAACACCAGATTTAATTGTCTCTAGTGATGCAAAGCTTATAACTGTATATTAAACCACTGGATACTATATATCACCAACACGCCCAAATAAATACCCTTTCCAAAGGCTGTATGATAACAACTTAAATTCATATTTAAACATTAACTACAATAGTAGCGGCTGCAACTTTTAACAGTTTAACCGTTCGATGAGTTATATAAAATAGAGGACTCGGAAAGACGCTGAAATTCCAATGTTTGTTAGAATTGCCTCGTCAGTTTCATCACAGACTATAGCTTCATTGCAAAAAGAGTCCCGGACTTTGAGGGCGCAAACATACAGCAGTGACGGCCAAGTGATTTCAAGTCAGAGAAAAGAAGCGACAGTCTTAGAAATATCAGCTTTGCTGAGAAACATATACCCCATAAGAAGTTACTTGGGGAACATCCCCGCTTGGCTAATTTTCATAAATCGCTTGGCTAATTTAACCAAATTTCTCATGGATGGTCTTTAGGCAGTATACGACGTAGGTTAAAGCGCCATTGCTAATAAAGGAAAAAAATGTATTCTCCTCAAGAATCCCTGAACAAATGTTTACTGTTTTATTTAGAAATGCTAGGTACTAGAGTACAAAACTTGCAAACCGAATGCCCGGGGTAAACAAAAAGTCCACTCTCTGGTGTTCCGAGGTTTGTATATTGATATTTATCATGTTTTACAGAAACTTATATTTGTAAAAGAAATGGAAACTTGTGTCATTATTACAGAAACTTCTGTAAAGATGATAGACACTTCGGAAAAGGCGGTAGTAAAAAACAAACAAACACAAAAAATAATTAAATATTTTGCAAACTTCTGTTAAGTTGATAGAAACTTCTTTAAAGATGACGGAAACTTAGAAACTTCTTTAAAGATGATGGAAACTTTCGTGAAGGTGAATAGAAACTTCTGCATAAACGATAGAAACGCTTGTAGAAATAAAAGAAACTTCTTCAAATATGATGATACCTATTATGAACGGATGACAGATAATGATGACAGATGACAGAACGGATGACAGGTAATGATGACAGATGACAGAAGGATGACAGATAATAATGACAGATGACAGAGCGGATGACATGTAATGATGACAGATGACAGAGCGGATGACAGATAATGATGAAAGAACGGATGACAGGTAATGATGACAGATGACAGAACGGATGACAGATAATGATGACAGATGACAGATGAAAGAATGGATGACAGATAATGATGACAGCTGACAGATGACAGAACGGATGACAGATAATGATGACAGATGACAGAACGGATGACAGATACTGATGACAGATGACAGAACGGATGACAGATAAGGATGACAGATGACAGATGAAAGAATGGATGTCATATAATGATGACAGCAGACAGATGACAGAACGGATGACAGATAATGAGGACAGATGCCAGAACGGATGACATATACTGATGACAGATAACACAACGGATGACAGATAATGATGACAGATGATAGATGACAGAACGGATGACAGGTAATGATGACAGCTGCCAGATGACAGAACGGATGACAGATGACATAATACAGAACGGATGACAGAACGGATGAATGATGACGGATGACAGAAATAATGGATGACAGATAATGATGACAGCTGACAGATGACAGAACGGATGACAGATAATGATGACAGATGACAGAACGGATGTCAGATAATGATGACAGAAGACAGAACGGATGACAGATAATGATGACAGATGACAGAACGGATGACAGATAATGATGACAGATGACTGATGTAAATATGGTAAAAATTGCAAACTTCTGTAAAGTTGATAGAAAAACATTTGTGAAGATGCTAGCAACTTCCGTAAAGATAAGTATAAACTTCTACAAACCTTTGGAAAGATGCTATCAACTTCCGTTAAGATGTTAAGTATAAACGTCTACAAACCTTTGGGAAGATGCTAGCAACTTCCGTAAAGATGATATAAACTTCTACAAATGTACAGATGAGAGACATTTCTCTTGCGATCATAATAAACTGTATCGTTTTAAATAGTGTGACGTTGACCTGTATGTGACCTGTGGGTGATACAAAAGTAACATAAATATAATTAATAATACAATATTAATTTAAATAATACTTTAAGACCGATGCAAACGGCAGTAAAAAACTGTTTAGGCGTTGCTGAACTGTTATATTCGCTGCGTTTATGATTAAATCACGTGTCTGTGTGATGATGTTCACACCTGGTGGGTACGTTTGGTGTACCAATACCAGACTTGGCGGGTAGTTGTACAAATATGGCCGTGTAATAACCACTTATTTAGTCTCTATCATCCAGACACACTCAAGCTGACTGCGAGCGCTAGCAAGCGTCTGGACTCACTGTTCTTTAAAAAAATTGACCGATAGACGACGCCAACCGTCAAAACTGACTGCGACTTGACGTCATTTTGATTGCAACATCAAAGTGCACGTTGAATAACGCGCAACATTAGTTCCAATGGGATGTGTGTACGTCCTTATTAAATATACAATAAACTTCGTTTTATTGTAGTTTCTCTAAAATCATAATATAATTTTACAAACTGATGTTAAAATTTAATTTTTAGCATTAATCGTGATCCGCTGACTATGTTTGGAGTAATTTTATTGCACAACATTGCGCGTAACGTCACGTATTTTTTGACGCCGTCGTGACGTAGGGGGTGATTCCCACGGATTTCCATAACAAACTGAAGTGGACCAATCAGAGGCCGGTGATTTTTTTTTGTCCACACCTCGTTTTGATGTCAAATTTTTTAAAGAAGCTTTACTCCAGACCATCGTTTGGACTTCTTTGAGAGAAGTCTCGCGAGAGGTCTGGATGATCGAGACTACCACTTATTGTGTTTTTGTTGGATTTATTAAATGTGGATGTATGCCAGTTACCAATGCTGTGTTCTGGCTGGGATGATATATATAAAGCCCTGGTTCTGGATATGTAATAATCAGATACTGGCGTTGCGACGTGGATACATGTACGTAGCTCTTAGATATAGCGGAGACGTATTCCGCCGGATACGAGCGTTGCGACTTTGATACTTAGCTCTTAAATACACCAGAGACGTAATCGGATACTGGCATTGCGACGTTGATACTTAGCTCTTATTTACACCAGAGACGTAATCGGATAATGGCGTTGCGACGTTGATACTTAGCTCTTAGATACACCAGAGACATAATCGGATACTGGCGTTGCCACGTTGATACTTAGCTCTTAAATACACCAGAGACGTAATTGTCCATGGATAGTATTTATAATGATTATGAAGCACATGTTTGATGTTTGATTAATTTCAGTTATGAGTACTTTTACGTTTATTTTGGTGTATTGGAATATGCATTCTTTTGTTTTTTTGGAGGCTATAAATAGAAAAATGTGAACCTATCAAAATCTTCCAAAAAGTAGGTAAAATGGCTGATTTAGACTCACGGGGTGATCAGCATGGAATAACGTTTTAAAACGCCGGAGTAGGTATGCAAAGTTTAGCATTTCTTGATATGCAAGAGCATTATGAGTGCAGACATGCTTTTTGATACTTTTATTTGGTATGGAAACATGGGTAATTTTATGGTCTTCTAAGAAATGTATGACAAAATGATGATGTGGTTTATTTTTGCTCAAGGATTCAGGCTAAGGGCTTGTCATGGGTTTGTTGATTGAGAAATGTACATTAAACTGTGGAGTGCCCCCTTAGCTCTTAGATACACCAAAGACGTAATCGGATACTGACGTTGACACTTAGCTCTTAGATACATGAGAGAGGTAATCGGACACTGGCGTTGCGACGTTCACACTTAGCGCTTAGATAAACCAGATAAGTGATCGGATACTGGCGTTACGAATACTGGCGTTGCGAATACTGGCATTGCGACATTGATACTTAGCTCTTAGATATACCAGAGAAGTGATCGGATACTGGCATTGCGACGTTGATATTTAGCTCTTATATACAACAGATACGTAATCGGATACTGGCGTTGCCACGTTGACACTTAGCTCTTAGATACACCAGATACGTAATCGCATACTGGCGTTGCCACGTTGACACTTAGCTCATAGATACACCAGAGACGTAATCGGATACTGGCGTTGCCACGTTGACACTTAGCTCTTAGATACACCAGAGAAGTGATCGGATACTGGCATTGCGAATACTGGCATTGCGATGTTGATACTTAGCTTTTAGATACACCAGAGACATAATCGCTTACAGGCGTGGCGACGTTGACACTTAGCTCTTAGATATGCCAGAGACGTAATCGGATACTGGCGTTGCGACGTTGACACTTACCTCCGTGATACACCAGAGACGTAATCGGATACTGGCATTGCGACGTTGACACTTAGCTCTTAGATATACCAGAGACGTAATCGGATACTGGCGTCGCGACATTGACAATCAGCTCTTAGATACATAAGAGAAGTGATCAGATATTGGCGTTGCGACGTTGATACTTAGCTCTTAGATACACCCGAGACGTAATCGGATAATGGCGTTACCACGCAGATTATTAGCAGTTAGATACACCAGATTCGCAATCGGATACTGGCGTTGCCACGTTGACACTTAGCTCCTAGATACACCAGAGACGTAATCGGATACTGGCGTTGCGACGTTGAAACTTAGCTCTTGGATACACCAGAGACGTAGTCGGATACTGGCATTGTGACGTTGACACTTAGCTCTTAGATAGACCAGAGGCGTAATCGGATACTGACATTGCGACGTTGATACTTAGCTCTTAGATACACCAGAGACGTAATCGGATACTGGTGTTGCGACGTTGATTCTTAGCTCGTAGATATACCAGAGATGTAATCGGATACTGACATTGCGACGTTGACACTTAGCTCTTAGATACACCAGAGACGTAATCGGATACTGGCATTGCGACGCTGATACTTACCTCTTACACGTAAACGGATACTGGGGTTGCGATGTTGACACTTAGCTGTTAGATACACCAGAGACGTAATCGGATACTGGCGTAGCGACGTTGATACTTAGCTCTTAGATATACCAGCGATGTAATCGGATACTGGCGTTGCGACATTGACACTTAGCTCTTAGATACACCGGAGAGGTAATCGGATACTGGTGTTGCGACGTTGACACTTAGCGCTTAGATACACCAGATAAATGATTGGATACTGGCGTTACGAATACTGGCGTTGCGAACACTGGCGTTGCGAACACTGGCGTTACGACGTTGATACTTAGCTCTTAGATATACCAGAGAAGTGATCGGATACTGGCGTTGCGACGTCGACACTTAGCTCTTAGATACACCATAGACGTAATTAAATACTGGCGTTGCGACGTTGACACTTAGCTCTTAGACACACCAGAGACGTAATAGGATACTGTCGTTGCGACGTTGACACTTAGCTCTTGGATACACCAGAGAGGTAATCGGATACTGGCATTGTGACGTTGACACTTAGCTCTTAGATACACCAGAGGCGTAATCGGATACTGACATTGCGACGTTGATACTTAGCTCTTAGATACACCAGAGACGTAATCGGATACTGGTGTTGCGACGTTGATTCTTAGCTCTTAGATATACCAGAGATGTAATCGGATACTGACATTGCGACGTTGACACTTAGCTCTTAGATACACCAGAGAAGTGATCGGATACTGGCGTTGCAAATACTGGCGTTGCGACGTTGATACTTAGCTCTTAGATACACCAGAGACGTAATCGGATACTGGCATTGAGACGCTGATACTTACCTCTTACACGTAAACGGATACTTGGGTTGCGACATTGACACTTAGCTGTTAGATACACCAGAGACGTAATCGGATACTGGCGTAGCGACGTTGATACTTAGCTCTTAGATATACCAGCGATGTAATCGGACACTGGCGTTGCGACATTGACACTTAGCTCTTAGATACACCGGAGAGGTAATCGGATACTGGCGTTGCGACGTTGACACTTAGCGCTTAGATACACCAGATAAGTGATTGGATACTGGCGTTACGAATACTGGCGTTGCGGACACTGGCGTTGCGAACACTGGCGTTACGACGTTGATACTCAGCTCTTAGATATACCAGAGAAGTGATCGTATACTGGCGTTGCGACGTCGACACTTAGCTCTTAGATACACCATAGACGTAATTGGATACTGGCGTTGCGACGTTGACACTTAGCTCTTAGACACACCAGAGACGTAATAGGATACTGGCGTTGCGACGTTGACACTTAGCTCTTAGATACACCAGAGACGTAATCGGATACCGGCTTTGCCACGTTTAAACTTAGCTCTTAGATACACCAGAGAAGTGATAGGATACTAGCGTTGCGAATACTGGCGTTGCGACATTGATACTTAGCTCTTAGATTCACCAGAGACATAATCGGATACTGGGATTGCAGCTCTTATATACACCAGAGACGTAATCGGATACTGGCGTTGCGACGTTGCCACATAGCTCTTATATACACCAGAGCAGTGATCGGATACTGGCGTTGCGAGGTTGATACATAGTTCTTGGATACACCAGAGACGTAATCGGATACTGGCGTTGCCACGTTGACACTTAGCTCTTAGATACACCAGAGACGTAATCGGATACTGGCGTTGCGACATTGACACTTAGCTCTTAGATACACCAGAGACGTAATCGGATACTGCGTTACGACGTTCATACTTAGCTCTTAGATACACCAGAGACGTAATCGGATACTGGCGTTGCGACTTTGAAACTTAGCTCTTAGATACTTCAGAGACGTAATCGGATACTGGCGTTGCGACGTTGATACTTAGCTCTTAGATACACCAGAGACGTAATCGGATACTGGCATTGCGACGCTGATACTTACCTCTTACACGTAAACGGATACTGGGGTTGCGACGTTGACACTTAGCTGTTAGATACACCAGAGACGTAATCGGATACTGGCGTAGCGACGTTGATACTTAGCTCTTATATACACCAGCGATGTAATCGGATACTGGCGTTGCGACATTGACACTTAGCTCTTAGATACACCGGAGAGGTAATCGGATACTGGCGTTGCGACGTTGACACTTAGCGCTTAGATACACCAGATAAGTGATTGGATACTGGCGTTACGAATACTGGCGTTGCGAACACTGGCGTTGCGAACACTGGCGTTACGACGTTGATACTTGGCTCTTAGATATACCAGAGAAGTGATCGGATACTGGCGTTGCGACGTCGACACTTAGCTCTTAGATACACCATAGACGTAATTGGATACTGGCGTTGCGACGTTGACACTTAGCTCTTAGACACACCAGAGACGTAATATGATACTGGCGTTATGACGTTGACACTTAGCTCTTATATACACCAGAGACGTAATCGGATACCGGCTTTGCCACGTTTATACTTAGCTCTTAGATACACCAGAGAAGTGATAGGGTACTAGCGTTGCGAATACTGGCGTTGCGACATTGATACTTAGCTCTTAGATTCACCAGAGACGTAATCGGATACTGGGATTGTAGCTCTTATATACACCAGAGACGTAATCGGATACTGGCGTTGCGACGTTGCCACATAGCTCTTAGATACACCAGAGCAGTGAACGGATACTGGCGTTGCGACGTTGATACATAGTTATTGGATACACCAGAGACGTAATCGGATATTGGCGTTGCCACGTTGACACTTAGCTCTTAGATACACCAGAGACGTAATCGGACACTGGCGTTGCGACGTTGACACTTAGCTCTTATATACACCTGAGACGTAATCGGATACTGCGTTACGACGTTCATACTTAGCTCTTAGATACACCGGAGACGTAATCGGATACTGGCGTTGCGACTTTGACACTTAGCTCTTAGATACTACAGAGACGTAATCGGATACTGGCGTTGCGGCGTTGACACGCATGAATGTCCATGGTGTAAATCCGAAAAAATCAACTTAGCATCTTTTAGGTCAATGGACAGTATTAATAATGATTATGAAGCACATGTTTGATGTTTGATTAATTTCAGTTATGAGTACTTCTACGTTTATTTTGGTGTATTTGAATATGCATTCTTTTGGTTTTTTGGAGGCTATAAAGAGGAAAATGTGAACCTATCAAAAACTTCCAAAAAGTAGGTAAAGAGGCTGATTTAGACTCACGGGGTGATCAGCATGGAATAACGTTTTAAAATGCCGGAGTAGGTATGTAAAGTTTAGCATTTCCTGATACGCAAGAGCATTATGAGTGCAGACATGCTTTTTGATACTTTTATTTGGTATGGAAACATGGGTAATTTTATGGTCTTCTAAGAAATGTATGACAAAATGATGATGTGGTTTATTTTTGTTCAAGGATTCAGGCTAAGGGCTTGTCATGGGTTTGTTGATTGAGAAATGTACATTAAACTGTGGAGTGCCCCCTTAGCTCTTAGATACACCAAATACGTAATCGGATACTGGCGTTGCGACGTTGACACTTAGCTCTTAGATACATGAGAGAGGTAATCGGATACTGGCGTTGCGACGTTGACACTTAGCGCTTAGATACACCAGATAAGTGATCGGATACTGGCGTTACGAATACTGGCGTTGCGAATACTGGCGTTGCGACATTGCTACTTAGCTCTTAGATATACCAGAGAAGTGATCGGATACTGGCATTGCGACGTTGATACTTAGCTCTTATATACACCAGATACGTAATCGGATACTGGCGTTGCCACGTTGACACTTAGCTCTTAGATACACCAGATACGTAATCGGATACTGGCGTTGCCACGTTGATACTTAGCTCTTAGATACACCAGATACGTAATCGGATACTGGCGTTGCCACGTTGACACTTAGCTCTTAGATACACCAGAGAAGTGATCGGATACTGGCATTGCGAATACTGGCATTGCGATGTTGATACTTAGCTTTTAGATACACCAGCGACATAATTGCATACAGGCGTGGCGACGTTGACACTTAGCTCTTAGATATGCCAGAGACGTAATCGGATACTGGCGTGGCGACGTTAACACTTACCTCCGTGATACACCAGAGATGTAATTGAATACTGGCGTTGCGACGTTGATACTTAGCTATTGGTTACACAAGTGACGTAATCGAATACTGGCGTTGCGACGTTAACACTTAGCTCTTAGATACACCAGAGAAGTGATCGGTACTGGCGTCGCGAAAACTTGCGTTGCGACGTCGATACTTAGCTTTTATATACACCAGAGACGTAATCGCATACAGGCGTTGCGACGTTGACACTTACTCTTAGATACGCCAGAGACGTAATCGGATACTGGCGTTGCGACGTTGATACTCAGCTCTTGGTTACACAAGTGACGTAATCGAATACTGGCGTTGCGACGTTAACACTTAGCTCTTAGATACACCAGAGAAGTGATCGGTACTGGCGTTGCGAATACTGGCGTTGCGACGTTGATACTTAGCTTTTATATACACCAGAGACGTAATCGCATACAGGCGTTGCGACGTCGACACTTACTCTTAGATACGCCAGAGACGTAATCGGATACTGGCGTTGCGACGTTGATACTTACCTCTTAGATACACCAGAGCAGTGATCGGATAATGGCGTTGCGACGTTGATACTTAGCTCTTAGATACACCAGAGACATAATCGGATACTGGCGTTGCGAGGTTGACACTTAGCTCTTAGATACACCAGATAAGTGATCGGATACTTTCGTTGCGAAGTTGATACTTGGCTCTGAGATACACCAGAGGCGTAATCGGATACTGGCGTTGAGAGGTTGATACTTTGCTCTTAGATACACCAGAGAAGTGATCGAATACTGCATTGCGACATTGATACTTAGCTCTTATTAAGATACACCAGGGACGTAATCGGATACTGGCGATCTCAAGTCATACAACATATTATACTGCCAGCATGTTTTTGCTAGAGAGTGGAGCTGCGAAAGACACTTCAAGCCTTGCAATATAACATACTGCCAACATGTTTTTGCTAGAGAGTGGAGCTGCGAAAGACTCTTCAAGCATTGCAATATAACATACTGCCAGCATGTTTTTGCTAGAGAGTGGAGCTGCGAAAGACACTTCAAGCATTGCAATATAACATACTGCCAACATGTTTTCTGCTAGAGAGCAGGGCTGCGAAAGAAACCTCTATGTATTCAACATATAATACTGCCAACATGGTTGCCGCAAGAGAGAGGGAGCTGCGAAAAACACCTCAAACCATACAACATATTACACTGTCAACCTGTTTTCTGCAAGAGAGAAGAAGCTGCGAAAGACACTTCAAACGATACAATATATTATACTGTTAACATGGTTTCTGCAAGAGAGGGAGCTGCGTGACACACCTCAAACCATACAACATATTATACTGCCAACATTGTTTTCGTAAGAAAAAAGAAACTGCGAAAGACAACTCAAACCATACAACATATTATACTGCCAACATGGTTTCTGCAAGAGAGAAGAAACAGCAAAAGACATCTCATACCACACAACATGTACTGTCAGCATGTTTTCTGCAAGATGGAGAGCTGCGAAAGACACCTCAAGCCATACAACATATACTGCTAACATGGTTTCCGTAAGGGAGGAAGCTGCGAAACACCTCAAGGCATACAACATATACTGCCAACATGGTTTCCGTAAGAGAGGAAGCAGCGAAACACCTCAAGGCATACAACATGTACTGCCAACATGGTTTCCGTAAGAGAGGAAGCAGCGAAACACCTCAAGGCATACAACATGTACTGCCAACATGGTTTCCGTAAGAGAGGAAGCAGCGAAACACCACAAGGAATACAACATGTAATATAGCCTACACGTTTTCTGAAAGAGAGGAAGCTGCGAAAGACAACTCAAGCCATACAAAATATACTGCCAACATGGACCACACTTAAACAAATTAGTGTTTGCCCTTTCCCGAAAGACCCGAAGAAAGGGCCCTACCCAAATAATGTTTTTTTATTTTTTGGTGTTTTTTATTTTTTTTATTTATTTTTTATAATTGCCATAATAAAAAAATGTATGTCCGCCGATTCGTTAGCACTTTTTCAAATCATCGTCAAGTGAGCGCTCGAAGGTCAACATTTACAGTATCTCTATGACAAGACTTGTGATCGCAATCTCGAACAGGGTCACATGTCGTATGTGGATGAATTGAACTGAATGTTGTTTAACGGCTCATCAACACAGTATAGGTTATTTAGAGCCGCCCTGTATGTGGATGACAACTTTGGATAGCGAGTGATGTGATCGTAGGTAACATGTTCACATATTTGGTTGATAAATAGTTTTAAGAAAATAGTCTTTGGTCGATGGTTACGATGAAAATTAAATTAAATGAAATTATTGTATCAAATAGATTATACCAGCACAAACATGCAAATACGTGGATTGAAGTCCTCAATGAAGTTATCAACGATTAATTTGGCCGCTGTTGTCAGGACATTTTACACATTTTTTTTAGCTTTCTGGGAGGTGAATATATATTACATGTTAAAGACAATACTGCTTCCTTTCTATTAGCGGCACCAGGTGGTGAAGGTTTATTAAAATATTTCAAGGGAATGCAAAGTTATTGAGCGAAAACATTGTTTTTATTTATAGTACCAGCGACCATGATGTTTTGCCCAAATGACTCGATTAACAATTCGCCTTCCATGAGGCGCACTTTGTGGTGAAGTTTCGTTAAATTCCATCAAGGTAAACTAAAGTTATATAGCGGAAACCAATTTTCGATTTATAATAACAGTGGACTTGACCTTAGACCAAATGACCCGAGCTTCCATGCACTGGAACTTGCGATGAAGTGTTATTAAAATCCCTCAAGGTAAACTTAAGTTATTGAGCCGAAGCCAATTTTCTTTTTCTCGTAACAGTGACCTTGGACTTTGACCAAATGACCATAATAACAATCACAAGCTTCCTTTCCAAGGTAAACTACAGTTATTGAGGGTGAACCATGGTAACAGTGACCTTGACCTTTGACAAAATGACCCGAATAACAATTCCCAGCTTCCTTTCCATAAGCCGCATCTTGTGATGAAGTTTCGTTCATCTCCCTTCAAGTCCCTTGAGGGAAACTTAAGTTACTGAGCTAAAAACAATGTTTTATAGTAACAGTGGCCTTGACCTCAGACAAAATGATCTGAATAACAATCCCAATCTTCCTTTTCATAAGCCGGACTATGTTGTTTTCTTAAAATCCATTAAATATTGCTAGTTGTACAACTAGTAATTATTTAGTTTCGCACGGTGGTTTTAAATGAAAACACTACATCTATTTTAAATATTTTATTCATTAAAAGTTTATAAATGTGCCGGAAATTGCATGGACTCCAGTACGGTCTAAGTTTTAAAGAAAGGTTAAAATAACCTAAAAAGTTGTTAACTGATCCCAAACGTGAGCCTGGTAACTCTTAATTCGACGGTCCAGTGTTGGGGTTTGGTCTGGCTGGTTAAAGCCGTTTATATTGTGTTATAGAGTCTGAATTCTCAAAATATAGAGTTATATATATGCCTCGTCATCAGTAGGTTTAGAAACAATATACATCTGTTGTAAAATTTGCCAGTTGATGGCGGGATGGGGACTTTAAGTATTTTTAGTCTCATTTTGGGAAAAGTGCCTAGGCTATCCATATAGCAATCAAGACAGATAAAAATATCGGACAGGGAAACAGCATTCAAGGATGACAGTCAACCACAAAACACAAAAACAAACACGCAAACAGACAAACGAGAAGGCAAAAGTAATAAAAAATGCAAACGACATCACAAACACAAAAAGGTTGACAATAGGGCTACCGCCTTGGAACGGTCAGTGGCAACAAAGGCCACTGGGGGTTTAAACCGGTTCTAGTTTGCCACTGACCGTTCCAAGGCGGTAGCCCTATTGTCAACCCTTTTGTGTTTGTGATGTCGTTTGCATTAATTTTTTATTATTGCTTTTGCCTTCTTGTTTGTCTGTTTGCGTGTTTGTTTCTGTGTTTTGTGGTTGACTGTCCTCCTTGAATGCTACTTTCCCTGTCCGATCTTTTCTTTTTCTTTTTATATGGTATTTCCTCAAAACTGGTGATCCTAGAGGAGTTACGGAAACTTTAGAGCCATTACTAAAAATCCTAGTAATATTATTAGAAGGAACATGAAACGAGGTTGCCGAATAAAGATTTAAAAGTGTAAGGCGTACATATGGTTTAGTTCTAAAAAATGAAGAGTTATTTTGTGGAATTTGTATTGATGACGCAGAGTGTAACCGAAGAGGTGAACGATTTATTTTTAAAGTTTTAACTAAAAGGCTCATAATTGTTTTTATTGAGAGTAATACCATTCTGTGAAAAGCGAAATAATGGCCAATATGTATTTATTAAAGATACGAAATAGAATCGTATCAAAGATCCATATGAAATCATATAAGTAAACTTACGGACTGTTAAAAGAGGTCCAAAACTCACGTCAGTGTCTAATACAAGACAAGAAGGAAAGTTAAGGAAAACCCTAATAAAATGGGCCAAAATGTCGATGAGCACAAAACCTTCAACGCGGCATATGAAACACACGTGTTTAAGGAAAAACTTGATCAATTAATGTCATACAATCCCTGTAGGATGTAAAAATAACAATATTGATTGGATGTACAGGGAGACTTTTTACGGTCGCCACACGGCACAAACAACACTATTGTGAAATTAAAGACCGATAAAAATATCGGACAGGGAAAACAGCATTCAAGGACGACAGTCAACCACAAAACACAAAACACAAAAACAAACACGCAAACAGACAAACGAGAAGGCAAAAGTAATAAAAAATGCAAACGACATCACAAACACAAAAGGGTTGACAATAGGGCTACCGCATTGGAACGGTCAGTGGCACCAAAGGCCACTGGGGGTTTAAACCGGTTCTAGGGTGCACCGACTTACCCTACTGTCATCCCATTAAAACAGGACAGTGTAAATAAAGAAATCCCCGCCATGATCTAATCTCTAACCAACAAGGCAGCATCAATAGGCAATATAAGTAAAACACAAATATGCTCGTGTAAATATAATACAAAACAACGATAGCCTAGAAAGCCACAATGAAGGTACTCAATGACTTGGCAGAAGCCGGAGCAACAAGAGAATAAACCATTAAGGCACGACAGGAAAGATCATAGTCAAACATCAAACGCCACCGTCCCAATGGGCTTTAGGTAGGCGTCATCATAATTTAAATTCAAAATAATATATAGGGTCCTATAGAAACCACAGCGTCCGAACACAATAGCATCGTAGGTCCGCACTGTACTGCAAACAAGGACATGAAACTACAATGAAAGAGACAAAAAACAACAGAAAGGGTGGTGAAGTCAGGGTTAAAAAAAACTAATTTCTGGCAAGTACATAACTACATCTGTATGTAGGTCTATGTTTTTGTATATAATAGAGTGGATTCGTTTCTAAGCCACTTCCTTTTTGGGGTGTGTGGTGGGGGAGTGTGGTGGTGGGGGTTGGGGGTGGGGGGGTGGGGGGGAAAACATCGGATCTCTTTTAACTAAAGATGTGTACTGCTCTACCACAGAGCTAGTGATTACTATTCATATTAGGTCGGTGGTTTCACATGAATTATGTCCCATGAAAGAACCTGATAAATCGAAACCCTTCCATTGCCTCACGAAGTACTGCGGCTTGAACCCAGCCCAATATAGTTGAAGTACCAGCAATACAAAGGTAAAACTTGTAACAGCAACGGTAATTGGTCAACGCTTTATTCATGTGTTTTCAGTGTTCGATTTGTGAAATAAACCAAATACTGAGTTTTGGTCACTGTATTAGATGTTCACTAGCGACATTGTTTTAATGTAATACAAAGTTCTGCAGATTAAACAGTCGATTAAGACAAATTTGATGGGGTCGATTTTTTCCGCGAAAGTGATTAGCCAATCAACTCGAGTTTAACAAAACGAGATGTTTACGTACACATACTGAACTCCATTCAAACTGAACGGGACAGAAACAGATAGAAGTGGTGTCTCGTCAATATGTGGAATATTATGTAAATTATTCATTGTTTGTGTGGATTAATTTTTCAGGGACAGGCATGGATAATAGGAAGACCCGAAAAATATTAAAATCTCCTGTAGCAAAGCGAAGAAGTCGACTCGTTCCGAAAGACCAAAATGTGAGTTTGTTTGAAAGCTCTCGTGACTCATCTAGTTTAAATTTAGGTGCTATGCATTGATTGAATGGCAAAACATAGGTGTCTTACGCAGTGACTTCATACAAGAAACGTTTACACATGGTCTGAAATTCTTCACATAATTTTTGATCAAACGCAGTGCTTATTGATACAGGACGAGTAGAAATTCAGATAAACTCTTTAACAATTTATCAATTTGACCATTTCAATATTATGTAGGATGAGTAACTCAGAATTTGTTTTCCTGCCCTGGATATTTTCGGTCCCGTCCCCTAGCAAAACAGAATTACGTTTTTCCCCTCTTTGGCTGAGAAAATGCCACTTTTTTTTGGTTTAACATTATTCCCCCCTCTAACTTTGACAACATTATTCACCAAAAATCACATAATATTATGTTTGGGATACATTTATAGACAGTTTTATCTAAAATTTACCTCTTTTGCATATTTGCACACCAAACATTTTGAATTTCTGCCTAATACACTGTTCCCCCTTTATCTCTAAATCGCATTATTGTTTGCCCTTTTACTAAAAATCACACTTTTTTCTCCCTCTTGAAGGGCCTGGACCTCTTCCCCTATTTCCGAATAAAAGCCCTGGTGCATCTATAAACGTCTGTATACATGTAAAAAAGCACCACAGACATCAAATAAATATGAATATCGGGTACCCAATATCACCACACTCCTCCCTCTTTCAACTTTAAGAACTGACCTAGCTCTTCCGGTCTTTCTAGACCCCCGGTGTCGCTATCCTGCGTTCACCAAGTTATCTTCATCACCAATGAGGGGGAAAAGTGTGGCTGGTATGGGATTCGAACCCAGGACAGGGGAGTGCTCTACCAGCTGAGCCAACCGGGCCATTCGATATACAAATTGGCAATATCACCACAACACACTAAAGAAACCTAGTGGCACCTGCGAGGCTGGAACCATTGCTGAACATATTAAAAATATTAAATTACCATGCCATCCACTGGGTCACCAGTCTGGCGAGTTGGTTTATTTCAACACCGAGACCCATCAAGGTTTTTAAATAACCAGTAAGCTGAGACAGACTCTATCTTTTTTGTAGTGGTGTACATGTACTTAGTTACCCTGACCATCAATGGGAGTTTAGAGTACGGACAGCCAGCCTGTCTGTACTGTAAACTTTCATTTATGGGACGATGGGACATTAGAGTGTGGTAAAGAATTAAATGTTATGTATTTCATCGATCATACTACAATTACACCTTAACATAAATACAATTACAATTAGGAAGTTCTGCATTTTGTCCTCTTCAAGGTTGTTAAAAAGCTGTTTGTGTTTATATAGATCTGCTAATTTACATGTACTGCACTGACACAAAATCTGGTTTAAACCAATAGTGAGTCATTTTAAATGACCTTGTTGAATCTGAAAGTATTTTTAAAATATCATATTAAAACATGCTTATATCTATAGTTATCAGGTAAAATTTGTAGTAATATCTTTTTACATTTTCTGCTCATCCATCCTGGTTTCACACCTGGTTTGTATCAGATTATTCCCCACAATGTTGAGATAGGTAAACCTAATATAAGTGCCCAGCATACTTTCACAGATTAGATCTTCTTCTGCAGTTATTGTATATGGGAAGGAAAATTATTGGTGTCATTCACAGTTGAGAGATTATAATATTGTTTGTTTGAAGTGCTTGTCTGCGATTATGTAGGTTGGTTAAGGCCAAAAAAAATTGGTTTGTTTCCGCTTACAGCTTCAAAAAAATAGGGTACTAAGGTAGGCAAAACTTTTTTTTTTATTATTATTATTACTTATTATTATTATTATTTTTGTTAATTAAAAAACAGTTTTAATATGATAAACTATACTGGGGAAGGTATTAATACCTAGATAATACATGATCTCCATTTAAGAAACCTTGGTTCATGGGTTCAACATTTTATTATTATTATTATTATTATTTTATTTTTTTGCAATAAAAACGTTAGGGTCGGCGGCTAAATAATAGCGTCGGTCGGGTTAGCGGAAACAAACACTTTTTTCTTTTAAGCCTAAACTCAAAGCAGATACTGTACCTATATGTATTCTAACATTTCGGGTTATACATTACGGGAAGTGACAATAAGGAACCTATGCAGGACTGCATGTGTACATGGGTGTAAACTATTTAAACAAATCTTCTACATGTATATATTTGTCCTTTAGCCCAGGAGTGTTTTATAGTAATTATACCCGAGCCTTATATTGGTAGAGCAGGCCTTTTTCTGGGTATTTTGGAAAAAGGGCTCCCTGCAGAAACTGGAAAATTTTCATCGGGGAAATTGCACGAGTGGGAAATATTTTTATCGACAAAATACAGGATCTGGGAATTTTTAGAACAAATTATTGCAGCAAAATACAAGTAATTTTTAGCTCAAAGGATGGCGAGTTGTCCGTCGTCGCGTCGTCTGTCGTCCGTTACCTTTTACCTTGTTAAGAAGATAGAGCCTTCATTTTTCATCCGATCTTTATCAAACGTTAACAGATTGTTAAAACCAGCCAGATTTGACCAGTAACAGCGGAGTTATGGTCCTTGATTTAGTTATAAATGCTATATTTCACCTTTATAAGATGAAACGGCCTTCATTTTTCATCAGATCTTTAGCAAACTTTACAAGATTGTTAATATCAATGAAGGCTCGAAAACCAGCCAGATTGGACCATTTACACCGGAGTTATTGCCATTGATTTTCTGAATATGCTATATTTTGGCCTCATTAAGACGAAAGGGCCTTCGTTTGGCTAGATTTCAGTGAAACTTTGCAGGGATGATAAGTACCAAGCCTAGTTGTACATATAGTCACTGTGTTCCGGTTGATTGATTTTGGTGGAGTTATGGCCCTTTTAAATTATGTTATACACAATCTTTGTCCTGACTAGTTCGCGTGAACCCCTGGCCGGATTTAAAAAACTGTTTATGGATGATCAGTTTCGGGTCTGAGATGTGCATATCATTGCCGTGTTCCAGTTGAATGATTTTTGTAGAGTATGACCCTTTGAAGGTTTTAATACACACACTTTGTCTGGACTAGTTTTCCTGAACCCCTCGCCGGATTTCAAAGAAACTTTGCAGGGATGATCAGCATCAAGCCTTGTTGTGCATATCTTCGCCGTATTCTAGTTGAATGATTTTTGGCAGAGTTATGGCCTTTAAATGTTTTAAAATCCAAACTTTGTCCAGATTAGTCTCTGATGAACTCCTTGCCGGATTTTAACGAATCTTGGTGGGGAAGATCAGTATAATTTTTCCAATTGTAAGGGCCCTGCCATCATTCCAAAAAGACTGCAAAGGAACACTGGGGTTACTTGAAATAAAACACAACATGTTTAACCCATACTGTCGAACAACAGTAACTATACTGTCATAAACTATAAGACTTTAGAATAAATACTACCATAAACCACAGCACTTAACGTAATATCACACTCCCAATACCTATGCTACCTACAAAGTTCAAGAGTCATAACCCACCCAACCCCACCACAATAACCCTAAACCTTTAAGGTTGAACAATTCACTGACACTATCATGTAATCTGACAGAGGAGGATAGTCTGCAACTTATAAAAAACAAACCTGACCACATGGACACCAATACACAATGTACAACCAACATTAAAATAAATCCACAACCATTTATGCAGATCCCCCATAAACATTTACCTTCAAATTAGAACAAACCAAAACTATTCACTCTTATAATACCAAACCCAACACAATATACAACCCCACCACCCATTAACCCCCAACAACCACTCCAATACAATCACTTCAACAAAAAAACCACCCGATCCTTCTCTACTTAACAACCCCACCCCAACTCACCCCTAACCCTCAAACCTCCCCCCCACCCTCATTTCAAACCCCAATCCCCAAATCATAAAAAAACAAAACTTCTCCCAAAACAACTCCATCCCCAACACAATCTCAAATCACCCCTTACCCAACCACATCATAATAAACTAAATATCCTACCAACACCAACCCACCACCCACCCTCCTAATAAATACACACACCTCCAAACATCCCAAACCAAAAACCCCATCTCCCCCCTATCAACATATAACCCCCCATTCCTTCACTTCAAAACCCCCAAATTAATTTCCCCCCTTCCATCAACTTAACCTACCAAAACCCCATACCCAACCCACCCCCCTAACAAACCCTATCCCTCCCTCCTCCCAATCAAAAATATCCAATACCCCTCACCCATACCACCCATATCACCATCACTTAAACCCATACCACCTACCCTCCATAAAATCAACCCCCCCCACACCATTCTTTAAACTCTCTCCCAAACCCCAAATTCCACAACTAAAAACCACAATAATATCCTCCCCCACATATCTTCCACAACATTTTACACTCCCATTACATAAAAATCCAACAAATAAATACACCCCTCACATACCCCATACCAACAATAAACACTCTATACTTACACAAACACAAATCACAACCCCCAAAAATCATCCCAACATCTCCTATATAAATTCCACCTCTCCCAACACACCACAAACAACACAACCCCACAACATATACAATACATCAATTAATTTAACTCCACCCTATTCCTAATCAATACATAACTCCTATACCTCAAAACTTCCCTTATTTCTAAACCACTACCAACATTAACCCAACCTTCCCCCCCCATCTTATTACCTAACCCCCCCCCCCCCCCCACCAAACATTCCCACCACTATCACCCCCCATCCTACCCCCCCCCAACCCACCCAAACCCAACCACAAATCCCACCCCAAAAAACAATAACCTTATTACCCCCCAAACCCCACTCCCCACCTATACATTCCAAATACACATCTCCCATTCTAAACCCCCCAATCCATACCCCAATTCCTCTTCCTTCCTTCTTCCTTCCCTTTACCCTAAACACATATACTCCCCCTAAACTTTCTATTTTCTCACCAACAATCTTCTCACCAAACCAATAACAAAACACCAAAAAACCAACCCAATCCAACCAAACAACCAAACAAACTCACTAATCTACAATAAACCCTCAATAAAACTATACTTCTACACACTCACACTACCAAAACACATAATAATAATA